>RWGZ01000510.1:449762-568489 GCA_009725065.1 Utricularia reniformis
AGTTTATTAAAGAATAACTACAAAAATGTGTTATTTTTGTCATAAATCATACTGAAATTGTAGTTGTGTGATGATTTGTTCATTTAAATTTATAAGTATACTATTATTTATTTTCAATCTACTTTATATGCTTTTAATTAGCAATATGATCATAAAATAAATATCTTAATCTCATTGGCTAATGACTAATACTTATACTAATTAATGATTAACTGTTAATTTGATCTACCAAATTTATTGCCTAACCATGATATTAATTATCAAATGTCAATTAATATTATTATATTATTTAAAATGCATAGGGAAAACAAGCAGAGTGGGCCCAGCTCAGTACATAATCTGGAAAAGGAGACAAGGCCTTCTGACTTTTGGCCCATTATTAAATAATCGATTTAGCTGAGACACGTGTTTCTAAATTACCAACATGTTACATGTGTCACATTTTATATTAACCGCTTTGTTCTACATAATATTTGTTATGTAACAAATACATAACAAATATTTGTTATGGGATAAATTTAACAAATTTGATTCTTTAAATTTTACAAAATATTTCAGTATTCAGATTTTGATTTTTTTAACTATTTATCACCCAAATTTATAAAATTTGACAAACTGTATCATCATAGTTTGGAAATTTTATTAATCGATTAAATTTGATATTCAAAATTTATAAAAATCTATAAATTTCATTTTATGTGAAAATTTAAATTGACAAAATTTAAAAATATTGGAAGATCAATTTTGTCATATACACTAGAATTTAATAATTAAATTTGCTAAACTATAAAATGAAGATTTGTTTATATTTAGTTCATAAATATTATAATTATAAAATTTAGAATAATAAATTTATCAAATCAATATACAACCATTTTTTAGTATAGTCCATAAAATATAATTGTTAAAAATGTAGAATTTGTTGGACCTACAAATTAATGAATGTTACACGGGCGANCCTTGTAGACACTACTTTCTCATATGTTTTTATTATGACGGAAAGATTCAAAAATTAGATATTTTTTAGAGTCATGGTTGTTGATGAGAAATGAAATTCTTATAGAGGTGATGCTATGAATAAATGATAGATCAATTATAGTAAATTGTTAGAAGAAATTGATTAGATTGTAGTTTTCAACCCTTTGCTGCATCTTAGATTTATGGGTTTATACCCTTCTTTTTGTTGTAGGCAATGTTTTCATATTGATCCGAACGGGTATGATTGGTACGACGATATACCATTTGGGACCGAATTTTTTTTATTTTTTTATGATTTGACCCAAAAAACCCGATATCAGATTATAATACCAGGTATTGAAAAAAATATCGATACTTCAGTGTATGAAAGCATTGGTATGTAAGTAGTAAGTTTATCAGTATGTCCATATCATAATATTTTTATATTCATATAAAAAAGGGAAGAAAATCAAAGTTATAGAACAAACATTAAATAGCATAAATTATATATCAATGATATCAAGTAATTTATAGGTAAATTACCCTCATATTTATAAACATAAAAAATAACATCTTGAAATTCAGAATTACATCATCTTTATTTAATCAATTGTTTCTCATTTCCCAGAGTTACATTCTTGGATATTTTTATCCAAATAGCATCATAAATTTTTTTGTACAATTAATAATAAAAATAAAGGATCAATATTTTTAGTTTAAATTGGACAAAAATGTAAAAAATATTTTATTCTTGTCTTGATCTGTACATATTATTTTGTGGTAGAAATATATTGACACCAAAAAGGGTTGAAGACTTGGTGTATATTTATAGCAATCTTCGACTTCTTTTGAAAAATACTATAGCCTACAAAGAATGTGAGTTCAAATTATAAATAATAGAACTTAGGGATAAAATAATTCTGGCTAATTTGACCGAATATTGTATTTTAAAATATGGAATATTGTTTTTGTACGGATAGCAGACATTGTCCGCTATTTACTGACGTGGACAGCTATAGCGAACGTCGTCCGCTATCCACGTCAGCAGCTGATTCTTAATTTAATTTTAATATTATAATTATAATTATAATTATAATTTAATATTAATATTCATTTTATTATTAATACTAAAATAATAATAACAACAAAAATGATAATTAATACCAGCATTTTTATGAGAGATTTCTAGTCAAAAATTTCATATCTATCATGCCATCATCATAAAAATATGGCTGCTTAGGTGGTGCACTGGACTCTCCACGTGTCATATGTCCTCGAGGCATTTCCCTATCACGGTTCATCGAAGACGGTTCATTGGGATTAGGGTCTGGTGGGTATAGGGGGACTGGTACTGAGTTGGCCAATGTATAGGATGACGAGACGGTTCACAGCAGTATCTTCCTATGAGTTATTCATATAGAGATCCACCGTCTCGTCATCCTGTAAATGGTGTATTATTTGTTTGATCTTTAAAGTGTGAGGTTTGAATGGTGTATTATTTGTTTTAATTTGAATCTAAAATTAAAAATGTTTTAATTTTTCATTATAATAATTGAAATACTTTTTGATATCGAGAACACGTGTATACCCAAATCGGCCCACGAATATAATGTACAAAGATGTGTATTGTATTGGTAAATCCATATCAAAATTTACTATTGTAGCCCAAATATAAATCAATAATTTGGGCTTAATCCGATCTACAACCCTAATATAAAACCTAATTAAACTCAAGAGAATCATGGTGAGTTCTAGGGTTCTTGTGTATCTTTATCTTGGCGTTTCCTTTATTCTTTTATTTACCATTGGGATTTGTATTTTGTCGTTTTTGTGAGTTTTGAGTATAGAAATTTATGAATTAATGGGTGGTAGAATATGTACAGCCCAATTCATAAGATAACTAAATATATTAAAAAAATTAAAATATTTTAATTACTTATGACATAATATCCGTTATAAACTAGAATATTTGTTGACATAAATTTAAGAGAAGGAGATGATAAGCTCATTTGATGATTGCTGCACTTTTGTATGTATTTTGTATCGCGAATTATTTAACAGTTTTTTGTTCTTTCATAGGGAAAGACTGATTATCGGGCTAGGAGACGCCTTATTATTAAGGGCAAGAACAACTACACTCCCAAGTGTCATTCTATATGGCATCGACTCGTACGACCGATTCGATGCGACTCGACTCGACTCGGCAAGAGTATAAAAATCAAATTTTTGACTCAGCTCGTATTATTAAATAAAATAATATTAATTAAAAGCAAAATTTAAAAGTAATTGTTAGAATTTGTAGAAATTGCATAAAGTCAAGTTTAAAACTATAAATATTATCAATTCATTATATTAAAAAATTTAACTTGTAAAAAATGAATATCGTTCGTCGATTTTATCATCTCCCAAAAAACAACCACTTTTTGATCCATCATCCCTTGTACGAAGAATTCATAAGTAGATCGACAACATTAAAAAATCGTGAAAGCACATAAGATACGTTTCCGATAAATAAAAAAATCAAATTAAGGAAGAAATCAAAACGACGTCGTTTTGTGTCAAATGTCAAGAATCGGAGAGTTCAACTCGAAAAAATGTGAAAAATTGAATAATCAATGCCATGTAAAAATATCAATTGATGGAAATTGGAAATCCCATAAATTGGATAAATGGGCCAAGTTTATAGATAAATTCACTTCAAGATGCCGGCCGAACAGGCCCAAAATAGAATTGAAAATTGAAAATTGAAAATTGAAAATTGAAAATTGAAAATGCGATTGGCGAGCTGAATTAGGGTTTTAAGGCTATTAATTTTAACGACATTAAGAAAGCAAGCGGAATTTTTAAATATAGGAATGCCACTATTTTAAATTTGATATAATTTAACAATTTCCTCAAAGTTTAACAATTCTATTGATCCTCAAATTTTCAAAATCGTTTATATTTGATCATAATACTCATTAATGTTTTAAATGTATACATAGTTTGTATTTGAATCATTAACATTGAAAAAAATATAATGACTATGTTTCAAACTTTTAAAATTTTAAAAATAATGTATAAATTATCAAAATCATTTGTACGAAAAAAAACGAAAACCGCTACTATTCACTCGAGGGTTATTTTTGAACGATTTTAAAACTTCAAGGGCTTCTTATGCAATTTACAAATTTTGGGGTCAATGTCGTAATTTTCTCATATATTAATAATAGATTATTGTCACGTTAATGATGTGTAATATAATTTATATAAAACTTTATTACATTAAAAAATTCATGTTAGTAACATATTTTTTTAAAAAAATCAATTTAAATACGAGAAAATGACGTCTTTAGTCCTCGTAATTTGATCATTTTGACAAATTTAGTCCTCCAAGTTTATTTTGGCATTTTCAATCCTCGAATTTTGGAAATTTGGCAAAATCGGTCCTCCTATTTTGGAACATTTGGCAAAATCGGTTCTCAAATTTCATATTTAATTTTCCAAATGAAATCGAACAAAATCGGTCCATTAGTTTGATCGTAGTGGCAAAATTAGTCTTCGTATTATATAAAAATGAAAAATGAAAAATTACAAACTTCGAAACCAAATTTGCCATAAACATAAAATTTGAAGGACCTAATTTGTCAAATGTTGTAAAATATGTGAACTAATTTTGTCAGAAATAAAATGAATGGACTTAATCTACCACAATTGTCAAAATAAGAAGACCAAAATTGCTAAAATATGAAACTACGAGGACCAAATTTGGGTGTCGCCCTTTAAATACCTTATTTTCGTAACAAAAACTAATTTGCATCAAACAGTTTTTATATTTTGAATAATCTAACAATTGTTAACTATATATTATTTATCTTCCCACTCAAATGTTTGTCCAACAATACTAAAATATACTGATATTACTATAAATTCTGTTTTTTTAAATAATAAATGTCAAAATATTAACACATAACTATGATTTGTAAATATAATTTTATTTTCTATTTTTTAAAAACTAGGTTTCTTTATATCATTTACTGTTATTATTATTTTAAAATATTTATTTCAAAAATGAAGTAAATGTTGTATTAATTAAATAATTAAATCAAATTAGAGTTGGTAATGACATTTATTATGTGGGGAGCATTTGACCTAACCAACAAACTTGACATTTGATAACTGTAATTGCACGTTTGTTTTCGATTAATCTCTAAGCATTACTTGAATTAATTAAGACCAATGCATTTTCTGAAATTCGATTCATATAAAATATCGAGTCATATTGATAAATATTATATGTTTGAGTTGGTGTTTGAAAAATCATCGGTCACTGCTTTTTTAATCGTGAACTAAAACCGCAATTAGCCCGTTTTATCAATTAAATTATATTTAAAAAACAATAATATTCATTTTCTCAAGACATGAAGACTAATTCAATATAAAAATAACAAGTATAGTTTTAAAAATTCAAAATAAATAAAATTCAGCTCTAATTTAAGTTAAAATATTATTTTTTAAAAACATTTATCGTGGAGTTTAATAAAACTGGCATTATCATAATATAATATATATATCTATATATATAATATGAAAATGATCTCCCTACTTTCTTAATGTGTGTGAAAATGACACTACATTAGTAAAGCATGCTGAGAGCGAAACCTACAAAAATAAAGTTCAATCATATATTATATTATAATATGCATAATATTATATATATATATATTAAAATAATATGCATTGGGTTTTTGAATTTGAGTGAACTTAATATATTTTGATTTGATTCAATTTAATTTAATTGCATAGTTATTTATATCCATTTTATTCACATGTTTGGATATAAATTTGTTTACCAAATAATTTGTTTACCTTAATTAAGTAATAAATTAATGTAATTGTCAACAAAAATGTAGTTTTAATGATGATTAATTAAACTAATTAATGATCACAAGGAGACTTTTAAACTGTTATGTTAACTTAACGTCTCTACAAAGACTCTTCTCAGATCCCCCACTTCACAAGCCAAAACTTCTTGCTGGAAAGTTCATTGGGTTCTGTTCATCTTTAAGTATCTATCTCACCCGGCTTTTTATTCTTAATGCGTTTCTCTTCACAAATTCTCAGTGAAATGTGGGATCTGGTGATTGTGATTTGTGGGGTTTTCATTTTATTTTCGATTTCGTGATCTTTGTTATCAATTTCTGTTGGAGTTTTGTTGATTCTGGGTGTTTAGAATCATAATGTGAGTGGTGAAATTTCCGTATTTAGTGGTGAATGTGTTGTTGATTTTAATGATGGTGGTTGATGTTTCCGGCGCGGCGGCGGCGTCGCAGAACCCAAAAGGCGTCTCCCCACAAGATGAGATTTCACGGCGCCCGCCATTGCTGCCTTCTGAGAAGGATAACAATAATGGGGTTGCGAATAATCGGAAGAAACCCAAATCGAGAGTTGTTTCTTCTAGATACATGTCTCCTTCTTCTTCAACTTCAACTTCTAATTCTTCTTCTGTTTCGTCCTCTTCATCTTCTTCTAGAAGGTGTCCCTCTCCTGTGATCTCTAGAAGCCCAACAACGCCGCCGTCTCCGGCTGCAAATAGATCGGTTTCTGTTGACCGCCGCAGGCCTGCGGCTTCAAGGCCACTGGCTCCTTATCTTGATTATAAAAGCAGTGGTACCCCTGATGTTTCAGCTGCAACGAAGCTTTTAGTCACTTCTTCCAGGAGTTTATCTGTTTCTTTTCAAGGGGAAGCCTTCTCATTGCCTATCAGTAAGACTAAAGTTGCTCCGACTACACAGAATTTGAGTAGTGTGAGGAAAGGAACACCAGAGAGGCGACGAACAAGCACACAGTCAAGAAGTAAGTTAGAAGGAAGAGACCAGATGGAAAATCTTAAGCTTGCTGATCACCATAGATGGCCAGCGAGGAATCGGTTAGTTAATCCATTGTCGAAAAGCTTGAACAACAATGGAGACGAAAGAGTTAAGGTAATTGAATCAAGGGATGCAATCCGAGAATCGCAGCAGTCAATGAATGAGGAGAGGAGTTCTTCATTTGATAGAAGATTAGCTCTTGATTTTGATTCCTCTGAGCTTTTGAGGGAGTTTCCATCAATGGCTGATAGAAACTCAGTCATTGATGAATTATCCATGCCTTGTGATTACACTGCATCCGATACGGATAGCGTTTCATCTGGAAGTACGACTGGAATTCATGAATCCGGTGCTGCACAAAATGGCCCTCGTGGTATTTCTGTATCAGCTAAGTTTTGGCAAGAAACAAACAGCCGAATGAGGAGGATTCACGATCCCGGTTCGCCTTTATCTTCTAGTCCCGGATCAAGAATGATTGTTCCTTCGAAAATGAAAAGGTTCTCAATTGATGGAACAGTGTCATCACCACGAGCAATGATGTCTCCTGTTCGTGGAAATGGAATTAATAGAGCTGCATCTCCTAGTAAAGTTCATGTATCTCCTACTCGGGGATATAGTCCGGCACGGATTAGAAATGCTGTTAGTACAATCTGTAACAATTTTGTTGAAACACCTTCAGTGCTCAGTTTTGCTGTTGATCTTCGAAGGGGAAAAGTTGGGGATAATCGAATAGTCGATGCACATATGCTAAGACTTCTGTACAATCGTCACTTGCAATGGCGCTTTATCAATGCAACAACTGAATCTTTGTTACTTGTGCAGAAACGCACAGCCAAGGTGAAACATGTTTATTCTATAGATTATATTTCACATATTTGTGCTGATGCGTATTCTACTTTTTCTGTATCTTAAAGTTCAAATATATTTCACAATGCTCTTAGTTCTTAGGTTTGTTCTACACTTAGAATGTGAACCAAATTGTAGGAAAAAACTGGTGAAGTACAGGACAAGAGATGTAATAATGTGTATTTTTGTCTTGGTAGATATTTTTGGTCTCTAATTTTGTGAGAGCATAAATTTCCATGGATTCTGTAGCTGTGAGAGGCCGACTTTGTACGGTTTTCGCTAATTTTCATTGCGTTTTATTTTCACTATGGTTTGATGCTCTACTTTGTAAAAAACATTATTTGGCTGCCAAGTTTCATGTATACACATATTTTTATAGTCGATGTTCTTATTAAAATCTCGGGTTTCTCCCAGAAAAATCTATGGAATGCATGGATAAATGTCTCGGATCTACGTGATGCCGTAACCAAGAAAAGACACAAACTACAGCTAGTGAGGCAAAAGTTGAAACTGGTTTCAATTTTGAAACAAGAAGTAAGCTCTAATCTTATCTTTACCGGCACCGTTTTCGGTTAGTTATATACTTCATTTTGATACAGATGATGCTTCTTGAAGATTGGTCATCTTTAGAGAAAAACCAGTTGGTTTCTTTGAGTGGAGCTATTGAAGCATTAAAGGCTAGCACTCTTCGTCTTCCCGTAATCGAAGGAGCATCGGTATATGCTTTGAACTACTCTTCATTTCCTTTCAACAAAATCATCAATCTATTTATATTAACCAGGCTGATATTCAAAGCTTGAAGCATGCTTTCGGTTCAGCCGTTGATGTTATGAAGGCGATAGCATCGTCAATATCCCCTTTTTTGCCATCGGTTAATATTCGTGTTATATAAGTCGCTTAAGCTATCGTTTATCGATGCATTGAAATGATTCATTTTCAGGTAGAAGATGTGAATTCTTTAGTTAGTGAGCTTGCTAAGCTAACAAACCATGAACGAGCTTCGCTCGAACAATGCACGGATTTGCTTTCGTTATTATCGGGAATGCAGGTAAAATCCAGTCCCTCTTTCGATTCTCGTATGATCCAGCATTCACAATGATATCAAATTTTTACAGGTTCAAAATGGTACCCTGAGAACACACATTATACAGTGTAATGGAATTACGCACTAACAAATAAACTAGACGAGTACCCTTTGGTTTGGAAGGTAATTAGCTGCACCGAAACTTGTTATTCGTTTTCGGATAAGCTAAAAAGGAAGTGCGTGTGTTTAACACGGTTTGCAGCCTCTAAATGATTTAGTTTAACACGGTTATCTGATCTGATTGGGGTTGATTATTCGGATATGTTTTTTATAACAAAAAAATGTTGATAGCTTGAAAATGGTGCTTTTGGTTGAGCAAAATGTGTTGTGCTGCATGTGGAAGCAAAAGGAAAGCAATTCTTTTGTTCTTTTGGGGTGTCATCTTTTTGTTGTTGTGGATAGCTTTATTACAAAAGTGGAATGGATTAATTCTTGCAACCACATGGTTTTATATTTTGGTATCAGTGGCATGATCGATATACAATCGTTAAAAATTTTTTAATTTTAAAAATTTTATATTTTTTTAAAAAATATGTTGTCAGTTTTTGCTATACGATCGATATAAAAACATTGATAATATCTAGGGTTGTAATTTTTTGTAAGTTTGAATTTTGGATTGAAACCGAAAATGAAATTTTAGGCGATAGAAATTTTGGGAAAATTTCAATCAGACTATATAAAACATAAATTCATTAGTTATGTTGATTATTAAATATAATAAGAATTCATATTATTATTTTTTTATCATTGAAGTATAAATCATTAAAATTAAATTTTTAATTTAGAATTGATTATTTAAGATTATAACATCAAAAAATAATTCCATTTGAATTAAATAAACTTGATAAATTTAAATCAGATGATTAATTTTGTCAAATTTACTAACTTTTGTGATCTATTTTGCCATTATATATAAACTTGGACTAGTTTTGTATTATTTAAAATTATACTAATTACGAAAGTCGAGGATCCAATTTGTCATGTTTTAAAATTTGTGAATGAATAATTGAAATTATTAGAAGTTAGAGGATTGAAATTGTCAAAAAAAATTAAATACTAAATATGCCAAATTTACTGGAGTTATAAAACGACAACGCTCGAGTCCATATACAAATCGTGTTAAGTTGGGCTGTTCTCAAGTTTCAAATATAAAATTGAAAACAATTTGGGCTCAATTTTGAAATTGAACTGACGTCTCGGCCCAAATTCTAGTCATCGTTCAGGATAAGCCGAATTTTAGTTTGCTTGCTGATCGTCTCCGCCATGGCCATTCTCCTGCGGTCCCTTCCAGCCGCCGCCCTCCGCGCCAATTTCTCACCCCGAACACTTCCTATTGTTGTCCTAAATCTCCGCTTCCATAAATTATCTTTAACCACTCCACGGGAATGTGCTTTTTCTGCCGTTAGTGCCACGGTTTCGTCCTCCGAAACGTTGAGTATTTCAACTCCCAAGCTCTCTTCTTCTGCCCCCTCAGAGACTAGATTGAGCGCCCTAGAGTGGGTTAGTCGCACCGGTTTCTGCGGAGAATTGTCGAAATTGGACGTCGGGAGACGGGTTCGCCTTTGTGGGTGGGTTGCGTTGCATCGTATTCATGGTGGTCTTACTTTTTTTACTCTTCGTGACCATACCGGAATTGTTCAGGTTCGTCTTTTAATTAATGAATGGTTGAATACAGGGTTTTCAATGATTTTCTACTCAGGTTACTACACTTCCAGAGGAATTTCCTGATGCTCATTCTATTGTGAATAGCTTGCGGCTAGAGTATGTTATCGCAGTTGAAGGTGTGGTTCGTGCTCGGCCCCTTGAATCTATAAATGAAAAAATGGCCACTGGCTCAATAGAGGTTTGTCCTTCACAAAATGTAGTCTTTTTTCCTATTTTGAAGTGGCTCTATTTTCTCGTGTACATCTCAATTGTGGCATCTTATAAAGTATGAATCTTTGTGCACCTAGATCGTGGCAGAGCATGTCCAAGTGCTAAATGAAGTGAAATTGAAGCTCCCTTTTTTGGTTACAAAGTCAGAGGATGTAAAAGATTCTATAAAAGAGGAAATCAGGCTGCGGTAATTGCTTAGTTTTGTTAAAATTAGTTCTATTTCTTTTGTAATCCCAAATTTTAGTAGATCATAGCGTTCTGAGAGGTTTAAATGATTTATCTTCTCAACTATGCAAAAATTGAAAGATCTTAACAAAACTTCCTGAATCAAATATCAGATACCGATGCCTTGACTTGCGACGCTGTCAAATGAATGCAAATATAATGCTGCGGCACAGGATGGTCAAGCTCATTCGTAGATATCTTGAGGATATTCATGAATTTGTTGAGGTATTGGCCTAATGTGTTCCTACAAAAGAGTAGCTAATTTCCTTGTCATTTGACTTCTATTTGAAATGAAACGTTAGAATGAATATTCATTTTTCTGTTCAGCGCATTTTTTACTACCCCACGTTTATTTTGTTATTTCATAATCTTACAATGTTGCAGCACAATATAGAAGTATTCTTATTTTGTTTGAACCGAGGACAGAAGTTATTACCAATGCAACTTTACATTGGTGTTGATCCTGACTTTTGATACTTGCAAGGTAGATTGAGACTCCAATCTTATCTAAATCTACCCCAGAAGGCGCAAGAGATTATTTAGTGCCTTCAAGAATACAGGTGTTTCTCTTAACATCTCGATTTATATCATTTTTACTTAATTTTTTTCCGTGTTTTTTTTCGTTCCAAAAATAAGTTTATTTTTAGCTTTGCTTATATTCGATCTTGATAGCTGTGTCAGGAAGCTAAACCAACTTGAGAAACCTTGTTTTATAACTCCTGTGTTTTTTTATAGCTGCCGTGTCTTGCTGAAGTATATTTCGTGTCATCGTCTTGAATTTTACGAAAACTCTCTTATTTAAATAAGACATGCACCCAAATCCATGCATTTATTTACCCGATTCTTCATTTTGAAGCCTGGTGCATTCTATGCTCTGCCTCAAAGCCCACAGCTCTTCAAGCAGATGCTAATGGTGTCTGGTTTTGATAAATATTATCAAATAGCAAGGTAATACAATCGTTTCTAGAAGCACATTTTTTGGCATCTTAACAAATGTATATACATTTCAATTGTGATAAGTGTCTGAATTTCACATCGGGTTTTTAGATGTTTTCGGGATGAAGATTTAAGAGCCGATAGGCAACCAGAGTTCACACAACTTGACATGGAAATGGCATTCACACCTTTGGAAGAGATGCTTAAGCTCAATGAAGATTTAATTAGAAAGGTTAATTCGATTTTTCGTAGTGAATCGTAATTGTGTAACATCGATAATTTAGCTTTCAGAACTATTTTGCAGGTTTTTCTTGAAATAAAAGGCGTTGAGCTACCGAATCCCTTCCCAAGAATACCATATGTAGAAGCTATGAGAAGATATGGCTCAGATCGACCGGATACTCGCTTTGGCCTTGAACTTCAAGATGTGAATTTTCATGTTTCTTTCATTTCACTTATGTTTTACCATCTCTCCTTTTCTAAACTTTTACGAACTGCAGGTGTCCGATATTTTCGGAAACTCTTCCTTTAAACTGTTTTCCGATACATTGTCAAGTGGAGGGATAATTAAAGCATTATGTATACCCTCAGGAGCAAAACACTTTTCGAATACCGTTTTAAAAAAGGGTGACATTTACAATGAA
Organism: Utricularia reniformis; assembly: GCA_009725065.1. Classification (NCBI taxonomy): domain Eukaryota; kingdom Viridiplantae; phylum Streptophyta; class Magnoliopsida; order Lamiales; family Lentibulariaceae; genus Utricularia; species Utricularia reniformis. The sequence goes on from RWGZ01000510.1 coordinate 462,179, forward strand.
GCTATTAGTTCCGGGGCCAAGGGACTGCCGTTCTTAAAGGTTTTCGATAATGGTAAATGATGTTCTATTTTGAGTACAAGATAATTTTACAAGCTTTTACATTGCTGTTTTGTTTACTCTTCCCACTGCAGGTGTTCTTGAAGGGATACCTGCCCTCATTTCATGTTTCGATGAAACTGAAAAAGATCATTTTCTGAAACGACTATCAGCCGCTTCAGGTGATCTTATCTTGTTTTCGGTTGGTAATCCGTCGTTGGTCAATAAGACTTTGGATCGTCTGAGATTATATGTAGCACATGAACTCGATTTGATTGATCCAGTAAGTTTTACCAAACTATGCACAGTTTTTATTGTTCCTTTATTTTCGTACTTTCTTGTCCGTTTTTGTTAGTTAAGTCACTCAATACTGTGGGTTACCGATTTTCCAATGTTCGAGTGGAATGATTCCGAGGGGCGATTTGAGGTTCGTAATGTGTATCATCGAAAAATGTGGTTGCTATGTTAATAATGATCTACTTTTCGATTCTCCCTTAGGCATTACATCATCCATTTACAGCTCCGAACCCGAATGACATGAACGATCTCTCGTCTGCTCGTGCATTATCTTACGATATGGTCTACAATGGAGTAGAGGTATTTATTTTATCCCAAACTTTACATCTTCAGTAGCATAAAAGAATGCACAAAGTTTACTTTCTCAGATTGGTGGAGGAAGCTTGAGAATTTATAAACGAGAAGTACAAGAAAAAGTCCTCGAAATCGTCGGTATTTCTCCCCAACAGGTAAAATCTATCGTCTCTTCGGGATTCTTGCAAAAGATCCTATGTGTTTTTTGTGTCTGTCGTTATAACTCAGTCCATAAAAGAAGTGAATTACATTGAAAATACTAGATGAAACTAATTAGTCATGATATCTTTATTCTTATAAACTAAAACATTTATATTTTCACCGAGATAATATTTCAACATTTTTAGTTGCAGTTTATTTTGTGCTTTGTAGGCTGAAGAGAAATTTGGGTATCTTTTGGAAGCACTTGATTTGGGGGCTCCTCCGCATGGTATCGAACCAGTTCAAATATGAACGGATCGGGTTTGGGTTGATAATAATAAGTTTTGTTGTTTTGGGTAGGTGGAATTGCATATGGTTTGGATCGACTAGCGATGCTACTTGCGGGAGCAAGCTCGATAAGGGATGTTATCGCATTTCCGAAGACGACTACGGCACAATGCGCTCTCACTAGAACACCATCTGAGGTTGATCCTCAGCAGCTCAAGGATCTCTCTATTCTCATGCCTTCTACTTCTTGAAAATACTCTTATTTTTTGTAATTTATATATTTATAAGTGACTCATTTCTTATTAATAATGAATTGACGATTCAAATAATAAGATCCAATATTATTAAAACTTTCTTAGGTGTATTTTATCAAATTGTTATTTTTAAAATATATAAAACAACTAAAATTGTGATGTTTTCATTGTTAAAAATCATGATTTCATTATAATTGCTAAAATCTAGATTAGTGACCTAGTACAAACTTGACTTGAAGGCAATGTTTTTGGTAAAATACTGGTCGGTATAGATTTTTTCGGGTTAGGTTTTTTGCAGGTTTAATCGGATTTTGTTTATAAAAAAAATATGAATATTTTATAATTAAATTTATTTTAATATTTCGATACGGATCTAGTACATATTTGGTATATCGGTGGATACTGGTTTTTAAAACATTCCTTGAATGCATTGTTTTCATATCGGTCCAGAATTACGTACTGGTCTGGACCGGTATGAGCGGTACGATTGGTATACCGGACGGTACCAATTTTTATTTTATTTTATCTTTAAAATATTAATATTTAATTAGTATTTTAGGATTAGACCCGAAAAAATCCACAAATCGACCCGAATACCCTGTATCGGGCCGTATAAAAAAATATCGGTACCGAACGAAATTTGACGTACCGAACGGTATACCGGTGATATACTGTCCGGTATGAAAACACTGCTTGAATGTATCAAATATGCATCATTTACTATTGATTAGATTTCATTTAAGGCTAACGCGCTCAAAGTGCAAAGACTTGAAGGAAGGATACACTAATTATCAATTTTTGATATTTAAAACAAGTATAAATATGTGTGGAGGAGGGATAATGAGGTCATTTTGCAAGTAGTGTACGAAAATTAGATAAAGCATAATTCCTTGCGATGGAAGGAACTCCTAGCGACTATCATACAATTCTTCGCGAGGCAAAACAAATTCATCGTGGAAAAGTGAGTTCAAATTCATTGCGGAAGTACAATATGTCACAATTTAGTACAAATTCATCGTGCATTCGAGTACAAAGGTTGAGACACGACAAGCTTTTTATGTATCAATTAACGATAAAACTCGGGGGAGTTATATACCTTAACACATGACACATAAACCATCTACGTATACAAGACATGACCACATATTAGATTGTACATGTCTTAAAACAATATTTAGTTGACCGAGATAATTGAATAAAATGGATTTAGTTATAAAATCACTTCTAAATCAATCTAATATTTTCTTAAGAAAATTGATGAGCGCCACCAAGAATATCGCCAATGGAACACACTAGCTCTATGTTAGTATGATCTAATTTATAATATCTTTTGATAAACTCGACAGAACCAATCACAAATAAATAAAGTTTAATGAAAAACTATATATTTTACACAATTACAAATAATATCGGAAAAAAATGATTCAATAATTTATCGTTTAAAAGGTAATTTATTCTTTTAAATTTTAAAATAAATATATATACATCATATGTTTAAATCCCATTAATTATTAGTTATGCCTTTAAAAAACGTTGATTCTCGATGTGCGTTATGGTTTTTAAATAATATATCACATTATCCACGAGGTACTTATATTTGCCAACTCACTTGTCTTGTTAGCAAATTCTCTGGCTTCTAATCTGCCGTGAGATAATTTGTTCTCAAATCCTTGACTGACGGTGGAGAGATTCCGAGAGAGATAACTAGAATCTTTTTCCTGATCGGCGGAGAGGTGAATGGCGGTGGAGTACACATGTTGCGGGGGTGAATTCTTCATTCACATTGCTGTGATTGTGTTTCTCGTAGCTTTTGCTGGACTCATGTCTGGACTAACTTTAGGCCTCATGTCTCTTAGCCTCGTCGATCTCGAAGTTCTTGTTAGCCTATGCCGCAATTCTTTTTCGGCTTCGATTGAGGTACAGAATCCGGGTAATCTTTAATCTTTGCTTTGACACGATAAGCTTTACGTGGAAACCGGAGTGAACCCGGAGAAAAACCACGGAGGACTTTTACCGTCCTCAATTCACTATCACCGCTATACAGATTACAGATTTTGTGAGGTATTTCACTCACAAGAACAAGAACACGAAATTGACAATCTATGCTATACTCTTCACCCTAAGAATGAATGTAGATCTCTTCTCCCCTGATCCGAAGATGAGTCTTCACAGTATTTGCATAAGCCTGATTGCTCTCCTCTTTCGTTTTCGATCTTTTTCTGTATTTCCTTCTGTGATGCTGATGGCAGTTGACATGCCTCTTTTATAATCTTACCGAAGCAGTTAAAACTGCTTCTGCCGATGGATTGGGCCTATTCCATTCCATCCATTTTGGACTTTTATCGGATATGGGCTTAATGCTTAGCCCACAAATCTCCCCTCCGATATTAGTCCTCTTCTAGAACCTTCGATGTCTCAGCGTCGCTTCAACCCTACCCATTCTGAGCAGGACTGGAGCTTCGCGGCGTTCACTGGTTTTGTGTGTGCGTCTGCTGCGTTGAGGTTGGTATCTACCTTCATTAGTTTTATTTCTTTGTTTCTGATGACTTCCCTGATCCAGTGCAGTCGAACATCGATGTGTTTCGTTCTCGCATGATAAGCTGAGTTTTTGCTAAGCTCAATGGCACTTTGGCTGTTGCAGTATAAGGTAGAGTCTGTAAGCTTGAAGCCTAGCTCTTTTAATATTCTGCTTAGCCATAGATTTTCTTTGCCTCCTTCTGTTAGAGCTAAGTACTCTGCCTCTGTTGATGATAGGGCTACGCATTTCTGGAGCCTTGATTGCCAGGATATTGCTCCACCCCCTAAGGTTGATATGTATCCAGTGGTTGATCTCCTGGTGTCCATGTCTCCCCCCATGTCGGAATCTGCATACACCTTCAGCTGCAGCAGCTCTTTGCTGTGGTAGTGGAGGGTATGTTCTCTCGTTCCATTCAGGTATCTCATGATCCACTTAACTGATTCCCAGTGCTGCTTTCCTGGATTAGATAGAAATCTACTGACCAGTGATACTGGGTATGCAATGTCAGGTCTGGTGCATACGGCTAAATACATGAGGCTCCCTACAGCTTCTGCATATGGTATGTTGCTCACCTCATCTCTTTCTGTTTGAGTTTTTGGTGATTGCTCATTCGATAGGTGTGTTTGTGTTGTGTAGGGTGTGCTCATTGGTTTTGAGTCCAACATATTGAATCGGGCGAGAACTGCTTGAAGGTACCTCTCTTGTGATATAGTCAACAGTCTGTTTTTCCTTTCTCTAGTTATCTTCATCCCTAGTATTCTCGTTGCTGGACCAAGATCTTTCATATCAAATTCTCTTGATAGATCTTCTTTCAGTTTCTGAATCATGACTTTAGATGGGCTGATTAGTAGCATATCATCCACATATAGTAATAGGATGATAAATCCTTGATCTGAATTTCTTTTGTGGTATACACAAGGATCATATTCTGATCTTTTGTATTGTTTTCCTGTCATGAACGTATCAAACCTTTTGTACCACGATCTGGGAGCCTGCTTCAAGCCGTATAGGCTTTTCTGTAACCTGCACACCAGGTTCATGCTCTTCTTATCCTCGAAGCCTAAAGGTTGTCTCATATAAATTGTTTCCTCCAGGTCTCCATGTAAAAACGCGGTTTTTACATCCAGCTGCTCCAATTCAAGATCAAGGTAAGCTACCAGGGATAAGATCATCCTTATAGAGGTTAGTTTTACCACAGGTGCAAACACTTCTTCGAAGTCTATGCCTTGCTTTTGTCTATACCCTTTCGCTACTAACCTTGCCTTATACCTTACTGATCCATCTTCATTTAACTTCATTTTGTAGATCCACTTGTTTTCCAAGGCTTTCTTTCCCTCTGGAAGTGGCTCCAACCTGTAAGTTCCGTTCTGTTTTAAGGACAGAATTTCTTCATTCATTGCTTCCATCCATTTAGCCTTGTCTTTATGCACTAACGCCTCTTGGAATGATTCAGGTTCTCCTGATTCAGTTAACAACAAATAGTTAGTAGGGTCATACCTTGTGGAGGGAGTTCTCATTCTTTGTGATCTCCTTGGCTGCGGTTCTATCATTGTTTCTGATTCAGTTTGTTCTATTTCAGGTTGTGATGTGTCTTCTTGATCTCCATCATTTTCCTGCATAGAAGAGAAATGATCAGAAGTATCATTCTGGTCAAATCTAATTTCAGGTATGGTTTGATTACTCCCTGAATATTGTTGGATTTGATCTAAATGAAGTGTCTCTAACTCTTGGCTTTCATCTGCTGCTTTTCCAATATCCTCTATTGTTTTATTTTCTTCAAACACAACATCTCTAGATCTATAGATCTTCTTGGTATTAGGATTCCAGCACCTATATCCAAATTTTTCTTCTCCATATCCTAAGAATATACACTCTTGCGAGTGATCATCCAGTTTCTTTCTCAGTTCTATAGGAACGTGTACCATGACTTTGCTCACAAATATTCTTAGATGTTTGTAGGAGATCTTTCTTTTTGTCCAGTTTTCTTCAGGAATTCCATAGTTTAGAGATGAAGTAGGACTCCTGTTCCTTAGATAGCAGGTTGTTCCCAGTGCCTCTGCCCAATATTCTTTTGGAAGTTTAGCATTTTTTAACAAACACCTTACTTTATCTAGTAAGGTTCTGTTTAATCTTTCGGCAGTCCCATTTTGTTGGGGAGTCCTCGGGACAGTCGTTTCATGCTTTATTCCCAAATTTTTGCAGTAGGTTTCAAACTCTATTGAGACATACTCCCCTCCATTGTCAGTCCGTAGGCATTTTAGTTTCTTTCCAGATTGTCTTTCAGCCTTTAAATGCCCATCTTTGAAATATTTCAGTGCTTCATCCTTGCATTTCATGGGGTATACCCATGATTTCCTGGTTGAATCATCTATAAATGATATGAAATATCTCTTTCCACCTAGGGATTCAGCATCTAGGTAACATACGTCGGAGAATACTATTTCCAGCGGTTCAGTGTGCTTTTCCAGAGATGAGTTAAATCTAACTCTATGTTGCTTTCCAAACAAACATGTTTCACATGTTTCTGTTAGGGACTGATCTCTAGTCACAATTAATTCTCGTTTCTTAAGATGATTCAATCCTTCCTCGGATAAGTGTCCCATCCTTTTGTGCCATAAGTCCAGGTCACCCTTTTGAGTAACCACGTTTGCTTCTGCCATCTTTCCTTTGAGCTTTGTCCTGTAAAGGGTATTCTTTAGTTCTCCCTTAATAATTATCAGCGAGCCTTTAGTTAGTTTCCATATTCCTTTGCTGAAGAAGCTAGTGTAACCTTCCCTGTCAAACACATGAGTAGAAAGTAAGTTTAAACCCAAACTAGGAATATGTCTTACTTCCTTTAGTGTTATTGTAGTTCCAGCGGTCGTTGTAGCTTGTATCTCTCCTAGCCCAACGATTTCTGCCACGTTATCGTCTCCCATCCTCACTTCGCCATAAGCTCCAGCTGTATAGTTTGTGAATAAATCCTTTCTTGGAGTGCAGTGATATGATGCGGCAGAATCAATTATCCACTCATCCTTTGTATGTTCTCCATACTTTCCATCCTCTGTGGACAGTACAACCAAGGCTTCTTCTTCTTGTGTGAGTGCTGTTGCATTTCCATTTCCGGTATCTGAATTCTGCAGTTTCAGCCAATGCCTGCAATCTTTCTTTAAGTGTCCCACCTTTTTGCAGTGGAAACATGCTCTAGTTTCCTTTTTTCCACTGGAGTATCTCTCTTGGGATTTCTTATCTTGGGATTTGTCTCTTGATTTGCCTCTTTTCTGATTATAATTTTTCTGTTTTGGTCTACCTCTGCTTTCGGTTGTAGCTGTTATTGTTTCTTTTTCGGATTCAAATCCTTTCAGGTCTTTTCTTCTCATCTCTTCGTTTATTAGATAGTCTTTTACCACTTCTAACTTTTGTCCATCTTTAGGAGCTGTGCTATGCAGCATCATAACAAGAGGGCTCCAAGATTCAGGTAACGAATACAGCAGTAGGAGACAGCTCAGTTTTTTTTCAAGAGTAAGTCCGGCTTTGGTCAGATGGTTAGTAACTTCTAACCATTTACTTATGTATTTCGCCATATTTCCTCCTTCCTTGTACCTCATCCCTAGCAATCAATGTAGTAAGGATCCTTGATTCTGAGTTGTCTTTGGTTCAAAGATCCTGGACAATTTTTCCCATACCTTTTTCGCATCAGTTTCTTCGGATACATGGTGATAGTAGGTTGAGTCCACCCACTGCCTAATGAATCCTACAGCTTGCCTGTGTAATAACTTCCACTTTGCGTCTGTATATTCTAATGGCATGCTATCTCCATGTTCCACAGGTTCATATAGGTTTCGTCCATAGAGGAGATCCTCCATCCTGCCCCTCCATTCAGAATAGTTTGAGGAGGTAAGACGGATCATTGGATAAGGTTCGTATGACATGATTTCTTGACCAAGAAAGTTACAGATACCGTTCGGATGATTTCTTTTTCAACTCTTTTATCTAGAATTCCTTTTCGCAGGTACGTGACCTGCATGGGCCACCAGTTGTTAGCCTATGCCGCAATTCTTTTTCTGCTTCGATTGAGGTACAGAATCCGGGTAATCTTTAATCTTTGCTTTGACACGATAAGCTTTACGTGGAAACCGGAGTGAACCCGGAGAAAAACCACGGAGGACTTTTACCGTCCTCAATTCACTATCACCGCTATACAGATTACAGATTTTGTGAGGTATTTCACTCACAAGAACAAGAACACGAAATTGACAATTTATGCTATACTCTTCACCCGAAGAATGAATGTAGATCTCTTCTCCCCTGATCCGAAGATGAGTCTTCACGGTATTTGCATAACCCTGATTGCTCTCCTCTTTCGTTTTCGATCTTTTTCTGTAGTTCCTTCTGTGATGCTGATGGCAGTTGACATGCCTCTTTTATAATCTTACCGAAGCAGTTAAAACTGTTTCTGCCGATGGATTGGACCTATTCCATTCCATCCATTTTGGACTTTTATCAGATATGGGCTTAATTCTTAGCCCACAGTTCTCGCTAAGTCCGGTACTAGGATAAGGAGAATGCTGGTATGATTCATTTGGATTCGGCTGTCTTTTTCGTGTATGGATTTTTATGAGCTTGTGATCTTGTATTCTGGTATGCGTTGAGTTGATATCGACTGATTTTAGTGAGAATCTGAGTCGCAAGGTATGCTGTCGTGTTTAGCCTTTTGTTTTCACGCCTATTTGATTGAACACTTTGTCACGCTGAGGTCTATGTTTTCTCTATTTACTTATCCCGACTTTCTCAGATTACTAAATCAACATTTGACAACTTCATGAACGACAGTGGTGGCAATAATGCGGTAACTTTAGAGAGTCAGATTTGGGTTTATCCATTGCAAGTTCGGGATATTTGGCTTTTGTTTTAAGAACATGGAATTTTTATGTCTAATAGAATAGTTCACTTAATTATTGCAGAGACGATATTGCCCGTAGTGAAAAATCAACACTTATTGCTTGTGACTTTGCTCGTTTGCAATGCAGCTGCTATGGAGGTATATAGAGTTGATTTCCCTTTCCAATTGATATTTTAGGTTACATTCAAAATTATTTGAAATTTGGAGGTTTTTCTTCAGGCACTTCCTATATTCCTGAACAGTTTGTTAACAGCTTATGGAGCAATCCTGATATCTGTAACGTTGATCCTTTTGTTTGGAGAGGTGGGTATTTTTATTTCTCTGACGATGAGAGTCAGTTCGCCTTGAATGAATTTGGATATTGTTGTCTATTCTCACCTTATTCTGTGGATGCTTTATAGTTTGCAATTTTCCAAACCGACAAAAAGTGAGAAATGAAACTGCTGAATTTTAATTAGCTATATTAGCCAAAATTATGTGCTTCTTGTAATCATCAGCACTGTTTTATTTGTTAAGCATTATTTTGTCTTAATTCAACTAGGCAATAGTTTCCAGAATAATCTAAAACGTCTCTCTTTGTGTTTTATGTCTTTGTATTCATGATTTTGTGCATTCAGATCATACCACAGTCTGTTTGCTCTCGATATGGACTTTCAATTGGTGCAACTCTAGCTCCATTTGTTCGTGTCCTTGTTATCATCTGTTTTCCAATTGCTTATCCTATAAGCAAGGTATGTATGATCCACTTCCTTAGTCTGTATCATAGCGAAATTATAATCCCCATAATTTATCGAATGTATTCTTACATTGTTTATACTGTTTTATAGTTGTTAGATTTACTTCTTGGCCACGGCCATAGGATGCTTTTTCGACGTGCAGAGCTGAAAACTCTTGTTGATTTGCATGGGAATGAGGTATATGATGGTTTCAGCTTGCTTTTATTTAATTTTCTGTTTTTTCTTACACTGACTTAAATGCAGGCCGGTTAAGGAGGGAAACTGACTTATGATGAAACAACCATTATCGCAGGAGCATTAGAACTGACAGAGAAAACTGCTAGTGATGCCATGACTCCAATATCTGAAACTTTTTCTATTGATATAAATGCAAAGTTTGACAGGTGAAATATTGCTCAAATTTAGTGTGCTTTCCCCTGAACATTGTATTCATTTCATGCAGGAGCACGTTGAATATAATATTGGAGAAAGGACACAGTAGAGTTCCTGTGTGCTATGAGCAACCAACAAACATTATTGGGCTTGTTTTGGTACTTTTTTACTCATGCTTTTATTTTTTTCTCACCTCAACTTGTCTGTTGAGGCTGGTATTTCAATGAAAGTTGGCGAGAATGAACTTGCACCTACTAATGCATTTTTAAATAACCGCAACCATTCATTATTATATCCTCTTTTTCTCAAAGGTAAAGAATTTGTTAACCATCCATGCTGAGGATGAAGTTCCCGTGAAGAGTGTTACCATTCGCAGAATCCCGTGAAGAGATTCAGAAATTTAGATATGTTTCTACCATTATTTACATGATTTTTACATGCAAAAGTAGCATAGCTGTTAGACTGTGAGCAGTATATTACATTGTTATGTTATGGTACATATTTAATGCTGTCAAATTGCTTATTTTCAGCCATTCACTTTAACCTTTGGGAAGCCTCATTTTGTGAAATGACTGTATTTTCTGAAGACTGTCGTATAATTATGGGTATTTAATTTGCAGCGTTTTTATTTCAACTAATGTTTTTCGTACTGTATCAAAATTCCTAATGTCAGCTTCTTGAACTCTGAACCCTGTACAATTCTAACTATTTGGATACATTGAAAATGATATAAATCCCCATGCTTTCTAAGTTCCTTGAGCAAAAGTTATTTTTGTATTGGTTTTGATTTGCCTAAATATGTAGTCGCCTTTAAACCAAGCTAATTATTACGTTCTGCTAACAATTTCTTCACAGGGTTTCAGAGAGTATGCCATTGTATGACATATTGAACGAGTTTCAAAAGGGTCATAGTCACATGGCCGTAGTCATTCGACAGTTTGACAGATCAGGTGGCTTACATGCAGCTACACAGTGTAAGATCATTAGTTCTCCATAATCCCTGCACCTCGTTTTTTTTCTTTTTGTGAACAGATAGGTTAGTGGTTAGATATCGAGGACCATAGGTTTTATGATCAAGGTAATTGTGGGTGTCGATTTTGCTAATTTGAGTATCTGATTTTCCAAATATTATAAAATTAGAGGATCAAATTTGTCAAAACATTAAAGTTATGAGATTAGATGTGTCATTTTTTGTGGTCATTCCCATAGCAACCAGTATTAGAACCTTCGTTGGCATTCATTTTTTTTATGATTAATTTTGTGGCTTGTAGGTTGTAAGAAAGATGTGAAAGTAGAGATTGATGGAGAAAAGAGTAAAAATGTGAAGAACATTAGAAATCTACAGAAATGGAAGAGCTTTCCAAACCATGGATCAAATTCCTTCAAGAGTTCACAAAGGAGCAAGAAGTGGACAAAACATATGTATTCACAAATCATGGACTTAGATGGAAATCTCCTGCGAATGTTACTGTTAAGTGTGGAGATTGATATTGGTATCGTCGGTCACACTTGGATGACGATCGGTAATGTGGTCGATCGGGGCACACACGAAAGATTGGATGTTCTGTATTGGTACCGATTGGTCGAGGACCGAAGTACGCAATACCGATGGTGACAAAAGGACCGAAGCAATCGGTAAAGGATCAAAGCATGTGATCCAAAAATACGAGATAGAGACAATCGATCGAGGATCGAACTGAGATATAGTAGGATCCACTGGTTTAAGATATCGGCAGTTATGAAATAAGATATGGAAGGAATCAAGATCATATCAAATCAGTATATATGGACGCATATATATGATTTGATTATGGATAATCATATATGGAAATATGATCAAATATTATGAATATTTGATAGCTATCTTAATATCTCAACACCTCATCTATATAAAGGAGTCTTAAGATTCATTGTTATGCACTTCAATACTCTTGTATTCCGAGTTTTCATTTTCCTGTGTGTGTTTTAATCTTCTCAAGTGAGAGTTAATTTGGTCGTTTTCGTCGGTCACGTGGTTTTCCCATTCCCGATTTCCACTTTAATTTTTTGTGTCGTTGTTTTCTCTTTGCTTTAATTCAAATATTCTACTTAATCTATCGAGGTTGTTTGCACACGGGTTCAATCCCCAATAGTTAGCCGAAGGGGAGGCGGTCGGAATCATCACGATGGAAGATGTAATAGAAGAGCTTTTGCACGTGAAAACTATTCTCTTTGTGTTAATAACGTTTTTGGGTGTAATGTGTTAAAGATTTGATAAATATCCCACAACCTAAATTAGGCATTGTTTGAATTAGTTTATAAGAAAGATTGTAAACTGTATAGTAAATGATTTATTTATGTATTTTACGGTACAATTTTTTACCTCTTAAAGTTGACCAGCTCTAGAAGTTTAATATAATGTTATTTGTTGTTTTGAGCAGGAAGAGATATATGATGAAACGGATCACCATATTGATGATTCATGATCAAATACACCCTGCATTTTCATTCCTTCACACTAGGTACGTCGTGGTTATATTGGGTACATTTGAAACAACGTTTGGTAAATAGCGGTGAGGTGAGATAATTGTACTATGTTGTGAAATGAACTGATCGTGATTTTAAAAAACTGTTTTTGAAACAACGGTGCAGTGATCGTGATGTCATAAAATGATTTTTTTGCCCTTATTTTTAAATAATTGTTTATAACTTAAAAATTATATTTCACATTGTTTTATGATAAATTCGTTATTTCAAAACTATATTTTTAAATTGTTATATATATTTTTATAGTTTTAACACGTAATTGATAGAATATAAGAAGTTATTGATCAAAATTATTTTTTTAAAAAAATAAACTATAATTTATCAAGGGTAAAATTGATATTTGACATGTGCGTTCTGGTGACCGTTAGGTTAACCCAACTGTGAACTCACCGCTGTTTTCTACGGTCACACGAACACAGTTATTAATGATATTTGGTAAAAATAGAATACAATTACGATATGTTCACCGCACCGGACAGTTGACTGAGTTTTCAAACATCACCATTATTCTCTTCGATGAGGTTTTTCTTTTTTGTAATATTATAGATTAATGATTCGGGAATATTAATTCGCATGAGTAATCAATTGTGTGGAATATATCTATGTATTTTTTAAAAAAATTAATAACTATGGGGAACCTATGAAGCTTCGAAGCTTCTACAACCTGGAGCGAATAATTTTTGAAGTGCTGGAATTTAAAAAAAATAGTTTTTAATTGAAATATTCATATTCATATGATTAATATTTTGTCTTGATAAAAGCATGAGATTCTGGTTTGAAATTTTATTTTGATTTAAGAATATTTTATCTTGACGTTGAAAGTGATGTACTCGCAGAAGGCGTAATTCTTTTGATTAGTTTTTTTTGTTAGATTGGAAATATTGAAGTAGTAGAAATATGAAATATTGTCTTTGAATTTGAATATGATGTGGTTAATGAATTGATATTTTTAGTATTTATATACTATTATTTATTTTAATATAAACATTTTTTGAAAAATTAATTCTTCTAAATTTGATGATTCGCATCTTCTGTTTCTACGGTTAAATAATTCTACTTTTATGCTCCTAAACATTTAGATGGAAATCTATAATATTATTGTTGTGGTTCGAAAACCTGGGGTGTCAACAGTCGACCGGTTCGTTGCAAGACGAACTCGGTTGTTATTTGTTTATGTGTGGAGAAGGTTGATGATTCAAAGGTAAAGGAGGCAAACGGATTTTTGAGTGGAAAACCTCGGAAACGAGAAAAAAACCACTTGACTAAGGGTTAAAAGAAATGCCCTCAGCCTGTTCAATAAACGAATCCATGATTATACAATACATGTTTGTTTGATCGACTACAAAGAGGGGGAAGATAATCGAAAATAAATCGAGAGTAATCTGTCAAGCTCAAGCTCTCTGGAGAAAATCAAAATCGAAGTCCTTTTCTCCTTCTCTCTGTGTCCTTTTTATACTCCCACTGTACTATGCACAGTAGGGTGTCGTTTTGCGCCTNTTTCAGGTGATCTTATCTTGTTTTCGGTTGGTAATCCGTCGTTGGTCAATAAGACTTTGGATCGTCTGAGATTATATGTAGCACATGAACTCGATTTGATTGATCCCGTAAGTTTTACCAAACTATGCACAGTTTTTATTGCTCCTTTATTTTCGTACTTTCTTGTCCGTTTTTGTTAGTTAAGTCACTCAATACTGTGGGTTACCGATTTTCCAATGTTCGAGTGGAATGATTCCGAGGGGCGATTTGAGGTTCGTAATGTGTATCATCGAAAAATGTGGTTGCTATGTTAATAATGATCTACTTTTCGATTCTCCCTTAGGCATTACATCATCCATTTACAGCTCCGAACCCGTATGACATGATCGATCTCTCGTCTGCTCGTGCGTTAGCTTATGATATGGTCTACAATGGAGTAGAGGTATTTATTTTATCACAAACTTTACATCTTCATTAGCATAAAAGAATGCATAAACTTTACTTTCTCAGATTGGTGGAGGAAGCTTGAGAATTTATAAACGAGAAGTACAAGAAAAAGTCCTCGAAATCGTCGGTATTTCTCCCCAACAGGTAAATTTATCGTCTCTTCTGGATTCTTGCAAAAGATCCTATATGTTTTTTTTGTAGAAATTCAAGATTTAATGGGTGGGGAGAATGTCCCACATAACTTCTATGTCCATAATAGAAGTGAAAAAACCTTGAAAAAACAAGGCTAAAGGTAGAGGTGGTTGGGTTGGCTGGCCCAATCCGTTGGAATGAACCGACCCACGGGTTTCGTCAAACCAATTAGGATCATTCTTATAAACTATAACATTTCTATTTCCATAAAACAATATATCAATATTAGTTGTAATTTATTTTTTGCTTTGTAGGCTGAAGAGAAATTTGGGTATCTTTTGGAAGCACTTGACTTGGGGGCTCCTCCGCATGGTATTGGTTCGAATATGAACGAGATCGGGTTTTGTTTGATAATAATAAGAAGTTTTGTTGTTTTGGGTAGGTGGAATTGCATATGGATTGGATCGACTAGCGATGCTACTTGCGGGAGCAAGCTCGATAAGGGATGTTATCGCATTTCCGAAGACGACTACGGCACAATGCGCTCTCACTAGAACACCATCTGAGGTTGATCCTCAGCAGCTCAAGGATCTCTGTATTCTCATGCCTTCTACTTCTTGAAAATACTCTTATTTTTTGTAATTTATATATCTATAAGTGACTCATTTCTTATTAATAATGAATTGACGATTCAAATAATAAGATCCAATATTATTAAAACTTTCTTAGGTGTATTTTATCAAATTGTTATTTTTAAAACACATAAAACAACTAAAATTGTGATGTTTTCATTGTTAAAAATCATGATTTCATTATAATTGCTAAAATCTATATTCGTTACCTAGTACAAACTTGACTTGAAGGCAATGTTTTTAGTAAAATACTGGTCGGTATGGATTTTTTCGGGTCTGGTTTTTTGCGGGTTGGGTCGAATTTTGTTTATAAAAAAATATGAATATTTTATAATTAGATTTATTTTAATATTTCGGTACGGATCTAGTACATATTCGGTATACCGGTGGGAATAAACCACAAAAAATGATACATCCAGTCTCATAACTTTAAAGTTTTGATAAATTTGATCCTTTAATTTTGTAATATTTGAAAAATCAGATACCCAAATTAACAAAATCGATACCCACAATTACCTCAATCATAAAACCTAAGGTCCTTGATATCTAACACACAGATTACCTCGGGATTCTGCGAATGGTAACACTCTTCACTGGAACTTCATCTTCAGCATGGATGGTTAACAAATTCTTCACCTTTGAGAAAAAGAGGATATAATAATGAATGGTTGCGGTTATTTAAAAATGCATTAGTAGGTGGAAGTTCATTCTCGCCAACTTTCATTGAAATATCAGCCTCAACAGACAAGTTGAGGTGAGAAAAAAATAAAAGCATGAGTAAAAAAGTACCAAAACAAGCCCAATAATGTTTGTTGGTTGCTCTTAGCACACAGGAACTCTGCTGTGTCCTTTCTCCAATATTATATTCAACGTGCTCCTGCATGAAATGAATACAATGTTCAGGGGAAAGCACACTAAATTTGAGCAATATTTCACCTGTCAAACTTTGCATTTATATCAATAGAAAAAGTTTCAGATATTGGAGTCATGGCATCACTAGCAGTTTTCTCTGTCAGTTCTAATGCTCCTGCGATAATGGTTGTTTCATCATGAGTCAGTTCCCCTCCTTAACCGGCCTGCATTTAAGTCAGTGTAAGAAAAAACAGAAAATTAAATAAAAGCAAGCTGAAACCATCATATACCTCATTCCCATGCAAATCAACAAGAGTTTTCAGCTCTGCACGTCGAGAAAGCATCCTATGGCCGTGGCCAAGAAGTAAATCTAACAACTATAAAACAGTATAAACAATGTAAGAATACATTCGATAAATTATGGGGATTATAAGTTCGCTATGATACAGACTAAGGAAGTGGATCATACATACCTTGCTTATAGGATAAGCAGTTGGAAAACAGATGATAACAAGGACACGAAAACAGTGAAAGTAGAGATTGATGGAGAAAAGAGAAAATGTGAAGAACATTAGAAATCTACATAAATGGAAGAGCTTTCCAAACCATGGATCAAATTCCTTCAAGAGTTCACAAAGGAGCAAGAAGTGGACAAAACATATGTATTCACAAATCATGGACTTAGATGGGAATCTCCTCCGGATGTTAGTGTTAAGTGTGGAGATCGTTATTGGTATCGATCGGTCATACTTGGATAACAATCGACAATGTGGTCGATTGGGGTACACACGAAAGATTGGATGTTCGGTATTGGTACCGATTGGTCGAGGACCAAAGTACGCAATACCGATGGTGACAAAGGGACCGAAGCAATCGGTAGAGGATCGAAGCATGTGATCCGAAAATACGAGATAGAGACAATCGATCGAGGACCGAACTGAGATATAGTGGGATCCATTGATTTAAGATATCGGCAGTTATGAAATAAGATATTGAAGGAAGCAAGATCATATCAAATCAATATATATAGACGCATATATATAATTTGATTATGGATAATCATATATGGAAATATGATCAAATATTATAAATATTTGATAGTTACATTAATATCTCAACTATCTTATCTATATAAAGGGGTATTAAGATTCATTGTTATGCACTTCAATACTCTTGTATTCCGAGTTTTCCTTTTCATGTGTGTGTTGTAATCTTCTCAAGTGAGAGTTAATTTGGTCGTTTCTGTTGGTCACGTGGTTTTCCTATTCCCGGTTTCCACATTAATTTTTTGTGTCGTTGTTTTCTCTTTGCTTTAATTCAAATGTTCTACTTAATCTATCGAGGTTGTTCGTACACGGGTTAAATCCCCAACAGTTAGCCGAAGGGGAGGCGGTCGGAATCATCAGGATGGAAGATGTAATAGAAGAGCTTTTGCAGGTAAAAACTATTCTCTTTGCGTTAATAACGTTTTTGGGTGTAATGTGTTAAAGATTTGATAAATATCCCACAACCTAAATTAGGCATTGTTTGAATTAGTTCATAAGAAAGATTGTAGACTGTATAGTAAATGATTTATTTAAGTATTTTACAGTACGATTTTTTACCTCTTAAAATTGACCAACTCTAGAAGTTTAATATAATGTTATTTGTTGTTTTGAGCAGGAAGAGATATATGATGACACGGATCACCATATTGATGATTCATGATCAAATACACCCCGCATTTTCATTCCTTCACACTAGGTACGTCGTGGTTATATTGGGTACATTTGAAACAACGTTTGACAAATAGCGGTGAGGTAAGATAACTGTACTGTGTTGTGAGATGAACTTATCGTGATTTTAAAAAACTGTTTTTGAAACAACGGTGTAGTGATCGTGATGTTATAAAATGACTTTTTTGCCATTATTTTTAAATAATTATTTATAACTTAAAAATTATATTTCATATTATTTTATGATAAATTCGTTATTTCAAAACTATATTTTTAAATTGTTATATATATTTTTATAGTTTGAATATGTAATTGATAGAATATAAGAAGTTATTGATCAAAATTATTTTTTTAAAAAAATATACTATAATTTATCAAGGGTAAAATTGACATTTGACATATGCGTTATGTTGGTCGTTGAGTTAACCCAATTGTGAACTCACCGCTGTTTTATGCAGTCACACGAACGCAGTTATTAATGATGTTTGGTAAAAATAGAATACAATTACGGTACGTTCACTGCACCGGGCAGTTAATTGGGTTTCCAAATATCACCATTATTCTCTTCGATGAGGTTTTTCTTTTTTGTAATATTATAGATTAATGATTCGGGAATATTAATTCGCATGAGTAATCAATTGCCTGGAATATATTTATGTATTTTTTAAAAAAAATAATAACTATCGGGAACCTATGAAGCTTCGAAGCTTCTACAACCTGGAGCGAATAATTTTTGAAGTGCTGGAATTTAAAAAAAATAGTTTTTAATTGAAATATTCATATTCATATGATTAATATTTTGTCTTGATAAAAGCATGAGATTCTCGTTTGAAATTTTATTTTGATTTAAGAATATTTTATGTTGACGTTGAAAGTGATGTACTCGCAGAAGGCGTAATTCTTTTGATTAGTTTTTTTTGTTAGATTGGAAATATTGAAGAAGTAGAAATATGAAATATTGTCTTTGAATTTGAACATGATGTGCTTAATGAATTGATATTTTTAGTATTTATATACTATTATTTATTTTAATATAAACATTTTTTGAAAAATTAATTCTTCTAAATTTGATGATTCACATTTAGATGGAAATCTATAATATTATATATGTGGTATATAAGAAAATGAGAAAATTGTAAAGATGACCCATAATATTTGAAATAGTATAAATACGATGTCCTTATAGTTTCAAAATTACGTATGAAGCACCTAAAATTTACATAATGTGTGTGGTTGACCCTCCAACTGTTTAAATTTGTAAACAACATGACCTCAAAGTTTAAAAATTGCATGGTTGACCCCCAAAGTTCCAAAATCATTTATATTTGATCCTTACGTCCGGTATTTTTTTGAGTTTATATACAAATTAAAATTACCATGAAATATAATAACAAAACATTGCAAGACAAATTAGTCTTTTAGCAAACAGATGTTACATATTTCTCCGGTACATATTTCTCCGAGTCAATTCTGAACTCTTTAATATATTCGGTGGCTAAATATCAAATCAGTAAACAAAATCGGTCAATTTCAACATATGGAAAGAACGAGTTCAATTGCGAAAAAATTTAAAAAAATACCGGACGTGAAGGTCAAATATAAATGATTTTAAAACTTTGGGGGTCAATCATGCAATTTTTAAACTTTTAATACATGATGTTTACAAATTTAAAAAGTTAGAGGATCAACCACACACATTATGTAAATTTTAAGTGATTCGTACGCAATTTTGAAACTATAAGGACATCGTTTTAACACTATTTCAAATATTAGGGGTTAATGACAAACACCACTCAAAATAATGAGTAATGTGGGAGACTTGGACTTGGAGCATGTTCTTCTAAACTACCAACTATCAAAATTTATAATGTTTGTTCCTCAATCTTATAAAAATAATATTGAGTGATCCTCACTCAAAAAATGTGATAATTTTTAAATTGTATTTTCAACGACAATCTTATTGCAAAAAACAACAATTAAGTGAAAATAACTACATGACTATCATAATTTTGTGTTATTTGTATAACAATAAAAAATTACAGTAGGGTTATATTATTATAAAAACATGGATTAAGTGAAAATTAATTATAATTTGTAACGTTTTTATTTGATTTACAAAAAAGAGTAATTAAATGATTGAATCACATCTCACCCGACCAAAGAACATAAATAGGGTGGGCAATATCGGAGACAGAAAAAGTCCGCATAAATGAGGTGTACTTTTCCACCACGTGATTAAAATATTAAATATAAAGTAACAACACACCATGTCCAGATGTCCTCCGAACATTGGTTCAACGGGCACTACAAAATTAATTGGATCCATATAATTTCATGATTTATTTAATTTTAATCTCTAAAATTGTATGAATATCTCATCATCCCCGTAGCATGAAGATATCAAATAATACTCATATTTTATAAGTTTTGAAAAAATCAATTATAAAATTTAATATGTATGATATAATTGATCTCAAAATATTTGATTAAAATATATATGGTGATCACCATATAAAATAATACATTTGTTTTAATTTTAACAAATGAAATCATCGATCAAAATAAAATATGAAAGACACTTTGATAATCTGAGGACCAAAAATCAAGAATATACAAATTTAAGAACTAAATACATCATTTTATTATATATATATATATATAAATGTCTAGGATCGAATCGAAACCCTTGTATTTTTTATATAAGGGTTTAAGAACATCGAAACCTGATATCAGATGCTGTCGAAAAAAATAACAATGGTGCCCTGTATTTGACCCTTCGAACTACAAAGCCATGATAGAATAACAATAGCTTGTCATTATCACATTTGGGGATCACACACAAACAAACAAAGCCAATAATGGATCAAATAAATTATTCATGTTGTAGGAAACAACATTTGCACAACTCCCTCAGCTCTCAGTATAGGGAACAAAATTCCAGAAGCCCCCTGCATTCCATTGCAATCCTCTTAAAAACACACAAAAAATAGATTACGAAGGGGCAAATTTCGACTTACTACGAGCAATCTGATTCCAAGCCATAAACGTCGTGGTGATGGAAACGGGAGCATCAATCTACCGAATCCGTATATTGCAACAGCGAAAAAATGAAGAAAAAGGCTCACTGGATTGGGATCTAAACCAGAAAGTAATGCTATAGGACCATTTGAGAATATTCCACCGAGGCTTAAGTAATCGAAGCAAGCTTGTCGCATTTCTTTTCTTGCCGGATCAGAAGAAGCGCAAAAAACTTTGTACAATGCTCCAGCTAATGTGTTAATGGTTGATGCCACAGGCTGAGACAAGAATGAATTTGTTAATGTGTTGTTGTAGCATTAAATTAGTAAAATTATACCTTTCGAAGAATGAAGAACGATTCGAGATAGTTGCAAAGGTTGAAAGAATCATTTAAGTTGTGTATTGGTCGAAGAAGGTCACGTAGAACGACAATATCCGATAAGGCAACAGTCATTCCACCTCCGGTTAACGGGTGTCGCATGTTGAAAGCATCTCCTAAAAGAACTGCACCTGGTGTAGGATGAGGATTTGCAGGCATGCTTCTGTTTGGCATTGTTTTTATGTTCCCTTTATCGACTGCGGCTATAAATGCATCACATAGCTGAGGAGGGATCTGAAAAAAAACACTTATTCGATCAAACGGTCAAAAAAAGCCGAAAAGTTGAAAAATAGCATGAGGGAAGAACCTGAGGAGCTACCACGGATTTGAGATATTTGGCCATTTCACCACTGGCTATGGAAGGAACTTTTTGTCCAGGAACATCGACTAAACAGCGTACTTCATGGCTTCCGATAGGATAAAATAAGATAGGCGAAGGATATCCGAGGATAACGTGACCATGATTTGAATATGGAAGATCACAGTTTTCTAAAACGAGGCCAACAAACGAAGAGGGTACTTCCACCTAGACGACAAATAATACATCAAGAGAACAACCAAAGCATTTAGTTGTCTGATAACATAAACAAGGCACCTGTGGAGTACAAAGTTTGCGTCTTAAGTTCGAAGAGCACCCGTCACAGACAATCGTGAGAGGAGCACACAAGGTATTTACATTACCCGTCTTAGTTTTGTAGTTTACGCCGAAAATTGTTCCCTTTTCTTCAACCAATGATGTAACTGTCCCTTGCTCAAGTGTCACACTGTTGAACAAAAATTTGTAATCATCATCGATTTAAACTGATTTATGAGCTGAGAAATATACTTAGAAAGTGTTGCTGCCTTTTCCCTCATCTTCCGTATGAATCGACCGTGATGGAAGCTTCTACCGGAGACATCCGAGTCAAATTTCTCCAGGGGATATGATAACTTGGTGTCCTTACCATCCTTGTAAAGGGCGTAGCCGAAAACTCGTTGTGCATCAATGCCACTCAAGCAATCTGAAGTTAAGTTCAGCAATCAAGACCTTATTACATACAACTCAAGGACAGTGAGTTCGAAGTTGATATAAGTCGAAAGTTTCACCTTCCAGGCCTAACTCAATTAGTTTCAAATAACCACCTGGTTGTAAAAGCTCCCCAACAATACGATCTGGCTCTGTTAAGTCCCTCTCAATCACGTGAACTCGACGACCATCCTACAATTTTAGTTAGGAAAACCAAATATTTGAGTTTGAAATTTGCAAAAAAAAATAGATTTGAATAATTTGGCAGCGTTTCAATCTTCCCATGGCAAAATATAATGTCGAAAAACTATTTATCAACCTCGAAGATACACAAAAGCCCAGAAAATAAAGTAACAAAGTATTGAAGACCAATAAAAATAAGCCAAAAAAGCCTAATTTTCTACAAATCAATGAAATAAAGTGTTCAAGCGATGCGTTTGAGCAAGGATGCCAGACCAAACCGGAAGTTCTTACCTTCCCGAGAGCATAGGCCAACGCCGACCCAGCAACGCCGGCTCCAACAATTATTATATCCGTTTCCGTACCGGAGCGGCCGACGGAAACGTTGCATTTGTCGACACGGTTAAACTTGAGCACCTTTTGCCTCAGGATGTTCCTTCGGAAGGTGTAGAGCAGCAGGAATCCAAACATAGAGGCGATAAAACCCCCTAAAACGTAGTGATTTATCATAATGACTGCTGATTTAGGGCTTGATCCGAAGATTCAAGCAATTTCCGGGGTTCTATTACCGCCTATCTTCTTCTGGTTCACGAGATTTCCGCAAGCTGGACTTCGGATGAAAAGTGGACACGGTTGAAAACAAAAGAATAATATTAATATTTTAAAAAACATATACAAATATAAATAATCAATTTTTATTAGAAAAAAATTCATTTTTTATTTCAAAAATTTTCTTCAAAATCAATTTTGATCTCTCAATTCAAAAAAATGGAATTAAGTGCTTCAAATTTAATATATTATCAATTTTAATTTAAAATTACTAAATTATCTTGAATTTCAAATAAATATATTAATTAAAGTTAAATTAAGTTTTACCATTTATAAATATATTTTTCTATTACAGAAATTTTTAGTTCTATGTTAAATATAATTTTTTGATAAAACGAATGAAATTTTTTAAAAATTTCGGACCCAAAATTTGTAACACAGATTTGTGTATTAAACATCACATTTATATCGATTAATATAATATCGGTATATCAATCATTTCAAATATATATAATATTTGTTAACTTAAAAATTGTTTTATTATTTAATTATATACATTTTTTAAATTAAATAAGTTATTGATCAATATATAAAAATATTTTGTATAATAATAGTAGTGCGATATATTTGAAATATTATTAAATTTATAAAAATTCATTTAACACCAATATTTATAGCTACTAAACTATGTTAAACAGACATCATCACGCCGTTATGAGGATTCGGAGACTCAGATTTGTTAAAGAGTCCAACTCGTTAATATTATCAATTATTTTTTTAATTAAAATTTAAAATTTTAAAAAGACGTGTGTGGTTAACATGGTTTATAATTAATAATAAATAAAATTATATTATACAAGATAATAAATTACTACCACAAATATATATAATAATTAATATTTAAAACCGGTAAAATATGTTGTTATAAACTATATTATATCCTAATAATACTGCTACATTTTTTAAACATTAATATATATATATAATAATAAATTTAAATAATGACTATTTCAAAATAAATAATAATAAATTTAAATATAAAAAATAAACTCGTGTCCAACAAATGTTCGAGGAGAGTCGGTGCCCGAGAAGAGTCCGACTCAGATTCGTCGTCTCCGGATAAGAGTCCGTTTCACATAGCTAATAAACTCATCACACTCATTTTTTTAATATTAAAATATTTATTTTTAATACACCAAAGAATGTGATATTGGACCGTACTACTCAATGATGATATACATGTCAACATATTGACTACATAAAGACTAATATAAAGACAATGCTTAATACATAAATATGTATTTTGAATTTTAGTCCAAAATTTCGATAAAATTTCATTCATTTTACTAGCAAATTATTTTTAGTATAGAGCCAAAAAAATTTCGTAGTTAAATCAGTTTTTATACCGGACGGTATACCGTCTGATACATAAAATTTCAGGCAGTACCAATATTTTTGTTGGTACATCCCGGTACTCGGTATTTGGGTCATTTTCTGGGTTTTTTCGAATCTGACCATAAAAAATTAATTAAATATTATTTTAAAAAATTTTAAAAAAATTGGCACCGGTATACCAGTGTGGACCGCTATAGAATTCCCGACCGATATGAAAACATTCGTTTTGGTTTATAAATAATGAAATTTGATTTAACTATTATTATTTAAAATTAAGGGTAATTTAATAATTTTGAACTAAAATTGATAATATATTAAATTTGAATGACTTAATTTCATTTTTTTGGAATTTATGGATCAAAATTGATTTCGAAGTAAATTTGAGGGACTAAAAATGAAAATTTTCCTTTTTATTATATATCGAACGAATTAAATAAATACTATAATTTTGTAGTACATTTTAATTCACATATATATCAATTATTTTATTATTAAGAAAAATTGAAATTCCATCATTTTATGAAATCCTTAATATCCTCTAAATTTATTATAGAAATTAAAACTCACATTAGTTTTCCATATAAAATTGCTTGCTTTTTCTTTTTGGTTTTCTCATGTTGGGAAACCTAATCACCTTCACTATTAAATCAAATAAAACTCAGATATAATTCTTATAAAATTTTATGGATCAAAATTGTCAAAATTATGAAACCATGTAGATTAAATTTGCATCTCATCTGAATGAAATTAACGTTTTTATGAAACAAAACGGTTTACAATGATTGTCATTTTTTAACAATTCGATCGCCGTATCGAACCGTTTTAGAAAATATATTTACAATAGTATAATTCATTGAAAATTATAAAAAAGCCATTCACAATCCATAAGGCTTGTTCAATTACAACATTTAATACAAACTTGTACTTATATTTAAATGAAAGTTGCATTAGAACAAGAAATTCCACTATTTTAAGAGAATCACAATCTACCCTTAAGGAAATTTGTGCATAATGTCTTCCACATCTCCTCATTCGGTTCGTTGTCTTTCAACCCGGATTTTATAATCTCAGCTAATGCATCCTACGAAATATAAAATATATCTCATAAAAAATGAAGTTTTAAATATGTTATATGAATGAATTAACGCAAAACCTCAATGAGTTGTTCGTCACGAAGACGATGAATTAGGTAAAGCAAGATGTCTTTAGTGTATTCGGGATGACCTTGAATTCCCATAATGTGATCACCAAATCTAAACATCTCTATCCTTGTCTTGTTTGATCTCCCTAAGATCTCAGCCTTAGGAGGAAGCTCATATAACTAACACATAAAAGTTTGAAACCCGAACATCATTATTTAATTAGAAACTCGTATTTTAAATCATATAAGAGAGTTAGTTTTAATTAAGAGGAGCAAAACCTCGTCTTGATGGCACTCAATGATCGGCAAGGAAACCGGGAATTTCATATCGGTGAAGAGAGGTGATGGTTGTAGATGAACTTCAGTTAGCCCGATGTCCCATCCTTTCGTTGCTCGGCCAACTCTCCCACCTATAGCTCGTCCAAGTATCTTCATTGACAAAAGAGATCATGTGTTAAATCTCATATTAATTTTTCAAGAAATATTATGTAAAAGAGACAAAAGAAAAGTAAATCATAATATAAAATTGTATAGAAAAGTTCTAATTCATATATGATGTGTTCATCTTGAAGATTTCAAAAACAAGCTTCATAAAGATGAATATTTAATCTTATTTGAAGCTACTTAGTTCGATGATATTTTCTCCAAAAGGGGATCAAAACCAATGATCGGTACGGACGGTAACAACCCTAAACCCGTTAGTACAAATTCTTTTATTTTTTTAAAAAAATATTTTCAAAAAAATATAATTTTTGTATTTTTACGGATCCACACTAAAAAATCCAGGTTCCCATCCAGAAACCCGGTAACATGCAGTACCGATTGAAATATCGCTGTCGCTCGGTTTTCAGCATAGTGACCGGCATAAAGCGATTATAAAAACTCATATGTACTTCATTCAAATATAGAGATAAAAATCTTATTAGAAAAAAACATACAAAAGTATAACATAATGTATATATTTTACAAAAAGACACGTGTCGTTAAAGATAAATATTAAATAATACGAAATTTATTGTTTTAGAGGGATAATCTAAGTTTTAATTTATATGGTTGTAAGGTTACGAGAATATGAAGAACCTGATGCCCAAAGCAGACGCCTAGAACCTTCTTTTTCATTGAATCCAATTTCTTAAGCAAAGAAACGAGCTCACAAATCCATAAATCCTCGCCGTAGGCGTCGCTGCGACTTCCGGTGATTACGAATCCATCGTAATGTGCGATCTCATCCTCCGGTGGAAAATCGCCGCCAGAAACCTTAAATTCGTCCCAGATTTCGCCGTCTTCTTTAAGAATACGAGTGAACACTTGGTGATAACCGCCGTAGATTTTCTTGACGTATTCGGGATCCTCTGCACATAAAAGAACGGCGAACTTCTTGGCGTGCATTTTTTTTCAATGAAAAAGGAGGCGGAGAAGATGACCGGAGTTTGGAATTTTATTGGCGGAAGCACCGTTATATATATAGTTCAGGGAGAAGGCACATCAAGCAAAGTGTGGTGAAGTGGAGTATAACTAGTTGTCATATTTTCCCTCCCATTGGTGCGTGACGTTTAAGGATAAAATTTTATTAATTTTGTTATTCATATTATTAGTTAAAATATAGTAGTCTTTTAGATGAGTATTCTCAAACTTTAAAATAATAAAAGATAGTATAAAAAAATCACACCAGCACCCGGATCCGATTATACGGGTGTGAGTCTAGTTACATGAGTTAGGTTCGGATTTGGGGTATATTAACTCAAATCCGATATTATACGGGCCACTTGCGAATCTTACGAAACACATTCCTCAATAAACTAATAATATTTTTGCAAATTTAATATCAATTATTAATATGATTATATTATATGTTTTATAGTTTATGACATCTTTTCAATCTTTTAACAATAATGTTGTTGTTATCATTATGTTTTTTATTAAATATTTATTTTTAAATATTCTATATTATTAGCATATCCTTTTGAAAACTTTATGATGACTGTATTTACATGTTTACTCGTATATCCTTACAAATAAATAGTATGATATTTTAAATTTGAGCAATAACATATATAAACACTAATATTTAATTAAGAGAAAATTGTGGCATTAGTTTCTAATATTTAAAATAGTGTAAAGACGATTCACAAAGTTTGTAAATTACATGAGAAATCCCCGAACTTGCAAAAACCGTTCAAGAATGATTATCGAGTGAATAATAGCGGTTTTTGTCTTTTTTCGTATAAGTGATTTTGATAATTTATCCGTTTTTTTAAGATTTTCAAAGTTTAGAGACATAATCATTATATCTTTTCAAGGTTAATGCGTCAAATATAAACTATAGAGACATTTAAAATATTAACGAGTATAAGGGTAAAATATAAACGGTTTTGAAAGTTCGAGGGTCAACCACATAATTCTTAAACTTTGAGAATATGATGTTTACAACATTTAAAAGTTGATGGGCCAAAGGCGCATATTATATCAACTTCAGTGGTTTTATATGCAATTTACAAATTTTAGAAACACCACTTTTACACTATTATAATGTTTAAGGGCTAATTACAAACATAAAACATCATTTAATTAACACACTCATATAGAATGTATATATGTGCATAATGGCATGAAAGTAAACTTCAATGGGATGACTAATTCTCGTCCAGATACATTCTTTTGAGTATTAAAATGTTGGTAATGCAACCGTGAAACGAAAATATATAAATGGAAAAGTGAAAAAGGCGTTTAGTATGCTTTTGCCACATCATCCCTTTTAGGAGATGAGTAGTTTGTCTTAGACTCTTTATTTGACGTAGATGTGGCCACGTGGGTATGGGTTGTGATGGGATTAGAGTTCTAAACTAATCAAATTACTCTTAAATTTATAAAGTCCTTCACTTTACATGGGGAGTCTGAACGAATATAATGTATAAAATAGAGAATATCATATTATAAAATATTTGAACAAATCATTTACTATAATCCATATTGTCTCTTATAAATCAATTTACAGTACTTCAATTTTCGATGTTAGACAAATTTCATTATTTCAACAATTGGTTTAAGAACCTTTCGATCAAGTCTTGATTTTGAGCTCTATTCGAGATTGATTTCCCAATAAACTGAATATTGAACCTCAAAATCTCTAACCAACAAAGTCGAATCGGTTCACGCGTCAATAATATTATAATATATGTTAGTTTTTAATTAATTGAACTCAAGCCAAACCCAAACCGAATATCGCATCATATTTTTTAGTTTTCGAATATGAATATGAAATAGAGCATCGAAATTGATTAACCCAAGACTCGCCAACCCATATGGGTTCTCACATGTAGCAACTTTGACACAAGTCGTAGAACGGTCATTGGCAAGGCATGCGAAGTACCTGATGTTGCCAAGCCTGGAACGGGTCTCATGAGGTAGGGAGGTGCATGAAAATCTATTGATCCGAATATCCGGTATATCTCAACAGCATCCAAATATATTTTTTGGATATCCGAACTGTGAATATTTGATCGAATTGGATCACTTCAGTTTCGGATCAGATACAGTTTTTATCACGTCTGCTGAGAGTCAATCCGACATTTATTAATATATAATAATGTAATATATACTATATATGTTTTTTATTTTAAATATCAGTACAAATATATTATTTTAAAAATTATGGAATTTTAAAATTAATATAATATTATTTTATTTAGTATTTTTGCATTTTAACATTATTAAATGTATATATTTTATTTATATTTAATTACATAAACATTATCAGAGAAAATAAATGTTTAATACATCGATATTTTATTTTTAATACATTTTTTAGTGTTTATCTATCATTATATTATTTTGTATGATTATAAATTATTAAAACAAAAAATAAAATATATTAGGACATTCATTAATCGATCCACTATACGATTCGAAAAGTGATCCACTATTCCGTATCGTATATACGATCTATGCACACACTTATCATAATGAAACAATATGCCCCTTTCCGTCGTTGTAAATGCAGAGTGCAACAATTCCCTACGACGCAAGTGTCAGGGAAGACAAGACAAATCCTACAACAATTCGATCAATAAGTCATCTACAAGTGTTGGAATTCTGAATCTTTTTTTGGAGGTTTCCACGTAAAATTATCACGTCATGTACAACCTTAACGTTAAGTTAACAGTGCCATGTATAATATACATTTAAAACCATGTCCCACGTTCACCTAATATCGAACCGGGTGACTATTAAAGATCCTATTAAAAGGATCAATACATAATTGAACTCAAACCCTAAAAAATACCTAAATTCAGTTCAATTCGTTAACATCTCTAGAAGGGAATGCATAATTTTTCCCGTATTTTTCGATTCACTCAAAAAATAACACAGAACTCAACACGACTCAAATGTTTCCAAAATGTGGGGTGTTGAGAATCTCTAAGTGTTAACCATGTCTTTTGTAATTTCCGAATTTGTGCATTCAACCACTTCTTGACAACTTCCATCATTCGACAATCCATATTACATTGTCGGTCGACCACCATAGTTCTATCAATTGATTTATACGAACCCATCAATCAATTTTCATGTCTTAATTGTTTAAGTTTTTTTTCTCTCTGTCATACAAAAAATTCGAATGAGTTACAAGGTCACAACTCATAAAATAGACGTTATATCGACCGATTTTGAGTTGGGTCTCACGGATACTCCACTTTAGAAAATAATATTGTGAAATGACTCACTATCTTTTTCTACAACTTATACTATAATTAAAATCTTTGTTCTTCCTAAATTATCCAACATTTTTAAAGTTCTTATAATGGAATTAAAAGATCTAAAAAATCTTTATAAAAAAGAAAAGTAGAATTTGCTTTTTAGTGAAAGTTTACCTAATTGTTCTACATATTGTTGGTTTCCGAGTCATTTTTATATATATTTAAATCGGGATTAATATTAATTATTGAACGTGTTTTATGTTTCATCATATTTGTTTTATATGATGGAAAATGTTAAAAGAATCATAGTAGGATTACATACAATGTTGTCAATTATTCATTTGGTTTTAATATAATGATAAAATTATATGAGATTAATTAAATTCATGAGTAACTCAATTAAATTATGTTCATTGACCCGAGTGAGTAATGAAATATGAGAAAATGACGTCTTTGGTCTTCGTAGTTTGATCATTTTGGCAAATTTAGTCAACCAAGTTTATTTTGATATTTTCAGTCCTTGAATTTTAGACATTTAGCAAAATCGGTCCTCCTATTTTGGAACATTTGGCAAAATCGATCCTCAAATTTCATATTTAGTTCTCCAAATGAAATCGAAGAAAACCGGTCCATGTAGTTTGATCGTAGTGGCAAAATTAGTCTCCGTATTATATAAAAATGAAAAATTATAAACTTTGGGGACCAAATTTGCCATAAACATAAAAATTTGAGGACATAATTTGCTAAATGTGACAAAGTAGAAGGACTAATTTTGCCACAAATAAAGTTAAGAGACTTAATCTGTCACAATTGTCAAATATGAAGACCAAAATTACCAAAATAGAAAATTACAAGGATCAAATTTGTGCGTCGCCCAATGAAATATATACGACAAATTTTATTTTGTCATTCAAATTTTTTATTCATCTAAAAATATTTTAAGTAATTCAACTTAGTTTTAATCCATATACACGAAAGTACACATAATATTTGTACACATTTTATCACAAATGTTCGATATCTCCCACCATAGTTAATTATCATAGAAAATCATAGTTACTACTTCAACATTAAGAGTTTTGATTATGATTATTTTAGGCAGTAAAATATTGTTCCAAATTATTAAAATTAATAGTATAGTTACATATTTGATTGTAATGTTTTAAGATAAAATATTCAAAATGAAAAATCATAAACTTTATTATATGAATATTAATTATAGTAAGAAAAATTTGAGGTAGTTATTTTGTTAGATAAATAACGTAGATTACGAAAATAGAAAAGTTGAAAGAATAACTTTTCCTTCAAACTTATGTCAAAAGTAAAAACTACATTAAACCCTTTATATACTATACTCTTTTGGTTTGTAATTAAAATAAAATTAAATCAATCAATTCGACTATTATTATTTAACAAATAATAATAAAAAAACAGGGGAACTTGTTTGCTTCTTCAATATCCAAATTGTACACTATTTGCTTACCAGTACAAACAAGCCTTCAAGGCTATTTCTTCAATACAAAGACAACATTTTTAGGCTCAAACCTTAGCTACCGAAGCCGAAGCAACAACACCACTCACCGCAATTCGTCCCTCGACTTCACTCATTAGCTGTGGACGAAAACACAAGAGAACCATCGAGATCGAAGAGAGTCGAATTATGTATTGAAAGACAATATTTATAGACCCTAAACCCTAAATACCGGCATGAGGTGATACGATAAGTCGATAGATCGATTTTAAAGCATTGCATGAAATTCGTGTACCTCTTCACGGAGCTTCGGAACAGCTTGTTCAACCATTGCGACAATTGGAACTTTCGAGAGGTCTCTCAACACACCCTGCGAAATTATAGTTTCAGACAAATTTGCAAAAGAACAGACAGAATGATAACCACTAGAGTAGTGATCACTGGATTCAAAAATAACAAAAAAAGACGAAGTTCGGAGTTTAAACGTTCAAAAACCGACAAACAAATAATCAGAGAATTACAATACAATCAGGAGAACATCGTGAAAAAGTATCATTAGATTATGAAATTCGTTCAAGAAAAGCCAAACGTTTAGTAATCTTGAAGACAACTAGTATGAGTAGATTTATGTAATGGATACCAGACGTCGTTGCGATAAATATAAATGAGAAAATGACACATTGAGTCTCCACTCTTTCATAGTCTTGGCATAATTGATCTACATAATATGTAATAGCATAATTAGTCCCCAAGCTTTAAGGTTTTGACAAATTTGATCCTCCAAGTTTGCAACATTTGACAAATCATATCCTCAAAATAGCAAAATCGATCCCCAAAATTTGATTTTGGCCAAGTATCTCATTTGCCACAATTGAAAACTTTGGGGATAAAAAATGCCATGCATAATAAACTTTGGGGACTGGTTTTCTCGGAACTTAGAAGGTATGGGGATCGATTTTGCCATTTTGATACTTCGGGGATCATAATTTCCACAATTATAAACGTTGGGATCCAAAATTGTCAAAACCATAAAACTATGGGGGCCAAATTTGCGTGTCACCCTATGTATAAATTTAGCAAGAGATCAATCTCAATGTACGGAACGTGTCAATGAAAAGAGCCAGTAGAGAAGAAAACAAAAGTTGCAATTTTTCCACATAGTTTCAGCAATGTTCATAGAGTTAAAACTTACACATAATTAAAATGCAGTATCCTCAAAACAAATCACCGTAGTGAGTATAACTATCTTTTGTGCGCAAATAACGAAAGAAAAAACTAAAAGGAAAGATTTGCAGTACAAAAACAAAGAGTAAAAGAAGATACAGATGCTATTAGTTAGACATAGATACCTTATTAGCCCACTTTAGACCACAAGCATTGCAAAGGGTTCTTGGTCCATCAGGTCCACGTCGCATCATTGGTGTACATTTAGAGCTAATTCCACAATGCCTACAACTAATGAAAACAGCAACAGACGATAAATTATACATTGTTATGATGATAAAAAAGGAAAATAGAAATAACTTGAAGAACTGTTGACTCACCAGGCCTCATGCTCTTCTTGGCCAGAACTTCCATTCCCATCAGCAGAAGATGAACCAGCATCATCAGATACTGTCTTTGCAGACGTAAACTGACCTTTTTTACGTTGCATTCTTGCAAATTTCATAATATGATGAACTAAAATATGGGATCTAAATCACAACTTGAACCAATTATCAAGTTAAATTACCTGAGAGCAACTTCTTTGCGTACAGTATACCGAATCTTTTTCTCGAAACATCTTTCTTTCCTTTTTTCTCTGAACCGGTTTAACGAAGCTGCTCTCTGTGGCAAGCTTGACCTCCCTGGGTAATCAACCATGTTCTGAAAGAACAAATTCATATGATGATGCACTAAACGAAGATTTTATCGGGATGTAAAGACTTAACGCATACCCTGTGATTCTGTGAAGTCATTGCACTAGAAGGAATTCCAGTAGGTGGTACTTCATACCCACCCAAGAGCAGTAAAACTGCTTGAACCTGAATGCAAAACAATAACCATGTATTGTTGATGCAAATGATATCATATTGCAGAAAAATAAAAAGCAAAGATATGGGGATTAATCTCATCTAGTTTCCACTTTCAAATCACAAATAAATTAGGGCACAAACTTAACCCTAGGAATCATAAATGAAAAACAAAAGATAAAAATTTGAAGAAATGAAAACCTTATCAGGCGAAACCGAATCGAAAACATAAATTTCACCCTGGAACGAAAGAGTGAGGTGATCGGCACCGCCTTCTGCAACGGCGGAGGCTACAGAGGTAGCTAATTCCGAGGCATGAAGCGGGTGAGGACGAACCGCCTCAACGCCTTCCATAGCCTCACCTTCACCAACAACGAGCGTATGAGAGTTGTTGTGAATCTGGTATCCTCCGATCTGGGAAGTCGGGGTTTTTCGAGATTCGCCCCTATGAGAGCACTGAACGACGTCGTTGTGGCTTTCACCATCATCCTCTTCTTCCTCTATATGGGCAATTCCATGTTGACGGTGGAGACGGGTAACGTCGGAGCAGCCGTTGACGGCGGTAATCGGCGGACCGTACATCGCAAAATCCAGGTTTTTTAACGAATCTATGACATCCTTGTAGGAAATCGACTGAATTTATGCTCCCTTAACAGCACCCCATGGATCTATGAGAAAATTTGCAGATTTATGAAATCTGTTGTCACAAAAATAAATTGCACAAACGGCATCCAATTAATATAACTTGGACTTGGGGATTCAACCTACACTAGCCCCCAATACCTATCCACAATTATTTCCATTATTTTTTTAAATAAATAAATAAATAGCATATTCTCCGATTTCTTATTTTATTTGTGTTTCTCGCACATAACATTACCGATTAAATTAGGTCACCTATGTAAGAGTTTGAATTGATTTTAAAATTTAAACACTCTCAAATATTAAAAAAATTGAATTATTACAAACAAATGTTGATTTTGATTCTAACAAAAATAGAAACGATTTTTAAAATCATTTATGTAATTTTTAAAAATAGAAACTGCGTATCCATCCTCATATACACTTAAATTCAATATTTTCATATGGATTCGGAATTACATACCAATCCAGTATAAACGATAAAATCGGTATACCGAATAATATATAAATCGGTACCAAATTTTATTTTATTTTTTAAAAAATTAATATTTCATTAGTTTTTTATGATTAGATCTGAAAAAAATTCAAAAATCGATCCTAATACCCGATACAATGTAGTACAAAAAAAATACCGGCATTGAACGAATTTTGACGTATCAAATGGTATACCACCGGTGTGAAAACATTGATCAAATCTTGAATTTCTAAAATATTAGATTTTAATATTTTATTTTGAACACAACTATTTTGCAATATTTTATAATTAATAAACATTAAACATACCGGGTCAAATTGGCCTGCACTGTCCGAATACCTTATGGATATCTCGTGGGTTTCAGACAAGTGGAGGCTGACATGTAATCACACTTGCCCAATGCCCTAGAAATTAGAATTCTTCTTCCCCAATTCCATCGATCAAAATGGAGCATCCATTTTTTCCGACGACCACCACCCGTGTGGAGGCTCTCCGGTGGTTATCAATCGCCGAGAAGTTGCTCCTCACACGAGACTTCGTCGGCAGCAAATCATTCGCTACTCGTGCTCGCGACTCCGATCCCACGCTCTCTCCAGCTGAGCAAATCCTGGCAATCGCAGATACGCTAATTGCTGGGGAACGGCGGATCGGTAATAACCAGCCTGATTGGTACGCTGTGCTTAATCTGACGCCTCAGCAGGGTCATGATCCGGAGATAATCGCAAGTAATTATGGGAACCTCGTTCTTCTTCTTAATCCTCAGAAGAACAGATTTCCTTTAGCAGATGAGGCATCACGCCTCGTCGTTGAAGCTTGGTCTGTTCTCTCTAATCCTTCTAGGAAATCTGTCTTCGATAAAGAGCGTGCTTTTACGTTTCCATTACAGCAACAACACCAGCAATCAGATCCTTTGCATCAGAATTTCGCTTTCTTTGGGGGAGGAACTCATCTTCCTCAAACACATGTGTACCCAAGTGTGAGTTCTAATTCAGTACTGGAACCGCAGAAGTTTATGAATTTTGCTTCTGGGTCTACTTTGCCTTTTGGTATTCATGAAACTGTGAATAAGCAGATACCAGAGGGGCATACTGCATTCGGATCAAATGTTCCTGCTTCATCGCAGAATAAAAGTCAGAAACAAATGGAAACAGAACGTTCTAATGCAGGTGTTAAAGCAAGTCATAATGTAAATGTAAGTGGAAGGAACGAGAGCAGTGAGCATTTGGATGAAGAAGAGGGATTAAATGTACCTGAAACTGAAGAGGAGTTAACCTTTTGGACAGCATGCCCTTATTGCTATTATATGTACGAGTATCCTGAGATGTATATTGACTGTACATTGAAGTGTCAAAACTGTAAAAGAGCGTTTCAGGGAATTGTGATACCATCACCGCCTTCTATTCAAGATGGGCAAGAAGGATTCTTTTGTTGCTGGGGATTCTTGCCTTTGGGTTTTTCATCTGAGAATTGGGAAAAGACGAAAGGTGCTGGTTCGACATGGACTCCGTTTTCACCTATGTTCAGTTGTCCTGTGCCAAGGAATGGAAACAATGGTCCTCCAAAACAGGCTAGGAAAAAGAGCTATGTACCTAGGATATATGTTGAAGATGATGACGATGGTATCATGGATGTATCCGACTCGAGTGAACCTGATGACAAAGACTGGAATAGCGAGCTCGAGATCAAGGCACCTGCAAAAAAGAAGAAACTTGACAATGTTAAAAGAAAAGGAGCTAATGGAACCCCTAAGAGAACTGAAAAGAAAGTTAAAGATAATAAGGGTAGTGATGTGAAGCTACCAGATGCAACTCTCCCTTCAGAAGCAACAAATAAGACAGTTAATGGATCGACTAAGAAAGGGCCAGGGACTAATGGTAGGAAACAACCTGGAAGAGTTGCAAAGAAAATTGGAAAGTTGGATTTGAATGTGGAGTTGAGCAACGAAGCTGACGAACCTGCTCAAAAGGTTGAGGAACAACTACAACCAGGACCAAGCCGTGGGGAGGATGATAACATTGAAGGAAATGGGTTCTTTGAGGGTCTTGATGAATTTTTAAACAGTCTCCCGATTCTAAATATTGTAGCTGATGATAAGGTAGTCAAGGCATCATAATGAATTCATACCTCTGGAGCTATGCAGCTCCTGTTGTAACTTATCTGCTATAATTGCATTCCTGTAAGCACACATTTTCTCTTGTTTCAAAGGAAGTAGTTGCTGCTTTAATTTCACCACCACAATTAACTTATTGCGCGCATGAACAAGTAGAATCTGCTTCCCTTCTGGTTGCGTTGAAATATCTGCATCAATGATTGAAGAACCTGAGTAGGTTAGGTGAATAATCAGCAACCTTAACAGTAACATTTACTCCAAGTCAAAGCAATTCGTATCAGTGAGTTACTGCCGAAAAATTAGCTGGGTTATCCAACTTGTTCACCGGTGAGAATCGACATCAGCGGCATTGAAATCAAGTACAGTTATCATGAACAAATTGATACGATTATCTATAAAATCGCATGCAAACCTTCATTACAACATCACAAATTGAAATGGCTTCTCGCAACTTGTTCCTTGCTCTAATCGTCTTCGCTATAATTTCAGTCTCCATGGCCGCCGATCGACGTAGCGACGGTACCGGATTTCCTCGTCATCCTACTGCAACAGATTCCACCACAAATCCTCCTTCCGCATCAGAATCTGGCGGAATCAATCCCGGTGATGCCTATCCAGGTGCCGGACAAACGTATCCAGGTGCCGGAATAGGGTATCCAGGTGCCGGAATAGGGTATCCGTATCCAGGTGCCGGAATAGGGTATCCTTATCCAGGAGCCGGAATAGGGTATCCAGGAGCCGGAGTAGGGTATCCATATGGAGGAATTTACCCTGGGCAACCGTTTTCTGTTCCAGGTTATGGTGGATTCCCCCCAATTTACCCCTACTCTTTCCCGCCATACTATCAAGGTCCGAATTCTAATAATGGTTATTACCCGGGAACCGGTTACACGGGAACTGGTTATCCCAATACTAGCCCCTACCATATCTATCCTGCACCGGAGATCCCTACCGTTCCTTGATTGATCGAGAAGTCAAGTGTTGTCATGTGGTTTTGTGTCTTGTATTAGTATTTAATAGTTTAAATTGGTTGCGTCAAAATAAACAATGTTGTATCTTTTTAAGGGGGTTTTAGAATTTAAATAACTTGTTTTTATTACTGAATTTTCATAATTTTATGTCCAATTATTTATCTTAAAATAATTTTATTCTTTACAAATTTGAGAGACGCACCATCGGATCAAATAACGTTAAAAGAGTATCATAGGTGGAAAAATGTACATTAACCATGTTCGAAACATTATTACAATAATATCATTAAAATAGTATAGTATAACAAATGCCACTAACAAGTATGAATTTATTTTTTAGTTGCGATTAATAGTTGATTTGACTGATATTTATTAGTTTATAAATATAAAATACATATTTATAGTAAATATGATTTTAAGATGAGATGGTTTTTAAGTTAATTGAAAATGATCTCTTTGATTTTTAAGAAAATAAAATAAAAATCATTTGATGGATCACCCACAAACTAGTATTTAAGAGCAATAGTATTGAGTTCAATCTAAAAAATTACAATAAAATTCAATTTCTATTTAACAATTGATTTTTTGTATTTTACTACTAAAATTGAATAGAACCATAGAAATCATGTCATTTTTATAATTTTATAAATAAATTCGAGATATCTGTATTTTATTACAAAAAAATAAATGTGAAAAGTCAAAAAAACCAATTCATTTAATAATTGCACATTTGGACGCAAAGTTCAACAAGGGTAATATTGTTATTTCATATTTAAATGTTTATATTGGGTATTTAGACCATCCAATCATGTCCGTCCGAAAACTTCATTCTATCTTTCACATCAGTTTTCTCTTTGTACACATCATCATCTTAATTTTTATAATTAACTTTCATCTCATTCTTACAACAATGTCCGAACATTTATAATTTTAAATTTTTTTTGTATACAACATTTTTAAACATCACATTTTCTACCAATTAATTTGAAATTTCCTATCAATTGTAATCGATATTATCTTGATATAGTTATATCGATTGATATCCGGATATTATCGATAATAACAACAACATGAAAATACCTACCAACCTTAATTTTATCGATATTATCTAAAAATATCATATTCATTATTGCTACGTAAAAAATATACTTAATGTTCGTATTTTATAAATAAAAATTTACAATGAAATACTTTAAAAATATTTCAATTTAATGATATCAACTAAAAATTATAAATTAATAATTTATATATCATTTCTATTTTAATTATTATATAAATAATTATATAATATTCAAAGTTTGAGGAAAGAGAGTTGAAACTCTCTTTTAATATATCTCCCCAAGCATGCACAAAAACTTGATTGTCTTAATGCTTTGGTGAACAAGTCTGCAGCTTGCTCCTTCGTACTCACATGTTTTAGAATAATGAATCAATCTTAGCATTGGTCTAGGTAAATGACAATCTATTTCAAGATGTTTCGTTTTTCGTGGAATATCGGATTGGAAACTGTTGTGGTATGAAAACCGGGGGTGTCAACTGTCGTCCGGTTCGTTGCAAGACCAACTCGGTTTTAATTTGTTTTGTAGGGGGGAAAACGATTTAGAATCAAATGAAAAAGAACAAGACAATTCTAGAGTGGAAAACCCTTGAAAGAAGAGGAAAAAACTACTTGACTAAGAGTTGGAAATGCTCTTAGTCGATCCAATAATCGAACTATTCATTACATATGTCATGTTTGTTTTTTAGAAATAACAAGTGAAAGGAAAGCTAAAGGGGAACAAGAGAAAACCGAAGAAGATAGAGATTGTTTTTGTTTCCAAGTGTCCCTTTTATAGGCATTTCCTGCTGTGTGAACAGTAGGGAGTCGTTTTGTACTTATCCCATGTGGCTAGGTCGGCTTGTGTCGGGCGGGACAGCCGCCGGACGTAGGTCTAGCCGACTGCGCGACGCCAGGTCTTTCGGCGCTCCTAGCCGGCTGTCTCCAGACCAAGGGAGGCTCGTACGACTCTATCAGGCACGCATCTGACAAGATTATCAGATGCTATTGTCACATGTTAAGCAGTGCGAATGGCTCGAAGCGTAGTCTGTGCATCCTGGACCGATCGGTCCAGATGAGGAGGAGAACGCATGATTCCATCCATCGGTCCCGATCACTAAGATCGGGCCTTCGAGCTCGGCTGTTCTCGTCGGGCCGTCAATTCGTGTGAGCTGGATCTGGGCCTCCAAGTTCGGCTTATGTCACTTGGGCTGGCTTGGCTAAGCTTGGCTACAACCAAGTTCGGGGTACCGGGTT
Organism: Utricularia reniformis; assembly: GCA_009725065.1. Lineage (NCBI taxonomy): Eukaryota > Viridiplantae > Streptophyta > Magnoliopsida > Lamiales > Lentibulariaceae > Utricularia > Utricularia reniformis. The sequence continues at coordinate 502,114 of RWGZ01000510.1, forward strand.
TCGAAGGTCTCATCACTAGTCCCTCGGACTTTATCGCCATTGTGTTGGTGATGTAAGCTCAACCATCAGATTGAAAGCGTTTGAGACGGGGGTGCCCGATCTAACCAACAGAGGATCCTACCCGAACGGATCGTGACAGCGTTCTTGAGAACTAATCATGTACTTAAAAAACTTCAAAATGTCAATTTTCAAATTTGAAATATGTAACGGTCATGGACAAAAGCGTAATTCTAAGCTCTATAATAGCCTACGCCTTTCCGTATTCCAAAGGGGGGACATGCTGTCAGACTACAGCCGCCTGCAGAGGTGATGTGTCACCCTGTGAGTGGCTAATGTACGGCTATAAAAGTCAGGATTTCGGCACTGTGTAACCACTTCTACAATTTGTGAAAAGAAAATCTGAGCCCTAGGGTTCTCTGGCAATTTCCTTCGACCGTTTTCAAACTCCGATTTCCTCTCAAATCCTAAGATAACCATCCATGGCACCCCGTAGGGCTAGGTATCCGATTATCTCCGATATAGACCTCGAAGGATTTCGGGTCAAATTCTCGATCCATGCCCATTATCCCATCTGGAGGGTGAAGGAAGACATTCCCTGCTTCCTTCTCACTGAGATGAACGTTCCTGCTACGGCGTTACCCATTAGCTATGCCTCCCTGAGGTCCGGCCTGCGATTTCCCCTTCATCCTTTCGTCGCGGCTGTACTTCGGGAGATTCACTGCCCCACCTTCGCTCTTTTTCCAGGCAATTACGTTTATATAGTAGCATTTATTTTTTACTGTCATAGGCATGGGGTAGAACCAACCCTGAGAGATTTTATCAACCTGTTCTCGTGGGATCCCGAAGGGGAAGGAGGTCGTAAGTTGTACTATCTAGTGACCCGAACGAAGGATTATACTATCGTTGACAATGAAGATTTCCTTCATGAATGAGAGTCTTGCTATATCTGGATAGACATCCCAAGGGAAGACCTGTCGAAGGTCACATTCCTAACCTTTCATCATGACATCGGGAAGTTGGATCGAACCCGGTTTAACCCATCCCGCCAGAATATCACCAATACCTTGGCAAGGCTTCCTCCTCCCGAAAGGCGTCTGAAACGAATAGACATACTTCGGGAGAAGAAGCTGATAGAGATAGGGGTGGCAGGCAGGACCGGTGCCCTTGCCCCGAAGGGGATATTCTCTAGCTCCGACTCATTGGAGGCAGAAAGATCAGGTATGATTTTAGCTTGCTTTAGTTCATATCTCATGATCCTTATTATTCTTCTTTTGCAGATTCCACAGATACGATATTTGGAAACCGACTTGCCGCGTTGGCTGCTACTGCAAAGGCCAAGAAAGTCGCCCAAATGCAAGCATCCAAGCCAACCTTCAACGCTGCTGCTTGAACTTCGCGATCGGCAGGAAGCTCCAGCAGTTAGAGGGCGGAGCCATGATCGATGGAAGAGGTGGACGAGGTGATTTCTAAAAGAATTCTCTCATTAGGCTTTCCCGCCATGTACAGAATCGGAAATAACTCTCATCTGAGTCTTAACGTCGTGCGGTTGTTGCTGCAAGGGGTCAATGCGGGTGGATGATGTCCGCCCATCCTCCAGTTTAGGGGACAGAGTGTCAATACCTCATGTCCATGCGTCCACGAGCAAGCGGGGCCCGAAGAGGAAGCCCTAAAGCAATACAAGAGGTTGCGGTCAGCAGTGAGCAGGCCCGCAACCCCCGATCCCGGCGAAAGGGATCACCATTGGGGAGAGATCAGTCCCCTCATCACCGAACTTGGAGTCCGTTCGGGAGGCTATCCAGGAGATGGTAGCCTCCGTTTCCAAAGCCCGAGGACCCAAAAGGGTTCCCCCTCATGGAAAGACGACGCTCTTGAAGAATACCGGCTTTTGGGAAGAAAAAACCCACCTGGTATCAACGGCTCACACTCCAGCCTCGTGCTATCCTATCTAGAGTCCCAGGCCGTGGTAAGTTATTTTCAACTCTAGTCGCCCGATCGGGTCTTTGTTCTTGATCAAGGCTGTTTCTTGCAGACACATATAAGGGCTCTGGACCTTGCCTCTGCCATCCAGCTAAGCCGAAACATCTCTTCGGCTTCTGAAGATCTAGAAAGCTGACATGCCTTAGCTCAGCGGCAAGTCGAGATCAAGTAACAAGAGCTGGAATCGGTCCGGGCCGATCGGGACCCTTGAATGGATAGCTGCTTGGAGCGGGCACTGAGCTTTCAATAGCTACCTCCAAGGCGGGAGAGGCCCAAGCAGCTGCGAACTCCGCAACGACCCGTTTTTTGGAACTGGATCGTCAGATCTAAGAATTATGTGACGAGAGCAACAAACTTCTTCTTCGGTCCAGGAAAAAATGGATGCCTTAAATGAAGAATTGGTTAGGGGCAAAGAAGCAACTGAGGGAGCGGTCCGGGAAGCCCTTCTGGGTTTTGCCCGATCACCGCTGATGTTTGCCTTAGCGGCAAATGTTTATGGACCGAGCGTCTCCCAATACATGGATAACATGAAGGACCAAATGATCAGCATATTTGGTCTAGATCCCGAAGATGGGCGTTGGGAGACGATCGACCCCCTAACCAAGAATGGAAGCTTCCGTGAGATCCCTGAGCTGGAAGAACCTCCATTGGAAAACGATCTCAACTATCCCCTCTTTAACATGATGGAAAGATCGGTCAACGAGATAGTTGAAAAGATGGGGAAGAAGATAGAAGATCTCAAGACATGGATGACGGAGAAGCCTGGAGAAGCAGACAAGGAAGAAGGAATAGACTAGATTTCCAATTTTTAAATCCCTTCCTTTCTGTACTTTGCTTTTGTAAACTCCAGCTTTTTATTGAATATTTTCCTGCTAAGTATAAGATCGGGGTTCACGCTGAACCCGGACTGAACGGTCCTCTCAACTTAACTTTGAGTTTTGCTGGGCTTAATAAGTTAGGAGATTTTAACTGCGCCAACAGACAACACTTGAATCCGTCCCTGTAAAATGTTATGATATTGGTGGCGTTGCCTTGGTTCTTTATAAGTCTCATGGCAAGCTTAAACCGAAGCCCCGGTTATGAGGACAGTCCCATGGCAAGCTTCGGCTTGCGCTTTGACTGGCTAACTCTATCCATGTTATCTCGTTCATGGCTAAACACGGAGTTGCAAGAGCTGTTTCCAGGTGGTGGGTACCATCAAAGGGGAAATTAAGTTCGTAGTAAGTTCTGAGAGTTTTGCAATCCATCTAAGTACTCAGCAAGTGTGGAAGCAACTGACCAATCAGAGCGGTCACACTACTTGGGAGCCTTGTGGATGGATTGCTACAGTCACAGGTCCAAACTCGTCCAGAAAATCCAACTTCAAGATCGATCACTCACCTAGCTAGAAATAGTTTGTATTGCATCTATTGTAACTTATTCATATATGAGAAACATTTTAATGTTCAGAATCGCCAAATAACTGTCAAATGTATTATATAAAATACTGCCTTAGGTTCATAACATTCCAAGTTCAGGAGATCTCGTTTCCATCCAACGTCTCTAACTTATAAGCCCCAGTCCCTAAGTTTTTCATGACGCGATAGGGACATTCCCAATTCCTATCCAACTTTCCAACGTGTCTTTGAACTCTCACATTCCAGAGAACGAGGTCGCCTTCCGAGATGTCCCTGGGCAAGACCCATTTGTTATGAGCCCACTCCATAGTTCACTGATAAACACACATGCGCGCATAGATGGCGTTCCGCTTTTCCTCAATCATTTCCAAATCCAAAGACATTCGTTCATTATTCAAATGCTCGTCATATTGGGTGATTCGAGGTGATCGTATGGCAACATCCACTGGACTAACCGCTTCGGACCCGTATACCAAAGAAAATGGAGATTCCTGAGTCGTTGAACAAGGTGTGGTCCGGTAAGCCCATAGAACCTCGTAAATGTGATCGGGTCATTTTCCTCCCAAATCTTCCAACTTAGTTTCAATCCCTTCAGGATAACTTTGTTGGAGACCTCCGTCAATCCGTTAGTTTGGGGGTGGGCCACCGACGAGAAATGCTGAACAATACACAATCTGACACAAAGGCCCCGAACGGCTTTACCGCGGAATTGAAGTCCATTGTCTTATACAAAAGCTCGAGGTACTCCGAAGTGGCTTATAATATTCCTCCATAGGAAGTGTTTCACTATCTTTTCAGAAATGATAGCCACTGCTTCGGCATCGATCCACTTTGTATAATACTCAATCGCCACTATGCAAAACTTCCGTTGCTTTTCCGATCGGGAAAACGGTCCCAAGTTATCAATCCTCCATCTATCGAACGGACAAGGAAGTGGAGTCATTGATAGGGGTGCTCCTGGTAATTGGGGAACCGGAGCATGATGTTAGCAAGCAGCGCTGCGCTTTGTGTACTTTTTAACATCCTCGAGGAGCGTCGGCCAAAAATACCCGGCCCTAATAATGCGATGATATAGAGATCGGGCTCCAGAGTGTATACCGCATATCCCCTCATGAACATAAATCATGACGGCCTCCGCCTCAACAGGGGACAGACATTGCAAGAACGGTCCTTCAAAACTTCTCTTGAATTGCCACCCGTCGTTTAGCACATATTGCTTGGCCCGGGTTTCAATCTTCCTGGAATCAGATGCATTCTCTGGTAGATGGTCATTAGTCAGATATTTGATAAAGGGGTCCATCCATGTGAGTTCTCCTGGTGTTTACTTTTATGTCATGAAGTTCATGGTATAAAGCCCCAATTTCTTCAAGTGATTATTCGGTTACAGATATCTCTACCGAAGGTCGGTCTTGAATGTGGACCGATACGGTGCCCGATCTAATATCTAGTAGGCCTGCAGGCAATCTGGCTAATGCATCGGCCACCTTATTTTGTTCTCTAGGCACATGGTCAACTGAGAATTCATTGAATTTCTTTGACAACTCCAAGACATTTGCACAATTTAGTTTCATGGTTGGCTCATGTGTTTCAAATCTTAATGGAAACTGTTCCACCACCAACTTGGAGTCCGAGAACATTCGCACTTTAGCAACTCCTATCCTTCGGGCTAATGTCATCCCCGATAGCACGGCCTTGTATTCCACCACGTTGTTCGTTCCACTGAATAAGAATATGAGCGCGGAATGGATAACGTCACCTTGCAGTGTGGTAAGGGTGATGTCCGCTCTCTTTCCCTCGAAAGTTGATCCGTCAACATAAATGACCCATCAGTCGTCCTCTTGGTTCAGAAATATGGTGGATTGGGTCATTTCGACCACAAAATCCGTGAGAACCTGAGCTTTGATCGCCTTCCGGGGTACGAATTCCAGATATATGAAGCTGATCTTGATTTTCCACTTGGCCAACCTTTCATTGGAGTCCGCCTGACTCAAAACTGTCTTCAGAGGCTGATTAGTATATACATAAACTTTTCGGCCTTCAAAATAATGCTTAAGCTTGGATATAGCTTTCTGCAAAGCTAGCATGAATTTTTCCAAGGTAGTGTATATGGTTTCGGCTGGTATCCGGGAATGGCTTACGTAATAGACAGGTCGGTGACGTCATCCTCAATGGTTACCAAAGCTACGCTGACTGCGGCCTCTGATACGGCCATATATAACCCTAAAGGTTCATGGCAGGTCGGGCTCACCATCACAGGAAGAGTGCTCAGATAAGTCTTCAGGTATGAGAAGGTCCGATCGCACTCTTCGGTCCAACCAAAATTGCTGGATTTCTTTAACACCTTGAAAAAAGGTAAAACCCGATCTGTGGACCTAGAGATAAACCTGCTCAGCACTGCCAATCGGCCAGTCAACCTCTGAAATTCTCGCTTGTTTCTCGGAGGTTGCAAGTCAATAATCGCCAGGACTTTCTCAGAATTAACATCTATGCCTTTCTCAGAAACGTAATATCCCAGGAACTTGCCACTTCGGATCCCGAAGCAACACTTGTTCAAATTTAGTTTGAGTTTATATTTACGTCATACTTCGAAACAACGAGACAAGTAAGGAATATGATCTTCATCATTCATGGATTTGACAATCATATCATTAACATACACTTCCATAACGTGGTCTATCAAATCCCTAAAGATTTTGTTGATCAGTCTCTGATATGTTACTCCAGCGTTCTTTAAACCGAAAGGCATAACCTCATAGCAATAAATACCTTCTTCTGTTATGAATGATGACTTCTTCTGATCTTCTTTAGCAAGGAAGATCTGATGGTATCTTGTGTAAGCATCCATGGTACTCATCATTGTGCTACTAGCTACAACATCCACCAATCGGTCAATATGCGGCAGCGGGAAAGGATCCGACTCACAACTCTTGTTGACGTCGGTAAAGTCGATGCACATCCTCCATTTCCCATCTGCCTTGGAGACCACTACTAGGTTCGCAACCCCCTCAGTGTAGTGAATCTCCCTAATGAAACTCGACCGCAACAACTTGTTCACCCCGGCCCGGATGATCTCAATTTTCTCAGGAGAATAACGTCTCCTCTTTTGCCTAATAGGCTTTGTTCCGGGCTCAGCGCTGATCTTATGCTCACTCTCAGATAGGTCAATCCTCGGCACGTCGTTTGGGGTCAAGGCGAATATGTCCACATTGCTTCTCAACAAGTGGACCAGCTCCTCTTCAAAAGCCGGGGACAAGTGCGCCTCGATGCGAGTAGTCTTGGTTGAGTTGTCCACAACCAAATTAATCAGCTTGAACCCAATGAGTTCCACAGCTTGCCTCGGGTGCGGGGCTCTTCGAACAAATCCACCCGGGCTCTCTTTATTGGTGCCAGAGTTCGGCACGAACTCATGTAGCATTGTCTTGCTACTTTCTGGTTCCTATTGACAGAAATCACTCAATGAGTGGAGGGGAACTTGAGCATCATGTGGTACATAGAAGGGACCGCCTCAAACATACTGAGACCAGTCCGTCCAATAATCACGTTATAAGCCAGATCGACTTTAACGACGATGAATTCCAGGGTTTCCGATCGGTCCCAATTTGGCTCCCCCAATGTGACCGGGAAGAGAATTTTCCCCCATGGGATCACGCTCATTTGGTCGAATGCCCAAAGGGTTATGTTGGCAATAGGGAGATCATGGGCCGCAGCTCCCAACATTTCAGCAACTTCACGCTTCATTAGATTGCATGAAGCCCCGGTGTCCACCAAAATCCTGTGGACCAGTCAGTCGGCGATGATTCCAGTGATGATGAGAGGATCATCACAGGGATCGGTAACCTCTTTCCGATCGGCCGCGGTGAAGGTAATATTATCCTCGAAGGTAGAGGATAGCTCGGCCGATTCATACTTCACCAGCGCTACAACTCGGAGCTTTCGGGGAACTCCTCGCGCGCTGCTCTCTTTCCGTCCCTGACCTATTCATTCATTCTTATTCCGCCAGAGATAACATAAATATCACCGGCAACCTCTCTATCCCTAGGCACCACCTCGTTTGGAGGAGGTTGGGTGCCCACTTCAGCAGGTAGGGGAGCGAGCTGCTCCCGTCTTCCACCTTCGTTTTGCGGGGCTCTGCTGCCACAGCCCCACCATCTCCTCCTTCGGCCCTGGCCACAGATTTGTTGGTAGTGCTGGCCTCTGTCTTGTTCGGGCTGGGGGACCTTCGATTCCCTGCCTGATCATTGTAGTGTAGGAGCTGGCTCCGATTATCTCTCCACCTCGGTCGGTGATGATCGTCACCATGATATCCCCTTTGGGGAGACTCCTCCCGCTTGCCCTTATGACCATCGGGCTTCTCCTTATGCATCGGTGCCACTGTTTCTCGCAGCAGCGGACATTTCAGCGTCGGGTGATCGCGTCGGGTGATCGCGGTTGGGGGGACATCATTCTCATCCACAGCCGCTACTTCTCACAGCTGTTTTTAGGGTATGAAACTCTATAATCGCCTGCGGGTTCAGAATTCCCGCTAGGCTTCCGATAACCAGCTCCCAGAGCTTCGTCCACCTTGATGTACTTGTTGATCTTCTGAAGGAGTTTTCCCAAGGTGGGCGGTGGGCTCTTTAAAAGGCTGGCCGAAAGGCCGCATGGTCCTAGGACTGTTGCAGAATGTCGATCTTGTCTCGGAGCTCCAGCTTGATATCCCGAGCGGTTCTGTTGAACTTCTCCATGAAAGACCGGAGAGTCATCTTCGTCGTTATATATTTCAACCTATATAGTTCCTGCCTACTTCCAGGCGGTCCTACATTTGGAGCAAACTGCTCCGAGAAAGCCAGGATGAATCCGCCATACGACTGTATGGATCGGGCATGTAAGTTCTTGAACCAGGTCCGGCCATCACCCTGAAATCCGGCCGCGAAGATGCGACACTTTAATGAGTTAGAGGCCCGAACGGTCCTCATCCTCAGCTCGAAGTCCACGACGTGATCGATCGGATCACCATCGCCTCAGAATATTGGCAACCCTTCGGGGTTGCGGTAATATAGATCGGAGACTGCCGCCCAGATCTCTTCAGAAAAGGGAGCATCAAATCTCCCAGTGCGGCGGAGACACCTCCAGAATGATGGGATGATTCCTGGGCCACGTGTAGATTATACCACCAGTCATCATCCTTGCTCCGCCTGATCGGGGCATCCATGACCGGATCGAATAGTCCTGGATTGCGCCCAAGATCAGACCCGCAATCCCTCTGCGTTCGCATGGTCTCCAACTCCCTGGTAAGTTCATCGATGCGTCTTTGCATCTGTTCCTGATCAGTCCCAGGAACGGGAGTTGGGGTTCTGACTGGAGGAGGTGGAGTAGATTGGTATATCTGTCTCATCATCGTCACTCCGCGCCTTATAATCTCCTCTTCATCGGAGCTTCGTGCGTCATGGTCGCTTTCGTACCCTCTACTTGCTGGAACAGGGCTTGTGAAAGCCGGTGGTTCTATTCCACTCCTCTCCTACGTAACTTCTATTATTACTTTTCTAACAATAGCCTTCAAGTCATGCAGGGAGAACGTTGACGATGGAGGGCTGCTGGGAAGCGTTTCACTATCGTTCATCGAAGTTACGGTAGCCATGCCTTTGATTATCCTATCGTAGGTAAAGACCTCAAATGGGGATTAGAAAATCGTCCCCACGGACGGCACCAAACTGTTGTGGTCTGAAAACCGGGGGTGTCAACAATCATCCGGTTCGTTGCAAGACGAACTCAGTTTTAATTTGTTTTGTAGGGGAAAAAACGATTTAGAATCAAATAGAAAAGGACAAGACAATTTTAGAGTGGAAAAAACCACTTGACTAAGAGCTGGAAATGATCTTAGTCGATCCAATAATCAAGCTATTCATTACAGATGACATGTTTGTTCTTTAGAAATAACAAGTGAAGGGAATGCTAAAGGGGAACAAGAGAAAACCGAAGAAGAGAGAGATTGTTTTCGGTCCCAAGTGTCCCTTTTATAGACATTTCCTACCGTGTGAACAATAGGGTGTCGTTTTGTGCTTGTCCCATGCGGCTAGGTTGTCTTCTGTTGAGCGGGACAGCCGCCGGGGAAGCTCTAGCCGGCTGCGCGGCGCCAGACCTTTCGGCGCTACTAGCCGCTGTCTCCAGACCAGGGGAGGCTCGTACGACTCTGTCAGGCACGCCTCTGACAAGATTATCATAGGCTATTGTCACATGTTAAGCAGTGCGGATGGCCCGAAGCGTAGTCTGTGCGTCCTGGACCGATCGGTCCCGATGAGGGGAGAACGCATGATTCCGTCGATCGATCCCGATCACTAAGATTGGGCCTTCGGGCCCGACTGTTCTAGCCAGGTCGTCTATTCACGTGAACTGGATCTAGGCCTCCAAGTTCGGCTTATGTCATTTGGGCTGGCTTGACTAAGCTTGGGCCCAACCAGGTTTGGGGTACCGGGTTCCGAAGGTCTCATTAGAGACGATTTGAATCCCTGCCTTATTTTCACAACACACTTCCATAGGCAACTCAACTTTACCTTGCAAATCATGGAGCAAATAAGATATCCATTTTAATTCACAAGATGTGGTTCCCAAGCTCCTATATTCAGCCTCCGCGGTAGATCTCGAAACTGCTGATTGTTTCTTTGTCTTCCATGAAATAAACGATCTTCCAAACAAAATTATATACCCTGTAAGTGATCTTCGTGAGTTTGAACATGATGCCCAGTTGGCATCACTGAATGCTTGAAGCTTGCTACCTAAATTTGCTTCATAATAAAGTCTTATATTGGCATATCTTTATATGCATTGTACTACATATATCGTTCCCTCCCAATGAACTTTTGTCGGCTTTTGTATATATTGACTAAGTTGTTGTGTAACATATGATATACCAGGTCTTGTAAAACCGAGATATAAAAGCCTCCCAATCATTCACATATATTTATCTCATTTCTACAACAAATCTAAATCACTTGAAATTAGTTTGGTTTCTGGATATAGTGATGTCAACTCATTATTTAATATTTGCACTGCACAACATAATATATATTTTAATTTTGAAAATTTATTTTTATAATATGCTATGTAAATATATTCCCATCCCCATAATACATACATAACTAGGGATGGTAACGGGGCGAATTTGATAGGGTTATACCAGTAACTTATTTAACATGTTGGAGGTTAAACAAAAAAAATTATATTCACAAATTACTCGAATAAATTGGTTTAGATTTGAGTTTGATCAAATGATGTTATACCGATCGTTGCATATCATAACCGGTACGACTGGTTTTTTCGATATACTATTGGTCTACCGATAATATATCGGATGTTTTAGCAAATAATAGACTATTTTCACATTTCTAATTTTAATGAGATTGTTCGTACCAATATTATAAAATTATATAATTTACCAATTCGTGAGTTCTTGGATATATGAAGTATAGATGATGATTTGGGTTATCCGTCCCACTACATGTTGGATAATCGTCTTGTTTGGAGTGAATTTTGATACTTAAACAAGTGATGGATATAGTTATTTTCAAAAATCTATAGTTTTGTCAGCAAAACATCTATGTGGCACCGACTCTTCAATTTTTCACATTTTCCCGTGTCGAGTCGAGTCGGACTCTCCGACTCGCTCCAACTTTTGACACTTGACACAAAATGACGTCGTTTTGATTTCTTCCTTAATTTGATTTTTTTATTCATCGGAAACGTATTTTATGTACTTTCACGACTTTTTAATGTTGTCGATCTACTTGTGAATTCTTCGTACAAGCGATGATGGATCAAAAAGTAGTTGTTTTTGGGGAGATGGTAGAATCGACGAACGATATTCATTTTTTATAAGTTAAATTTTTTTATATAATGAATTGCTAAATATTTATAGTTTTAAACTTGATTTTATGCAATTTTTTACAAATTCTAACAATTACTTTTTTTAATTTTGCTTTTAATTAATATTATTTTATTTAATAATACGAGCCAAGTCGAAAATCTGACTCTTATTCTCTTGCCGAATAGTGTCGAATCGAGTCGTACCAAGTCGGTGGGACGAGTCGATGCCGTATAGCAAAAGAGTCTTTAATATAATATTGATATTTCGTATTTGTTTTGTTATAGATACTATAAATTATAATTCTAAAATAATTAATTTATATTTTATATTAAATATATTTAAATATTATAAGAAACAAATATTATGAGAGTAATGAAGTAGCAGGTACCAAAATTCTTAAGGTCCATACCAGAATCTCCACTGTTGAAATGTTGCTAGCCATTTGATTCGAAGCCTTTTTTTTAATATTCTACAATATATAATTTCCCAAGGCCATAAGCGGAAAACCCAAAAAAGAGTTCCACAGGAAGTTCTTAGTCATTTTCCTCGGGGCATTGAAGACCACCGCTAATTTGGTATTATAATGCATTTCAAAAAATCAAATATTGTTTTAGGGTGGATAGCGGACGTCGTCCGCGGAAAGCTGATGTGGTCAGCTATAGTGGACGTCGTCCACCTAACATAATTTATACCGTTATCCGCCCTGCCCAGTCTCATTCTTTTGTTATCCGCCCACTCCTCGCCCCGCATCCGTTATGGATTAACCGTTGGGTTAGCAGTTAACCAACTGTTTATAATTTTGATTTTTTAAAAAAATAGTAAATATTCATGTTTAAATATATCAAAGGAATCATACAACAACAATATAAAATTTAAAAAACTCGTTCAATAACTATAATTTTAAATTTTAATGGTTTTATCATCGTGTCCAATAGTATTATTTTCTTCATCCTCTATGGTCGAACAACACCAAAGGGTTTTACAAGTACCTAATAGAAAATTTAAACAAATAATTATCATATTAACATATATAACATGATATTGTAGTCAAGAACATTGTTACAACTAACCGTACGAAAAATAAGATAAATAACAAATTAATAATATATGTTTTACACGAAATTCAATATAATTATGGTTTAAACAAAAATTTCAAAACTCATACAGATTGTTTGCCCTAAAACTCATGAACTTGTATTGCTTATCTATTATCCAATTATATTGCTTGCCCAAAAAACAAAAACCGAAAACATTATGGTAAGATGAATTTGAATTAATTTTGTTGTAAACGTCCAAAATATTGAGAAAAAAAGCAATGGGAAAAAGACAACCTAAAAATAAGATCTACATAACAAGAATTCAAACATCGAAGAAAATGAACGAAATAATGGACAATAATCGTATTGAAATCAATGAGAAATAGATGAAAAAACTAAAAACAATTTAGAGAATTTGAAAAAGAAAATAGTGAGTTGAATTGGTAATCATTAACTATCATAATAAAGATTTTATAATTAAGGCAAATATTTTTAAAATATTAAATATATTTAATAAAAACAAGTTAGCGGATACAGTTATTTAAATGGATAACCGAACAGATAGATGACGGTTATGTATCAAATCACCACCCGCTCCGTTTAAGGAGGATATGTGATTTTCTTCCCCCGTCCCGTTTCCATTACTCGTTTAATTATCCAATAACCCTTTAAACTGTGTGGGTATCCGCAAGGTAGCGGGACGGATAATTCAAATTGACATCCGACCTAAGTGTTGGACAAAATACATAACATACCCTAAATGTTGGACAAAACTATAATTCACATTTTCAATTTTATAATACATATTATATTTTATTAATAAAAAAATACTTATACGATTATATCATCTTTTATAGTCTATGATCCTTTATCGATGTTTACTATACATATTCTTGTTTTGAACCAAAAGTAGCATTGGGTCAGCCCAATCCGTCATTAACCCGTGGATTGGACCTATTGAAATTAGGTAATAGATTGGGTAGATCAAATAATATTATATTATATAATATATTATTATACATCCACTAATAATACCCAATCATATTAATAAAAATTAATATATTATTATATTATATATTCATCCACTAATATAGAATTATATTATTAATTAAATTGGGGTTGTGAATTTTTCATCCTTCCTTTTATATAATATATTATAAAATATGTATTATATTATATTATATTATATAATATAGTGTTATTTTATACTTCAAGTTCACCCCGTAATATATAAGGTTCAGTTCTGGTTTAAAAATTAAAAAGATTATGATTTGAGGTTTGATTTGATTGATATTCTAGTTCGAAATAATTTAAAATAATGTATAGTAATATATATATAATTATTAAGTATTATTATCTCACGAACCGGCTCGATTAGGTTAGTTATAAATTTTGAAGTCCGATACGTCTGTTCGTTATAAATTTGAATTCGACGAACTAAGGTTGGTCAAGTTCACAAAAATTGAGCTCAAATTTGAATCTTAACTTACTCAACTCGAGAGGTTGCAAATCGATTCAATTCGTCAACACCTCTTAAACTAACCTAAAACCGGGTTGGGCTAATGCTCAAACCCAACGGGTGAAAATATTAACGAATTGAAATATAATATCAACCCGTTAGGCAACCCGTATGGATTACTAAGTTTAATTGGTTGAACATGCAACCCATTGGATTTGACATACGGTCAACTCTAGTTTTGATTATGTATTTAATTACATTTTTATTTTTAAATATTCCATATTATAAGTGACTTCAACATTATGGGTTTGTATGGTATCCCGATTAAAACAACGGTGAGGTGCGGTGAGATGTTGAAATCGTGATTTTTTTAATGCGCACAAAACATAAGGTTAATTGCGATGTGATAATCGTTAAAAAATCACGATATCATCACAGCTGTTAAAACCAGTTGTGACCTCATTGTGATTTTGGAAAAAACTCATTTACCCTTACTTCTATTAATTATAATATAATTATATTTATTATTATATATATATAAGGGTATATTAGTATTTTTACATAAATCACGATCATAATATCGCAATTTTACCAAACATACTTAAAAATTCACGATCATCATATCTCATTACACCTCACCACATCTCACCACACTGCAATTTTTAAAAGTTGAACCAATCAAACCCTATGTTTTAAAGTTTTTAAGTGTCTCCATAGTCCATACTATCTATTAGATAGTCAATGTCAAAACGAAACTAAGGGAATGTGTAATTTACGATTTTGAATACTTTAGCTCATATAAATAAGGGTGTGGTTGTATGTGGAATTTTAGGCTATTATTTATTTTTAAATTTTGAAAATCCATACATTTATTTTTTATTATGAAAGTGTAAAATATAATATCCATTCATGAAAAATCAGTTCCAAAAAGACAGTTTTGAGGCAAGATTATCTTTTCATAAGTTAGTTACATAGGCCAAAATCATGGTGGCTATAATCGCGCCGGGCTGCGGAGCGTTGATCTACTCCGGCAAGCTCCAAAACCCAAGCCAAGTTCCTCTTTTAGTCTCCCACCGCCGCCTCAATTTCTCTCTTTCCGGCCGTATCAAACCCGTCAGCTGCGTTGGGGACTCGTCCGGCAGCGTTACCACTAGACCCACCTCGTCTTCCTCAGACGACGAAAATTCTAACGGCGTAGAGTTCGTGGGTCAAGAAAAGATCCCACTGGAAGGAGTTATTCAGTTCGAGAAACCCAATTCTCCATCGTTAATCGACAAATGGGGGTACGTTTTTACTTCAATTCTTCCATGTGTTTGAATAAATTCCCCAGTGAATAAATTAATGAATTTACAGCCGCGTAGCTTTATTAGCCTGCAGCGATATCTTAGCTTTGCTTCTGTTCTCCGCAATTGGAAGGTTTAGCCATGGATTCCCCGTCTTCGAACTTGGCACTCTGCAAACTGCCGACCCTTTTATAGCTGGTACACATTTACATCTTTAATCTCGACTTCATTACAACTTTAATAAGAGATTAATTGATGCAGGATGGTTGTTCAGTGCATATATGCTTGGGGGATATGGAGAAGATGGACAAGGAAAAAACGGCAAAGCTGCTGCTATTACTACAGCAGCCAAGTCATGGGCTTTGGGTATTCCGGTAACTTTCTTCATCTCTTGTTTCTTTTAACTTTTAACAGCAATGAGAGATTGTTTGTTTCAGTTGGGAATGATAATTAGAAGTGTGTCAAAAGGGGAATTACCACAAACTGGTTTTATATTTGTGACAATGGGAAGCACAGCAGTAGTTGTTATTGGTTTGAGAGCATTTTTGTTGAGCTTTTGGGATTCAAACAAGACTGTTAATAGCGATGATTACAAGCAGGGAAGCCCTTTTGAACTCTTTGAGGTCATTCAAATCCTAAACACAATTCAGAAGCTTTTCATTTATGAATCTTGCTTGTTTTGTCTGCAGTTGCTTACTTCACTTGTGAGAAGATGGTGATCTCCTTTGCTTTTTACAGTACATGGGATAAAAAATAGCATGTAATGTAACACAGAAGAAGCTTCTCGGAATCCATTCATCTTCACAAAAGCTTTAAGATTTCTCGTTGTTTGTATTTGTTCGTATTATGATTCAAATGGAAAAATTTCTTCAAATATTGTTCATATTTCTAAATTTTGTTCGTGTTCTTGTGAATATTTTGGATCCCCTAGTTCGTTGTTCGTGCAAAAATAATATAAAAATACTCAAATTTGAATTTTTATATTATTTTTTTGTTGTTCGAACATTGTTTAGCATTTAGTTACAAATCGAACAATGGTTCCAATGTATTATATCTAATAGTGAATTCGTATGTTTAGCACATGGAACCGTGCTCAAATTAATGTAGTTAGGATTTGGATTTGCATGAATTTACAGTAGAAAAGTGAAGTGAGCAAGAAGGCATCAATAGAGCCCCAAGAACTTCCACCAAAATGTACCAGTAACTGCCCAGATTATTGCGTTAACAATTGCAATGATGAACCCGAACTTGAATACATCGCCAAGATCCATATATCCCGCTGCAAAAAAAACACAATGAATAAGAATGTTGGAATTATAGAGTCTAACCAAAATTACAACACAAAAGTGCATAGATATAGCGTATAAGGGGAGGATACAATACAAATTTGTAATTGTACACGTTCCCTCTTATAAATCAATTCAAATTTTATCACAAGTCCAATGTGAGAGTTTGAGCGAGATGCAAATTTAATCTCTATAGTTTCATGGTTTTGACAATTTTTGTCCTTTAAGTTTTATAATTACAATTTTTGTAATTTTTGGCAAAACGAGTCATCAAAGTTTAGCAACATAACTCATCCCCGAAATTTTAAATTTTGGTAATTGAGATCATCGGCCAAAATAAAAATTCGGAGTCCAGTTTTGTCACTTTGATGATATGATTTACAAGATATTACAAATATGGAAAACCAAATTTACCAAAACCTTACAGTTTGACTACTAAATATGTCGTAACAAACTGTAGGACCAAATTTGCAAAACTACGAAAGTTTAAAAGAATGAATGCGTCATTTTTCATTATATTTTAAAGAAGCATACCTCCAAAGTAAACAGCAGCTTGTCCACTGCTATAATGTGTCAAAGAACCAAACAGATTTGTATTGTAAGCAAGAGCCAATGCAGAAAGAACACCGGGTACTCCCGAAGCCAAATGCATTGCGAGAAAAGCCGAATAAAGTGCTCCAACATGACCTGTTTGGCTTGCAAATAGATAATGAATCAAAAAATAACAAGCTTGAAGAACACAGAAAGCAACTGGCCATGATAAACATAAAGACTCCAACGATTTCGCTACACAACTCGACATCCAGTTAACAATGCCGAGGTTCGTTAACTGGCCAGCCATTCCTACTAATACTGCAAACCAGGCTAATGTGTCCCATGCCGATTTCTCGTTTAAACAGTCGTCCCAATCGAGAACTCCCGTTAGTAAAAGTATAGATAATCCAAGCATTGCAGCCACAACACTTGCTATACCAAGAGCATCTCTAGCAGCATAAATAAATATGATCAGTTCAATGAAAAAGAAGTAAAATAAACATCGAAATAATGTTTTAAAATCGGACTTTTGTATACCAGTCCGATTTTAAAACCATATTGAAATACGAAAAGAACTAGAACAAAACTTCCAAATAAGCTGTGGAATCACAGTGATTTTTTATTCCATGTAGTCATAATGAATGTTCTCAATTTCGGTTCGTTCAGTGACCCGGAATTCTTACCGAGTCATCGAACCCTTGTCAAATTATCTTAAAAACACTATGGAAAAATAATGAAAGTACTGATAAGAGTGGTTGATATTTAGTTTGAGAAAAATGGGTTCGGACCGGTTCAATGACTTGTTCGTTCAATAGACAAGTCAATGATCTAACCTAACGAGCTGGGATAAGTTTGAAAACATTGATAAGCATATAGAAATATTTCTACGTACCCGAAAATCCACAGTGAAACTGCAAGGAGCATAGTGGCTATCATAATCCATTCATTTTTGGTAACAGGGCCCATGCTTTCCAATTTTTTAGCAGCAATAAAAGGTGCATCTGGTGTATCTTTTGTCTCAGGAGGACAAATTTTGTATAATATCAATGGAGTAGCTAAAAGAGATATGAGAGCAGGTAAACTAGCAGCCTGGAACCAAACAACCCATGGATTCAATATTACAACTCCGAGTTCTTCAGCAAGCTTTAGGCATAGCAGGTTTTGAGCTGCAGCAGTTAGGAAAAGAGCACTAGAATTACCTGCTGACTGTGAACAGCCAACATATGAGCAACAATAAGAAAAAAAAAAAAAGGCATACGAGTTCATAAATAATCCAAATCTCGGAAAATAAACAAAAAAAACAAAGCAAAATGCACGAGCACATCAATAATACATCACTCAAAAAAACACACTGAAAAATCGTAACATTATCAATTATGATGATCGTATTATTATGTTTAACTAGATGATTGTTTTTCTAAGATGAGATAATCGCTGAAAGTAGCAACTTCGAGATCACCACACCGTTATTTTGTTATTGTGACACCAAACAAGCCCAATAGCTACTGTAACGACCCATTCCCACTTGCACGATATTGTCCACTTTGGACTAAGTAACACTCATCTAGTCCTCACGGCTTTACTTTTTCTCGGCCCTAAACTTCCCAATGGGTCACTCATCCCTGAATTACCCCAGATTGAGTACGTTTAACTTTCCGATTTCCACTGAATCTTTGTCACTTTGCTAGGGAAAATACCTTGTGCAATAGAAGACGAATAACTATCTTAACATAAGATCGTTCTCTGTCTATAGCCGATGCTGAGACTCGCCTAAGGTGCCTCCCACACCCCCTAGAGGTCTTACAACTACTATATATAATGATCATTACAAATGGAAAATCAATTACATAACAAGACCATTATCTCATAGGCATTTCAAAAAAAAAATCTTAAGGTGTTTGTCCAATTGAGAATAAGCAATGAAATCAACTGTGAAAAAAACAGAGACTAAGCTTGCTTCTTCATACTCAGAACAAAGATTCAAGCTAAGTAATTCTCTTTCAAACTCGTTCTACCTTGTAAAACTAAGCTATATTAAACACCACTGTGCTTTCCTAAACGGCAATGTACATCAACCTTCTTTAAAAAAATGGGAACGCAATCTTGAAGATAAAAAAAGACCTGAAACTGAGATTGCACTAGAAAGGAGCCAAGCTTCTTCTTTGAAGCATCGCCAGGTTTACTTCCAGTTGACAAAGACAAAGATGTGATGATCGGAAGAAATACTCCTCCAGCTCTCGCGGTGGTGCTCGGCATCGCCGGAGCAATCAAAGCTTCACTTAAAGTTAACCCATACGACAATCCAAGAGTACTTTTGCCCAACCATTTGACAAAATAAGTAGCAATTCTGTCTCCTAAGCCAGTCTTAACAAAACCTCTAGCAAAGAAGAATGAAATGACAATCAACCATATAACTTCATTCGTGAACGCTGAGAACGCAGCGGTAAACGACAGCGTTTTTGTAAGAACAGCAGTGGTAAGGCAGATAAAAGACCACGCACCAACAGGCAAGGGACTAAGAACAAGGCCAGCGATTGTGGAAAGGAAAATGGAGAGTAATTGCCACGCTTGTTGGGTAACATCAGGAGGCCTTGGGATGAAGAAGCTAGTCGCGACACCGATCATAACAGAGATTACTAAAGGTATTGCTTTAGCTCCATGTACAGGCGGCGGGGAAGCAGCAACAACGACGGTGGGTACTTCGTCGGAGTGCGTTTTAAGATAAGTATCCCGTTTTGTTCTCAGTGGGTTGAAGACTGAGAATTCGGCGAAACGGTGGCGAATAGCGGCGGGAGAATTCAATGGGCGAATCGGTACGGCGGATAATGCATTCCGGCGTCGGAGGTCGGAGAGCGAGAGGCGGGGGAGGGCGGCAGTTGATGGAGAAAAGAGGGCAATGCTCTCCATGGTTGAAAATGGAGAAAGAGAAACGACCATGTTATGATATCAAACGGGTGGCGCGTGGAATTGGAATTTTAATTTTTAATTTTAAATGATTAAACTTTAAAAAGTGATAAATAGATAGCTACAAAAGTTTAATGATTTCAGTTCAATATACGACAAGACCCTAATACGAAAATATGATCTAATCATATTCAATGTTTTAAAAATCGGTACCGATCGATATATCGGGCAAGCTCATTGGATCGGTATACCGGATATGTACCGGAATATTAAAATAAATTAAATTATAAAATATTCATATTTTATTATTTTAATATAAAACCCGATCAAACCCGCAAATCCGATCCGACCCGCAAACTCGACCCGACATGAAAACCCATACCGGCAAAATACCGGCCGAATCCGGTAAATCCGAAATTTCCGGTATACCCAAAATTTAAAACACTGATCATATTTTCATCATAAATGCATGTAATAGCAATGTTTATCTAAAGTTACTAATTTAATCTTCTAATAGGATTCATTACAAATATAACCTTATTATAAATTTATTAAAAACTTTTAAATTATGATAATTTATTCACTACGTTGCAGGGTACAGATACGGGTTTGAGGTGCGGGGTACGGGGGTAAGAGATGCAGTGATTTTAGAAGTATCCGATTTTGGTGCATCAAATTCAATATAATAAAATAATCTGTATAAATATTTTAAATTTTAAAAATACATAAGCCTGTAACGGTAATGAATTTTAAAACAATTTACGAATAAAATATGAAATTCTTAATTCACATTTGTTAGTTTTTTGTTCTCATCGACTTTCAATCACATGCGCAATTTTCTCTACACAAAATAGCTTTTGCGCACATTCTTATCTTACTCTCATTAACCTTAATTTTTTTAAAAATATGTGTGTGGACGCGTGGATCCGCACACCCACGCACATGGTGTGTGAAATTTGAGAATTTCGAGCACCGGTGCAATATAGTTTATTCATCTACACTTAAATATAATAAGTAACTACAAATTAATGAAAAAATGATGTGTTTGATCCCAATGTTTTGTAATTTCGATAAATTTGGTTTTTAAACTTTGATTTGATATCTCTAGTCGAGAAAATTGCATAATTAGCCCACTCAACTTACGAGATGTATAAAAGACATGCCTCCAACTTACGAAATTGCAAGAATGATACATAAAGTTATTAATAATGTTTATTTTTTACCTCTGCATTCTAACATCTGATTTTTTCCATTAAGTTGATAAACATTTTTCCGTTAACATAAGTAATCCTCAAAGTACACAAATAAGACATGTTTGAAAAATTATACAAAATTGATCATTGATATTCGAGAACTGTAGATAAAATATAAAATATTAATGAGTTTGTTAGAGTACCAATGATAAACAGTATTGGAAATTTGAGGTGTTCTATGTGCATTTAATTGAAGTTAGAGAATTACAAATGCATATTTTTGCTCAAAAAATATATTATATTTACAATTTCGTAACTTGAAGGATATGTTCTTTACACATCCCGTAAGCTGGGGGCCGTAGACAAATATCACTCCACCCGATATAAAGACCAGGTATGAAAACATGACACATAAAAAAACATCGAGCATAGAAAGATAGATCAATCTATGCTTAGGAGGTCTTCATGGTCCTAGTAGTGTTGTATTTGGAACAACCATGGTCTACACCATAATGTGTGATGGAAAATTGGTAATGGTCAAATAAAATTTTGGTTTGTTCTATGGTTGGACCCATAGACTTAAGACATGTTTCTCAAATTTTCATAGTTTTAATAAATTTAATTTTGATAATTTGTAATATCATACTTAGTCTTGAAAAATGTGAACATTTTTTTAGGACTATGTAGCGGCAAATTTTTATTTGTGTTAAAAAAATACATCATATATAAATAAACAACCTATTGGTAAATATTATTTATAGTTATGACTTACACTTGAAGTTAATTTATATATTAAGCACTTTATAATTAGTTAACACATAAACTTATATTAAATATCCCATATTCAACTTATTATTCAATCATAAATAATTTAATATTCACTAATAACCAATTATAGCAACAATTAGCAGAAGCTGTACAACACATAATTATTATACATAAGAAAAAAAAAGCTTGCAAAGAGTCACTACTTACTTGCCAGTTACTTCAATCACAAGATGTCATTGATAAGTTAAGGACATGAACGTTTCATCATCCAAAAAACTCGCAATGTCGATAAGAACATCGTCGTGGAAGCTCATGTCATCCGGGATTATCATATCCGACGCATCCTGCAAAACAACAAATTTTTACAAGTAAATGACGTAAAACGAGGTGAGAACAGAAAGAATTTCGATGTGTTTTCAGCAACAAAGCTCAGTCACAGTGTACAGACATAATACGAGATATCTATGTCCTAATGATCGATCCGAAACTGATAAACGTAGATAAGTTGGAAAATCGAAAGAAAAATTTACCTTAGCTCGTGACTAAAAGAATTTCGATGTTTTTTCAGTCACAGTGTAAAGACATAATACGAGGTATATTTGTCCTAATGATCGATCCGAAACTGATAAACGTAGATAAGTTGGAAAATTGAAAGAAAGATTTACCTTAGCTTCACGGATACCTTCAGCGGCAGTAAGTAATCGACGGTATTGAGCTCGTGCTTCAGGATATTGAGCCATGGATTTAACTCTGTCAAGTGCTTTTTTCATCCTGGCCTCTATTTGGTTTCTTCCATCTTTTAGAATCTGATAATTTTCTTCTGCTGGTAATGTATTACCTTCCATTGTAGACTCCATATGAACTTCATTGATCCGAAATCCACGTAAACCGCTCTTTTTACGTCTCCACCGTAAAATAACCTTCTCCATTATTCCTACTGACCAGACAATGTGCTGTTTTTTCCTTGCCTGATGCCCTCTAAAATGAGCCTTGAATCCACAAAAACTTACATTAATCTCTAATGTATACTTTTGTAATAAAGTGCTGTGAATTACAGATTTACAGTACCTGAATCTTGACAACTTTTTGACGGAGTAGAAGAAATTCTTTTCGTTTCTTCCAGCCGCGGTATTTTTTTTGAATCTGAGTTGCAGCGACATTGGCTTTACCGGAAGTTTGACCAAACCGAGATGCTCTTCCAACTCTAAGAGAAACAGTTTGATTAACTGGATCCAATAGTTCACTGGCATCCTTCTCGATAAGCTGCTTTCTGTGAAACGAATGAATGCGAAAAATTTGGTGAATGTGGGCAGCTGCTTGTGTGGCATTACAAACCGCAGCAAGCGAATCGTTGAGTGATAGTTTATCTGGAACATTATCTTCTGTTTTACGAGAAGCTACACGGTCTGAAAGTGCATCAACTGCTGTTACGGAAACTGAAGTGACACCTTCATCTTTAAGTCTTAAAGTTGTGAGTTGCATAGCCAAAGAAGTCTCAGCAAGGAACCCTGAAAGGCCTTTATGTCCACTGTCAGAAGCTAGATCAGCAGGAGTTCGACATAGTGGATATGCAGAAAGTGGATCTGAAAGTCCTCCAGGCGCCGCATCAAGAGAAAATAGAGAGATGACAGCCTCCTCCCTATCAAGTAAGAGCATAAAGTTTATGGTTTTTCATCACAAAAAATAGAAAATCATCATGCTCATCGATTAACATTTTTTTGCGAAATCATGTAATTTTAGGAGAGAGCAATATTGTTTTCTAAGAAAGCACAGATGCGAATGAATGACATAAAATTACTAAAGCAGCAACATCAAAGTCCAATGAGTTGAAAGAGTTCACTCTCTAAAGCAGCATAAAAACCAGGGGTGCACTTCATAAAACAAGGGATAAATACCTGCCATAAAAAGCAGCCCAATGAAGTGCTGTCCAGCCATACTTATCACGGAAATCTATCTTAACTCCTGATATAATAAATGGCTCAAAAGCCCATATAAAACCAAGGGCAGCAGCAAGGTGCAATGCAGCTTGACCGAATTTGTCAAGAAGCATGAGCCCCTTCCCATCTTCAGCTACTCTGAGTAGAATCCAGGAAAAGAATGTGTCTTTTAGCTTCTTTTCAATGAGCAGTTCTCCAAGATGTAACGTCTCATTCTCTGAAGCTATCTTTTCCTCAAGACGCTTGTCCTCTTCTAGGGAAATTATTTTAAAACTTGCATTCTTCTGTGGAAAATCAATTTCCGTAGAAATTTGAGATGTTTGATGTGGTTCTAGACGCAATATGGTCTCAAATCTTTGATAGAGATGCATCACTGCTACACTGCCTACTTCAACAGGGCATGATATTGGTTCAAGTCCAGCCATATATTCAAATTCCCGAATCTCACTGCAAGCCAATCGGTTTGAACAAGTCACGTATAAAGGAAGAGGTCCAGGTTTGTGCAACGGAGCTGTGCAGCAAAGGATACCATCTGCCAAAACCTCAGCTGGAACCTCTACTTGACCAAACATGATGGAAAATCTAGATTCAGATAACTCTAACTCACCCTTGAGGAACACTCCAGTGAAGAGGACCTGATGTAATGGAAAGCATAATAGATAAATAATTTTAAAAAGATAAAAGTGATCATAAGAATTAATTGGTCCTTTAGTCCACAAACTAAGTGCTAGAAATGGGAAGCGCAAAGACTATACTATAAGGGCACTATCATATAAAACTAAAAATGCTTGTTGCAGGCTGAATTACACCAGAACCATAGTTCAAAATGGAATTTGAAATAAAAGCGACTTGGATACATCATTAATAATAAAATAAAATAAGACCTACTGACAAACCATACGAAATGCCAAATCAAGATGGCATCTTTAAAATAAAATAACTACGATACCTTGGTTTCTCGATTTGAATAAGCCCAGGTAGGTGAAAAATTCATAATAGAGAAAAGCTGATCCTGAGAGATAGAAGGACTCATTGAGTCCATGCCAGCTTGTAATTGAACCGGTAAATTTGGTTCATAGTCACTTTCTGTAATACTCCATGAAATCCCACTACTTGGCTGCACTGCTAAATCACCAGCCTCTACAAGTTCGTTAGCCATCCAACGGGTAAAGCTGTCAACCTTCTTCAAACTTTCTGCTGACTGCAAACCACCAAGCAGAGGCTTTTTCATGGGAACAGCAAATTTTTCGTTTCCGATCTCGGTCTTACCACTCTCAAATTCTAAAGCATCAGTATTTCCAATCTCTTTATCAGATGTAGGAATTTGAAGGTTCCCATTTTGCTGGTCATATGAGTGAAACAGTCCAGTGTTACTATGTTGTTTAGGAGGAAGAGATATGTCTGAGAACGAGTTGTTCATTCCAACCCAATCTAGTTGGGAAGATACAGCATATCCTTGCTTTTCAATGAGCTGTCCTGCTTGAAAACAAATAATTATTGTAAAACTATCATTCAGAAACTATTTTAATGAGCAAGATTTCAGGAGAAAATACCATCTACAGAATTGCATGCAGCTTCTGGCCAATGAGCTACATCAACTGGTGCTACAGATCCAAATAGATGATTCCCACCACCGAAATCTCCGTTCCCTTCATCTAGTGAGAAGAGCACAGAAGTTATTCCATAAACACCCTGGGTTACTGCCACAGTTCCACAATTAAAAAACTACTTTTTTACAGTACATCAGATGAATCCTAAAAGAAGGAAAGGATAAAATATTGAGAAGGGAAATGTAGATACCTGCACCTAGAGGTGGACTGTAAGAGCTTGATTGGGCATAATTAAAATCATCTGGTAAAGGAGACTCTGAATACGGATGAAAGCCCGAATTTTCCTGCTGATTAATCTCTGAAATGGGCCATAGAGAAGACATTTGCATGGGTATCTTAAGGGGATCATTCATTTCAAAATCATAAAAGCATCAGTGAAATTATTTTTGATATAACGCAAAACAGGTGTTTACCAGATTCAGCATCTGCATATGCTGATGATAAAGAACTACAAGGACTTGTTCCACGAAAAATGGAAGACGATGAACTGTCCTTTCCAGTGTTTAAGGCAACTCCACTGTTTCTCACAGAGTTGTTGCTTGCTTTATGCCCCTGAAAATTATTACTGATTTTTCAAACTTATATTGGAGAATGAAGACATACAAGACCAATCCATCAAGGAAACATTAATCAATAAATCAGTTAACACAGGGCACATGATATAAATGTTTGTCTATTTAAATGATCAACAGTGCAGATAACCACAGCAATCAAAAAATAATTCCACTAAGTAAGACAGCTATGTGAAATGCACGATATTACTGAAATTACATTTTCTTTTCATAAATGTTAGTTGTATGATCCTCATGATTATTATTTTAATAACTATACCTTTCTTCTGCTTAATAATATTCCGCTCCTCTAATTACAATGGCAATATAACCATGTTCCTTACCATCTTATTTTGTCCTTTATAAGAATGCCAAAGATCAGCCATCCTCTACTAAATATGAGAAATCACGGGAGTAAAAACATAAAGCATAACACATTATTTCTGATATACATAACATATATAATAAGTAGATAATATACAGTAAATATTGACTGGCATATTTTTAAAACACAGGAATCGTTTCTGACCTTCACTTCTAAGTAGTGAACAAATACGATGTGCATGAGATCCCTGAAAAAATAATTTAAAAAGTTTACCATAATCTGAAAAAACCAGTCAAGTTAAAAATTATACAAATCTCATGAACAAGCACACAATATATTTTGCAGAAACTATTGATCAAGAAAGGAAGCAACAACCATCCGGCAGATGATGTGAATGGAATATTGAACTTGAAGATATCATAAGTTAGTACCCTAATCATCCCGAAAAAATAAAGATAGCTGGGACCCCATTTAATTATGAAATTTACATAAGAACACAGAAATGGGTCAAACATGACTAGGAGATATGTTCAGATATAAGTTATAAGCTAAGAAATGTCAGTTAATTCTTCAGAGTTCCTCATACTCACAAATAAAATGTGATCATTTCTCATCAAGTGAAAATAAATCACACAGTTTTAATGCTTGAGATCATTCCCATGAAATTTAAAAGATTATAATATCAAAAGCTTAAATAATGGAAGAAAAAACCAAAAGGGAAAATTATTTTAGAATAAACTGGGAAACGTAGTTTTTTTCTTTTTGCCTAAATAAAAGCAATAGCAGTCAAAACATACAGCTCAAGCATCCAGTAACTGCGCCTCTGGAAATTCTCATTATCTTCCCCATGGGCATAATAGCAATGCAGCATGTCAACACTTCCAACCTGAAGAATGGAAAATAAATCAGAATGAAATAGTGAGAACAAGAAATATCTAGATGCAACATGAGCAAAATTCCCTTCTAGTTGCAAAATGTTTTCCATGTCACTGTGCTCACTCATAAAAAATGTCAGCGTTCAAAAGACGGATCAATAAGCAGCCCAAGAATAAACTTGAGGTTTAAAATGCACAAGTGATTTCAGAACGCTGAACTGATGAGTTTGATCTCATTTGATAATCACATGAAGTACATTGAAAAGCAAAAAAAGGATTATCGTTTAGTTCAATCCATATTTCATTGATTTGGGAAAAATTCTGACCACAGGAAATTCTTACCTTCAATTTTTCATGGGCTTCCTTAACTGTCTTTCCATCCTTTTTCTTTCTCCAATTATGTCCATCCTTTCTAAAGTACCTTAATGCCTTACGGTCAAAAAGAAATATAGAACCACCTGAAAAGTGTAATGTGTCTTCAGATACTGCAAATGCTATGTATCGCATAAAAATATAAAGATCTCACGAGAATTTAAAGTAAGATAGAGGAACATGAAACAACAAGCTTCATCTTAATACAAATGAAATTTAAAATCTCACATCAATTAAGAAGTTTAAATTCAATTTATTTCATTAAAATAGATGCATGATCTTTTCCATACTTTTATCTTCGGTTCATCCATGATCTGAAGTGAAGAGAATATATACAACACGAAAAGTAAGAGTTGCCAGGTGAGCAAGACATACTTATTGGTCTATTAGGAGCCTCAGTAGAAATATGAAAGTTAGGATAGTTTCTCAAGATTTCACAAATTTCAGCAGGTCTCAGCCATCGATTTTTGGCATCGTAGAGTGTCTTCTGAATATCTGAAGTTTCAAGACAATATGGTTACCATATTTCCATGCATAAAAACTGTTTATACATCACAAAACAATCAAAGAACACCAAAACAGAAAATGGAAAAAAAGACTGAAGGAACTGTCAACAAAATCTGCGACAAAAAGAATACATATCCTCTTGCTTAGTTGTACAGAGAAGCTGGATGTAAATTGAGTCTTAGTATACAGTACATCATCAATTATTCTACACAATATCCAGTAGGAGAAATAAAAAAAAATGCATGAACATTGATTGACAGTAACAAAGTTATACTATCGAGCACACAATAAAAAAAAACATTACAAACCGAATTTCTATAACCACATCTTACCAAAGAAAAACCCCCAAATAAATGTTCGATGTAGTTGAAATAAGCTGCAAAACTACCACTCAACATTTCAAAAACAAGGCCAGAGCAAACAGAACCCAACAGCATCCATTTCACATATATATATTCTCTAAAACAACTTCTAGCCAATCAGTACTCACAAGCCCTAGAAATCACAATTCCCAATACAGAGAAAAGCAAAATATCACAGCGATAAGATAAACAGTACCCAAGTGGAACACTGATCCCCCTTCTTCCATGAGTGCTTAAGACCTACAGCTCCCAATCAGCTCATGACAAAACGAGTAAATTCCGACGGATGAGGGACAGAAATGGGGTAAGAAACGTATGGATCCCGGTATTTATAGCTGCGATCATTTCACTAATATTTATTTAGTTTTTTACATTAGCACAAGTCAGCAGAACATCTGCCACCAATAATGATTGGCCACGTGGTGATGAAAAACGCAAGCAAATTCATATATACTGACTGCGCAGATTTTCGTTGAATTATTAAAAATTAACATTATTTCAGGGCGTTGATTTAAGACACGTGACATTAATTCCAATTCTTAGCGTCAAATCTCGAGTTTTTTAATAGATATGGCAGTGTCAGGCCTAATAAATTTCTATGATGACGCTGATTTTAAATAGTTTATATTTTTAACACTGATACATTGGAAATTAATAATTTTACCACTGACACAAATTTATTTATCTTTAGACTACTGAACTTCTGTCATTTATACTACTTTTCGGTAAATATAATTTATAATTTTATAAATAATTTGTTAATAAAATAAGATAACTTATATGTATATCACATATTACTCCTAAAAAATTCTATATTGAAAACCTGATATAGTTTCTAATATAAATGTTTTGCCGAATTTTTTTACGCTGGTAATTGTGTCAGGTTTTCTCTAATTCATAAATATCACTATTTTTTCACACTTTTTCAAAATATCACTGACATATTTAGACTTTATATTTATAGCCCCTCAATTCATAAAACAAAATTGGAAAGATAAGAAGAAAAAGTTCTAATTCTACATAGGTTTTTTTCATTAATCTTGAATATAATATACATATTTAAATATTTTTAAAACATGATCATATTTGATATCATTACAAAATTCGATATATTGGATTAAATTGGTCTACTTTATTAAATTTTGGATTTATTAATTATATATATTTGATTTTATAATTTTTTAGGTGTAATATGTGATATACATATAAGGTATCTTATTTTATTAACAAATCATTTATAAAATTATAAATTATATTTATCGAAAAGTGGTGTAAATGACATGAGTTCAGTGGTATAAAGATAAACAAATTTGTGTCAGTGGTAAAATTTAGTAACAATTATAATGAATGTTATTTTTATAATGACATGAGTGTCAGAGTGCTATAATAAAATTTTACCCGTCAAATCTCCATTATTCTACTTTGTCCGTAGGGGTTATTTATCTACTATAAATGATAAATTAACTTAAAAGTGTAATTAATTGTACTTTAATAAATTAGGGAAAAATAAATAATAACTTGGTTGATTTAAATAATTAAAATATTAATAAATGACTTTGTATCGCAAGACCATTTCTAATTACATGCATTCTGGTATTTTCTCAATTCAATTAATTAAATAATTAACTTACATTCTAATTATATTATTATTATTATATAAATATATTAAAATATTCTATTAAATAAATATAATAGAATGTTATAAAAACAAAATATTCCAAATACGTTAAATTATTTTGAGATACAAAATCAAACAAGATAACACATGGCGATGAACATTATTTATTATGCGTGATTTTATTTTTTCTTAAATTTTATAATTTGATTTATTATTAATTAATTACTAATATAAAATATAAAAAGACTTAAAAGATTAAAATAATGAAAAAAATTTAAAAATATTGAGAGATAAAAGTTTTCTCTCTTCCACCCGAGTTCAAGCTCTATCACGTTGGCCCCAAGTGGTGATCTAAATTGTTCGTCATATAGTTTCGGCCACCCATGGAGAAGGTATAATATTTCAATTAGTTTATATAAATTTTAAAAGTAATACACAAGTTAACTTTAAATAAAATAAAATATTAATATATGAATAACTATGTAATATTATTTATCAATATATAATATTTTAAAATTTTAATTACATTCTACTTTTAAAAAAATACATTTAAATTTCGAAATATAAAATAAATATTATTATTTCACATAAATTAATATTTTATTTTTTGGGAGGAGCCCCAAATTTTTCAAGGTTTTATCAATTTTGATCTTTAAAGTTTTATGACTATAACAATTGTAAACCCTAAAATATGAAGACGATAAAATCGATCTACATACTTTGTATGAATAAAGCATAATCGATTCTTATAGATCGGTTTGAGGATCAATCATATCATCGTGTTGTTGTCTGAAAACCGAGGGTATCAACAGTCGTCCGGTTCGTTGCAAGACGAACTTGGTTTTAATTTGTTTAATTTGGGGGGAAACGATTATGAATAAAAAGGAAAGGAACACGGCAAATTTAGAGTGGAAAACCCCTGGAAAATGGGGAAAAAACCACTTGACTAAGAGCTAGAAATATCTTTAGTCGATCCACTAATCAAACCGTTCATTATAAAGTGCGATGATTAATCCCAGAATCACAATGAAAAGGAAGAACTAAATGAAAATACAGCAAGAGCCCAGAGGAATCTTTCTTCTGTTTCCCAAGTGTTTCTTTTATACGCCTCCCCAGCTGTGTGAATACTAGGGTGTCGTTTTGTACTTGTCCATGCAGCTAGGTCGGCCCATGTCGGGCGAGAACGCCGCCAGGCGTGACCCTGTATGGCTGTGCGGCGTCAGGCTTTTCGGCGCTGCTAACTGATGGTCTCCCGACCGAAGGAGGTTCGTACGATTCTGTCAAGCACGCCTCTTACAGGGTTGTCAGAGGTTGTTGTCACATGTTGAGAAATGTAGATGGCCCGAAGCGCAGTCTGCGTGATCTGGATCGATCGGTCCCGATGAGGAGAAACCCGCACGATTCTGGCCTTCGGTCCCCGATAGCTAAGCACGAGCTTTTGGGCTCGTCTATTCCCCTTCGGACCGCCCTTTCACGGGAGTTAGATCTGAGACCTTCAAGTTCGGCTTATGTCATTTGGACTGGTCCGACAAGGCTTGGGTCTAACCTGGTTCGAGGTATTGGGTTCCGAAGGTTTCATCACATCACCTACCATTTCAGACATCAAAGTATAAATTTAGACCGTAAATTGTTAATTGATTCTCAAATCAATTCTATTTACAATTTACTTAATTGCCGTCTGAAAATGGTAGGCGATGATATGATTGGTTTTAGCAAAACCAATTTACAAATTTAGTATGTATTATATGATTAGTTCTCAAAGTTTTTCATTTTTTAAGATTTTCAATGAATTCAAAATTTGGTAATTAGTTTTATTATTTTCAATATTTTGATTTACCAATTGTGATCGATTTTATTACTTTCAAGATAAAAAAACATTTGCAAACTAAAAATCAAATTTATCAAAATTACGAAAATTTTGGAAATAAAATATCATTTTCTCATTTTGTGTATTATCATGATTCATAATCCAACCCAATACCAAATAATATTAAAAACAATATTAATTAATATTACATAACATTGCGGTCTAAAATGGTAGGCGATCCAATTGACCAGGAAGAGACGCCGCCTCCAAATCCAATCCATGGTTATTTCGTTCCTTATTTAAAATGTTGATTATTATTTTAATGCGATTAGGGTTCTCATAATTTTTTAATGTTCTAAAAACGCTAATTCGTCATATATAAAACGTTAAAACCTTCTTAGAACACAAATATTGTAATTACATATTCCCTCCTATGTCGAAATTCATTATTTTAAAAGTTATAAGATAAATTTGTACAAAAAATTCAAAGTTTCTACGGTATCATTATTTTTTATGGATCAATATAATAATTTTTGGTCTGATTTTTATTTTAATTGTATGGCATCATGGACACTGTTCGATGGTAATCGAGAACCTTATTTGAGCTACCCGAAAAGTGTCAATTACAATGGGTTTTTTTGCGAAATAGCACTCAGCAACACTTTGATTTGCAGAATAACATGTATTCCTAAAAGGTTTGGCAAATAACTCGGTTTTGTAAAGTTTTAGCCAACTAGCCTCGTTTAGATATTTATAATAAAAATAAATATAGTAATTCATATATTAATTATATATATTAATTAAAAATATATAATAAATTAAATTAATGATATATTAATATGGATTTTAATTTTAACGAGTTTGAGTACGATACATATTTACGTCGTAAAATAAATTAATTTCATTCAATAAATCATAAAAAATTTCAAAAATAAATTAAGATATGAAAATATTGATAAAATATTATTTCAAAAGACATATGAAATGCTGGGTATCGTTCGATATTTCGAAGATCGAATTGACTCTAACGAGTTTGAATACGATACATTTACGTTGTAAAATACTATACATTTACGTTGTAAAAATAATTTATTTCGTTTAATAAATCGTAATAATTTGCTAAAATAAATTAAGATATGAAAATATTGATAAAATACCATATCGAGAGACACGTAAAATACCTGGTATAGGTCGATATTTTCGAAGATCTAATTGACTTTAACGAATTTGAATACGCTACATTTACGTTGTAAAATAAATTAATTTCGTTTAATAAATCGTAAGCATTTTTCTAAAATAAATTAATACTCGTTAAAAAAATATTGATAAGTATTATATCGAGAAACACGTGAAATGCCGGATATCAGTTGAAAAATATTTTAAGATCGAATCTTTAAGGATCCTAGAAAATATCGATCGATACCCAGTATTTCATGTGTCTCTTGAAATAATATTTATCAATATTTTCTTATTGTAATTTATTTTTGAAATTGTTTATGATTTATTGAATTAAATTAATTTATTTTACGACGTAAATATGTATCGTACTCAAACTCACTAAAATCAAAATCCATATTAATATATGAATTACTATTTTTATTTTTATTACAAATATCTAAACCAGGCTAGTTGGCTAAAACTTTACAAAAACGAGTTATTTGCCAAACCTTTTACGAATACATATTATTCTGCAAATTAAAGTGTTGCAGAGGTGCTATTTGGCTAAAAAGCCCCAATTACAATTGTTGACAACCATTAAACCGGGTACCAATGATGCGTTCTTGTTGAGAACCATTAAACCCGGTACCAACGAGGAGTCCTAAGCAAAAATGAAGGTGGTCAGACCCAATCGAGAATTCGACAGCTGAAATTATCAAACAGACCGATCGGTCCCGGAAAACAGCATAGGGCGATCGTCCAGGCAGTTTGCTTAGGGACAGCATACCGATCGGTCCCGACAGTTTGCTTAGGGGCAACATACCGATCGGTCCCGCAGTTTGCTTAGGGCGATCGGTCCCGGCAGTTTGCTTAGGGCCAGCAGACCGATCGGTCCAACAGACTGTTTAGGGTCAAGCAGACCGATCGGTCCCGGTAGTTTGCTTAGGGCCAAACAAACCGATCAGTCCCGACAGACTGCGTAGGTCCCATCAGACTACATATGCCCTGATATGCTGCATGTGGATCCATCAGAAGGCATTCCATGCTTCAGGCTCAACCACACTTTTTTGCATGGGGAAACACATTGTCACAGGTGGTTTCAGGACGTGGACCACACATGTTTCTCCATCTATAAATGCATAGCTAAAAAATAAGCTAAAGAATAATGCCAATTGGGAGAAACCCTAGCCGCTGTAATTTCATTTCCGTTGTTCTTATTCCCTTTGTACATTTCATTGATTTATTAATGAATTTGCCGTGGAGCTTCTCCTCTCGGCAACGTGGTTTTTTCCCCCTTTCTTAAGGGGTTTTTCCACGCTAAAATTGCCTGCGTTATTTCCATTTTCTTATTTCAAATTGTCTCAACAAACAACAAATAAAACCGATTTTCAGAATCCGGTAACTGTTGGTACCCCCTAAAAAGGAACCACAACAACAATAGCATTCATAACTTAACCAATTTTAACTATTGGAATACTGAGAATGCATTGCATAGTGATAATCCGTCAACTTCACAATGTATAGTGTGTTAATAAACTGTGCAAATATATTTTTCAATTGTGGTATTCATACATATTTCATATGTGCAAATTTAGTATGTATTATATTTAAATAATATTTGAATGGTCAAATCATATATTTCAAAACATCACTGGTATATTACTAAACATTTTTTGACAGTACCAAAAGGATAAATATGTAATATTCATTGTTATTTTAAAAATACTAATTGTGTAACAATGTTTCTATTTTAAAAAAAACGTCAGGTCTCGTCTTTCATATCATTGGTATTTTGATAAGGATTTTTTTGAAAATGACAAAATAATAAATAAGTAATATTAAGTGCTTTTTGTAAAAAATTTATAATCTGACAGTCCTTCTTATTTTAAAAACTCTACTCGTGGGCGTTTTTGTCTTTTTCATTTAGGGTGTGTTCTGTATGTATTATGAGAATGTAAATGTGTTTTCAGAATGGATTGTCAGAATGTATTTATAGAATGTGAATCTGTTTAAGTGTTCTGCAGGTAAATAATGAATAATGAATTAAGAATGGTGTTCTGTAAAAAATGATTATGAGAATGCATTTTAAATAATAAAAGACATTTTTACTCTTTACAATATTAAAACATTAAATCTCACTTTTATTGAATACAAAACACATCATACATACTCAAACTCTAGCCGATAATAAATACCGAGGCTTTCAAGATTCATAATTCATGTCAAATAATCTTATCTAGATGGTCTGCTGACACCATAATGCATCCTCCACATCTCTGCAGTAATGTTGTCCCTCAGTGTCTCCATGGTAATATCACTATCGGTATTATTTGGCTCCTCACATTCTGAGTTAGATTGATTTGTACCTTCATTCATTTTCTTATATTTGTCTAAGTTGGAACCATCATCAGCAACATCTATATGTCGAAGAAAATTATGTATAGCCATTGTTACAGGAATTAAGAGAACCTGATGTTTAAATTTTAGATTCGGCGGCATATCAACTAAAATATGAAAGCGTTTTTTCTAAACTCCAAATGCCCTTTCAATGACAGTTCGAAGAGATGAATGGTTGTGGTTGAATAATTCATTTGGACCGTTATAACCTGGGGCACGTCGAAAATCAGGCATATGATATCGCACACACCGATAAGGAGCCATAAAACCCACAGTATTGGAAAATCCGGCATCAACCAAATAGTATTTGCCTGTAATTCAAAAACATTAATGACAATATAAAAATAAAAATATGGAACATTATAATACTATATTAATGTAATACATCCCGAACCTAGTGGTGGTTTGGGAAACTGATATCGATCGTCTTCAAGGCAACGAGAAAGTATCATACTGTCATGTGTGATACCTTCCGAACCAGCCATTACAAATACGAAACGCATGTCAAAGTCACATATAGCTAGAACGTTTTGCGTTGGGACACCTTTTCTCCCAATAAAACGAACTTGGTCTTTTTCGGGCAAAGTTGCCTCAATATGGGTTCCATCAATTGCTCCTATAGCATCCTTAAAGTACGGATAATACTTGGGATTAGATCATATATAGGGGTTTACCTCAAGAGAATTTTCATTAGGGACAACCCATTTTGAAGCCATCCTCGTACATGCTTGAAGCACATTATGAAAAGCCGTGTGAATTGTATCCGCTCCTCGCTGAAAAAACTCTTGCATGTCTCTATTTCCTTGCGCTTTTCCCACTATCATAAGAAAAATAGCTACCTCCTCTTCAACATTTACGTATTTTCTTCGTTCCAACCCAAATTCATTCACGAGTAGAGCACAAAAATGTAGAAATGTGGATGTGTTCATACGCAGTGATCGGTATGCCCTTATATCATGACCATTTAGCATAGATAATAACATTGCCCACCCACTTGTTGGTCGATCATGAATTGGATTTTTTACCATGAATCTTTCATGGTATGCAGTAATTTGGACAGCGATATCCTTATGACGTTTCAATTTCCTACGAATGCTTGAAACTCGATCGGTCTTCTCATCACTAGAAGAACTGCTATTTGAACGAGAAGAATGTAAGCTCATTGTAAGCGATAAGATGCTAAGTTCATTGTAAGACAATCTCTTATATAACATTCTTTGTACATTTTTTCACGGATCCCAACGTAAAATCAAAGAAACACAAATGTGTTTGTTTCACGGATCCCAATATGTAAAACAAACACAAATGTGTTTGTTTCACTGATCCCTACATAAAGATAAGGAAACACAAATTGTTTCTTATGGATTTATCATATAACCTTACAAATATTAATATAATTAACATTTATCATATCTTAACATGAAGTAAAACCATCAAAATATAATTCTAAATAAAGTCATATCTCTAATAAGTTCTTGCAAATTGAAAATAACATGATAGTGTTTCAAAATGTCCTCACAATTCTCACTTTCTTGGAGATGTAGCATCTGAACAACGTGAGTTGGTCTTGTCATGTCGTTCCACATTGTACGACTGTATCCAAGCTAAGCGACTTGCATTATCAGAAATCAAAACAAATAGCTCACGGTTAACTGTTTTGCCGAATAGCTTTAGTGCTTGACACCATAAAGGGTCACCGCTTGATATGCCTTCGATTGATTGTAGGATTTCCATGCAGCGTTTTGAACTATGCTCCTTTGATTGCACGATTTCATCATACTCCAATTCGGAAATCTCTTTTATACGCTCAACGGAAGCAGTAATTCGATCGCTATTGCTGCCTTGACTCGAACGACGCGTTTTTTGGTAATTGACTTTTTCTTTGGACAGCAAGAACTATCTTCCTCTTGAAAACTCGCCGTCGTGTCAATATCATCTAGTGATGCATCCTCTTGTCGATGCTCCATAGTGTGATTGTCTTCATCGAATTCTACATTCTCGTCCTCTACATTTGGTAATATACCCGCACTTGGCGTGTAGCAAAACTCCCCAGTAGCAATGACACCAACAAACAATTGTTGTTGGATATCTGGAAGTAGTGGTCCTTTATATCTAAAAGTTTTTGCTGCGGGAATTTTCTACAGATAATTTAACTAAGTTAGTGTACTAATATAATTCAAACAAATCAAATAATGTCTAATAGTTTGAAACAAGTTATCCGTACCTTGATTTTATCATCCCACCAATCCTTATCAGCTCGAAGTGTATTCGTCGTCTTATCCCATACGACACCAGTGCTATTATACAACTTGTTCCATAAGGTCCATTGACTCCGAATCTCTCTATATTTGTTTTTCATCTGCATCATATTGTATTGACAACATGTGTCCTTATTGAACTGTAGCAAAATATTATCCCAACCAACTTTATTAAATGAAGTGTTGGGCCTATTCCCAACTATCAATTCCTGCAAACAAATATTAAGAAACAACTCTAAACGCGAATCCGTCCAAATAGCCTTTTCCGTAAGAGTTGATTCATTTGTCTTTGATTTTAAGAGACTAGATGTCATTTGTATCCAAACTGAAAATATAAACATGAGTTATATAAATATACAATAATCAATCAAAACATGAATAAAATTAACGTTAATGAGTAGAAACAACAAATTTACAATCACGTATAAGTCATAATTCACTCTTACACATAATTCTACAATAAAAGAAGCAATCCGTATGAATCATAACCGCTACACAAAAATTTCAATTGCACCAATGCACCTTAATAATAACATATTTTCTCAATAACGGTATCATCAACCGTGCAAATAAGAAATCATTGTACTAAGAATTTGAAATATTTGATAGAAAAAATGCATAATCTAACAAAGAGTCTAAAAATAATAATGTGCATAATCATGCATGATATACACAAGTTCAAATTGAATGCCTCAATAAACTCGAATAAACTCAAAACACAAAACACAAAACACAAAAATCATATGCCTAAATATATACCTAAACTAAAAAAAGTTTAATGGTTTGTTTTGCAAAGTGAGCAACATTGAATATATATGCAAAAGTTTAATGGTTTATGTCCCAATTTTACTCAATTTAAAAAATTCCCTTCATACGTAACACCAACACGCTCACTATTATTTTAATTTGTTAAGAGGCAAAAAATGAATGTTTTAGAAACTTTAAAATTGTCCTAGGAACAAAATCTATGACTAAGTTAAGGAAAATGTATAAAATCAACAAAAATTAGGGATAAAATCGATGACAAATTCCACGATTTCTATATCATGTATCATATAAAATTTCTCTATTGCTACACAACCACCCATTTTCACAAATTTCGCCAACATAATAATGCATATAAAAAAGTCTACGGCTAAACCCAAAATCTCAAAAATTGGATGAAACTCATTCATTACACCCAAAATCTCCATAAATGAGAACGAAATTTGAAGAATAATAGCAAAAGTAAAGAACCCATGACAAATACCACACAAATTAGAACAAAAAACCCTTGTCGTAAGTGAATTGAATAAATTTTGGGAAGAATTTGGTCTCTTTTAAAGCTTAGGGTTAGGAGGGTTAAATGGTAATTTTGTATTAATAATACATTTTAAAAGATGAGAATGTCCATTTCTCTTCATTTTGCATTTATATGTAAAATTGAAAACGCATTTTGTTCATTCTCATTCTAACAAGAATTAAAATGGTGTATCGTTCTGCAGAAACTTTTAAAATGCATTTTGAACCTGAAAATGGATTATAAGAATTGATGTAGAACACCTACTTACTAACTCCAATAATTCATATAATCACCTGCATTGCACCTACATAGACCTGCGAATTATATTGTTACACATCGTACATGAAAGCACATTAAATAACCAGTTCATGAACACCGAGGTTTACCTCATTTTCTCGCCATTTGTAAGGTCTTCGTTCGGTCTTTGCCGTCACTCCGAGGATTCTAGAAGCTTGCCGCTGCTTGATTGGAAGATGAATCACTTGGTCAAGAGATCGTTGATGAGAGGCGTTGCGGATAACTTCCGTCGCTATCCTTCTGCTGTGGCGCAATTGATCGCACCTTTTGAAACTTCGTCGACTTCTATGCAGCCGGGCGTAGTAGTTGGATGGAGACGGTTGATGAGCGCGGTGGCGCAGGATTCTTCAGTAAAGAACGGAAACACTAACGGCGTTCCAACTCAGAAGGAGGAGAAAGGTAACGCTGTGGTCTCGAGCTATTGGGGGATTTCGCGATCTAAAGTAACTAGAGAAGACGGTACGGACTGGCCCTGGAACTGTTTCATGGTAATTTTCTCGAATCTCGTTTTATTTCTGTAATTGAGACAATCAAGAACGCGTTTAGAATAAATATGGTTTTTGTTTTCATTTTCTTTGTTTGAGTATCAGATCGCCTACTTTGACACATACATTTGAGAGTCAAGAAGACATATTTTCCTCCAGATCTATGTATTTTGTTTAAGTATTGTTATAATATCTCTAGAATTTGGATGAGATGAATGAAAAAAAGGTGTAACAGAACAAGGCCTGTGATTCTTGTCGGTGTAACCACACCTGGGTAGTTGTTGATTTAGAAGTTGCACTTAATGAACTTTTGAAAGCCATAATGATTTATTGTTCATGTGCTGCAGCCATGGGAGACATATCAGTCTAATCTATCCATCGATCTTGAAAAGCATCACGTTCCAAAGACATTTCTAGACAAAGTGGCATTCCGTACAGTAAAAATTCTTAGAATACCCACTGATATATTTTTCCAGGTAATTATCCTCCATCTCAATTGCAAATTTGTGTTTATTTTCTTGCTCGACAATGTGGTTAGGTTGTATTACATTATAAAGTAATTACTTACATTGCATTCGCTTTGCTCATGTCGATGTGAATTATTGCTAACGTATAGTTTATGGTTAATTATGGCACTTGACAATTGACATATTACCATGTTAATAATCCCCCTTTGTTTAGCTTGTTTTCTCTGAACAATTAATTTCTTTCGTATCACCTGGATATGCTTTAATATTTGCTGGCAACAGAGACGGTATGGCTGCCGAGCCATGATGCTTGAGACAGTGGCAGCAGTTCCTGGAATGGTGGGAGGAATGCTGCTGCATCTCAAGTCTCTCCGCAGGTTCCAGCAAAGCGGCGGTTGGATAAAAGCATTGCTCGAAGAAGCTGAAAATGAGAGAATGCATTTGATGACAATGGTGGAACTTGTACAGCCAGCTTGGTACGAAAGATGGCTAGTTCTTGCTGTTCAAGGAGTATTTTTTAATGCATTCTTCGTAATGTACTTGTCATCTCCGAAGCTAGCTCATAGAATTGTCGGTTACTTAGAAGAAGAAGCGATACATTCATACACAGAGTTTCTAAAGGATATAGACTGTGGAAAAATTGATAATATCTCTGCTCCAGCAATTGCAATCGACTACTGGAGACTTCCCAAAGATGCTACTCTCAAAGATGTGATCACTGTTATTCGAGCTGACGAAGCTCATCACCGAGATGTTAACCATTTTGCTTCTGTGAGTTTCCTAAACAATTTATGATTCATATGCTCCCGTAATCCTATCTTTGTGCAGTTAATTTTTTTACGCGTAGGACGGTTTAAACTTCAATATTCATCGTGTTGTGAATGTTTATTGTTGTGATTTCTCGCGTGATGGTTTGTTCTATGTATACAGAAAGCGGAATAGTACGGTTATTGATTCGATTTTGTGGTTATTTGCAGGATATTCATTTCCAGGGGAAAGAATTGAGGGATGCACCAGCTCCTATTGGATACCACTAAATAGGTATGTGACTCTGCTATATGAAATATATAAAAAAAGGTGCATGTATGTGGTCATTGTAAATGCTTCTGTGTTGTGTTGCATTATGTGGAGAGTCTTGATTGTTAGTTAATAATGATTTTCAATATCATGCTTATATATATATGTATTGAAAATATGATATACTTTTAGTGATATAATGAGATGGTACCAAATTTGTTTTCATATATTAAAAATATTTAAAAACACTAATATTATTTTTTTAGATTAGACCCTAAATTCATGTACTAGGTGGTATTGAAAAAAATATTGGTACTATCCAATATTTGACGCATTGATTGGTATATCGGTGGTATGAAAATATGAGTTAGATATGATGACTAAATAAATTAGATGAAAAAATATCGTGAATTTTGTAAAATTATTTGGTGGAATTACTTTATTATTATTTTGATTTAGGTAAAAATATTAATAAAGTGTTATATATATGAAAGAAAAAATATATTTATATTTTAGTTGTCAAGATCAAAGTTAACTTAGTCATTTTCAATTTATCATAGGTGGTTCTTAACAATCGAGATAAAATCATGATTTTTAACGATTAATGTATCGAAATGTTGATTTTGTTTGGTGTATGTTAAGAAAATGATTTGGCTAACGTAATATTACTC
This sequence comes from Utricularia reniformis, assembly GCA_009725065.1. Classification (NCBI taxonomy): domain Eukaryota; kingdom Viridiplantae; phylum Streptophyta; class Magnoliopsida; order Lamiales; family Lentibulariaceae; genus Utricularia; species Utricularia reniformis. Next base: position 543,788 of record RWGZ01000510.1, read on the forward strand.
TAGTAAAGAAATCAATAGAAAAATATAAAAACTAATTCTAGAAATATCAATGAAAGAATGGTTTACTAATTATATAATAATTTGAATCACACAGCCGTATTGTTGGAAAGTACTTCAATTTGTTTGGGTTGAGTAGGTAACTTGTCAACCGCTTAATAAATACTATAACGAATTGCTTTGGGTCTGTTCGAACGTTTCGAATAATTTGATTATAATCGAACTAATTTGTAATTATAAAAAATTATTTTCAAAATTTATGTTTTATAATCAATTCCATAATAAATGAAGAATACAATTTATAACCGAAAATGCAATAAATTTGAACAAGGCAATGACTTGTTATGTCTCTTTTCAAACAGTTAAAACGATAAAATCGAACAAGAATGCCCTGGTTCTCAATCACTCAGTTAAGCTACTTTAAAATCGAAAAAACAGGTACCCGAAGTTCTGTATGAGGATCGCCATAGATATGCAGCATCCAAGTATTTGAAACCGTTTAATGCTCTAGGTGAAAAACATATTCAGTCAGCTGCTGCAGTTTACTAGGATCTAGCTTTTGCTCTACTTCAACTTCTTGTTTCTTCACTGTAAGCATTCCAGAATTACGTTCCAACGTCCAACCGTGACGTAAAGCATCTGTAAACAAAGCAAAAACTCACAACAATAGTGTTTTGCACTGTGATGTCTCTTTCCATTCAAAAAAAGAACGGGATCGCAAAATTTTTGACAATCTTATAGTCCATTTAAATATATGAAAGTACGAATTTGATTAAGCTATCTAATAAGCTGCATGGAAAAGAGATCAAAGGAGTAAACAAGCATGAGAGAACTTACAATTTGTGGCATCATCTTCTTTCATCCCAAGAAAAACTGCGGTATCTTGAACGCTTATGGTCGAGTAAGCAGAAAGCAACAATTCAAACATTGTCCTAGTGTAAAGTTCTGCAGCATCGAAAGACAAATACACCATTAAGGATACAGGTTGTGTAATGTTGTGGAAAAACTACGAAAGTGATACAGAAATCAGTATATAATGTAGAATCAAAAAAGTTTATACAACAAGAATCTTATAAAGAGACATCATAATGTTTTCTTTGGACCCTTTACGATAAATTGCTGGTTCGTGCAGCTTTTTTACAAAATCAAATGTAACAGAAATCTCTCAAACATAAAATCCTCAAATACAATAAATCAATTCTCAGATTTTTCCATTTAACAACTTTTCATTGTGATCAAAATATACCTTTTGCAGTAGTAAGATAAGATAAGCTGAACATTAAATTAGCCACTGTGGGAGCATTTTTTGTGGCATTCTTTGGGAGATCGCAGATGAATAATAATTAAGGTAATGCACTTGCCTTAGATATAACTGCAAAAATGTATGTTCCAATGCAATTCACTCATGTTCTAGGCAATATCCAATCAATTTTCAAACGATTTAGAACCTTTAAATGTAGTTCTCATGTTCCAAAGGGTCGACATACATTTGAAAAATAATACATAAAACTAATAGCATTAATATAAACAAACCAGTAAATTGAAAAAAAACAGTGTTCTCACCAGATAGCGCTGAAATAATACCCTGAATCTGAGAGCTCCAATTGAACTCAGAAATCGCCTCATGAACACCACCAAAATCCTTAATCCACAGCTTTTGTCCAATTTTCCATGCAGCAGTTACCTCAGGCTGGTTTTCTTTCACAGAAATTGGTATCTTCTTCCACAGAAACCTGGCACTATTACTACAAGAGAATGAGAAACAAAATCAGCACTATCAACAACATATAAATATGCATAGAAAGGGTCACTTATTATGAATAAGCTTTAAAAATCGTCAATCATCACAAATCCAACAAAAAAATAAAAACACTCCAAGAAAATCACATGTCATTGACATAGATGTGGCCGAGGAGATGAATTGCGTAGGGCCATTCCTCTTGAAAACCAACGCCCTCAGATGCAGCCTTAAAAAAACAACAAAACGATAAGAAGAAGAAACCTAGGGTTCATAGGGTAACTAACGGCAAGTGTAGAAGAGAAGATGCTAAATATCGGTAAGGAACTCGAACCGAGTACCTGAAGCATCAGATTGTCGCAAATTTCGGCGACCTTCTCGTAAGATTTAGAAGTCAGAGCCTCGTTCAACGCCGGAAATTCCATCGCCGCCGGCATAACTTGTCTAAGGGGTGTCGCGCCACGTTAACCGCTTTTCTATGGTACATTTCTATTAACATTATTAATTTATTAAATCAATGGTGTATAAAATTAAAAGTAGTAAAAAAGCACTCAAAATAATTATATTTACTTTATTGATATATAAACTTTAAAAAACTATCATGTCATGCCTCTAAGTTTTTATAATTGTTTAATTGAATACTTTTAAAATGTGATTATAACTTGTATATAATAAGCTATGAAATGGAGGCCTAATGTGATTAGGCCGGTCCAAGGTAATTGAAATTGGCCCAATTGTATGAGCCCGGCCCATAAAAAGTAACCGTCACCATTTTTTCGTAACAAAATCCTCCCTCCAGAAACGCAACGAAATCAGGTACAGTGGAGTGGAAACGCGAATTTGATCGGAAAAGTTCACGAGCGCCTGTTTACTTCAATTCTTTCGTTACATTGTGAAGATGGGAAAAAAAGAGGATGATATTAGGGAGGAAATAGAGGAACGCATGATAAATGAAGAATACAAGATTTGGAAGAAGCACACCCCTTTTTTGTACGATCTTGTTATCACACATGCTCTCGAGTGGCCTTCTCTTACAGTAGAATGGCTTCCTGATCGAGAGGAGCCACCAGGGAAGAATTATTCGGTACAGAAGGTGATATTGGGGACTCACACTTCAGATAATCAGCCTAATTCTTTAGTGCTTGCTCAAGTGCAGTTGCCTCTTGATGATTGTGAGAGTGATACTCGCAAGCTCGACAATGAGCTCTCTGAATCCCGCGGGTTTGGATGTGATTATGCCAAGGTTTCGTTGTTTCTGCTTTTTTTGTTTCTTTTCTAAAGATTATCTCATGAAACAGGATTAATTGTTCAGAGTTTTAAAAATGAAATCAAGATTTGTTTAAAATGGCCCTCCCTTAGATTTTTATTTATTAATATGGAATGTTTGCTTGGCTTGGACTAGCGTGGGCTCTTTGTGCTTGACTTTTAATTTATTTTGAAATAGAATGAATCTGGTTTTTTAATGGGTAACTGTATTGACGTAGAGTTAAGATGTAATTGGCCCCCAAAAGAGAATTTGATTTTATAGTTTGCCATCATTGATTTTGACTCTTTCGCATACTGATGTTAATAGTTTTGTTGGTTTTCATATTGCTTGAAATCGTGCCAATATGATTCCCTTACAATTAATTTGAAGGTTCAAATTGTTCAAAAAATAAATCATGATGGTGAAGTCAATCGAGCTCGTTATATGCCTCAGAACCAGTTTATCATTGCCACTAAAACAGTCAATTCAGAAGTTTATGTCTTTGACTATAGCAAGCATCCATCAAAGCCATCTTTGGATAGGCCATGTAATCCTGAGTTGCGGCTAAGGGGTCACAGTNAAATCTCAGACTTCTCATGGAACCCATGTGAGGATTGGTTAATCGCTAGCGTTGCCGATGACAACATTATTCAAATCTGGCAAATGGCCGGTAACATCTACTACGACGAAGTCAATGTCCCTCAAGATGACACCAATAAAACAGCTTCTTAACCATTAGACTCTTTGTTCTGTTAAACGTAGTAGAAACTTTGAATGCTTTGTTTGTATATGTTGTAGCATCAACTCCCTTTTACCATTTCATATTTTCGCCTTTAGCTCTATATATTAATAGTTAATAATTAATATACTATGTAATAATTTATATACTTATAGTTTATGGTTGTTCAATCATCAATGCATGGATTTGTGTTCGATTTTTTCCAATCGGGCTGAGTTCAAATTCTCAATGTATAAATTTGTGTTTGATTTTTTTAAAGTCAAGTTTCTAATGAATTGGGTTGATTTGGTAATGTAAGCCAATTATAATATAATTAATTCGAGCTCAATCTATAATTAATTATAGATTTTTTAGTTTAGAATTAAATAACTCGAACCTTAAGCACTTGATGGATTAATATAAATTAATAAATGTAAATAATTAGTTTTGAAGGGGGGACTCGAGAGTTAATTTTATAAACCGGGGAAGGGAACTAAGACTTACTATTTATATTAAAAAATATATATTTATACTCCATTCAACTTCTAATTAAATTATTAAATATTAAACCGTTTTATGCTTTTTTGATAATATTGTTAATATATTTGATTATTTATTAAAAAAATTAAAACTTAATATTTGAAAATAAATTTAATTAATGTTCGGTTGATGCTTTAGCTTCCATTTGGATTTCGTGCTCCATTGAAATTAGCCGCTTCCTGATTCTTCCATCGCACCGTACTTTCTTCCCTCATCTACTTTCGGGGCCATTATTTTTTCCTTCACTCCATCTCTAGATTTCATCGCGAAGTCGTTGGTAAGCGGCTGCATTTATAGGATCTCTCTTTTTTCTGAAATTTTGGTGAATTATTTGGTTAATTAAAGGATCTTGTCTGATTGAAGTTGAAGGTGAAAGCTTTCGTTTTGTGCAGCAATTTTGACCCACCGATTTATAATTTATTTTTCGCCTCACATATGGATTTTCACTCACTCAATAATGGGTTGTTTGGATTTGGATTTGTTTACATGAGTGCAGCGCTGTGTTCTTAGGTCTTCGGTTAAATTCGATCTTTATCCGTACGTGATTCCTTGCTTCAGGCAAGTTGTTGTTTGGTTCTGGGTGCTTCGCATTCAGGATTCTTTACCGCTAGGATTATTTTTATGCCCATTTGAATGTAAATCTGGAATTAGTTTATATACAAAGCACAGGAAAAAACCCTTCTTTATTTATATGGTATTGTAATTTTTATTGCTTGATTCTTTGGGTGTTGGCGATATCAATATGCCGCTACTTGAAATTCCAAATACTTGATAATGAATAGCTTCAAGTTTCATGTTTTGTCACTCAAGCTTTGATTTGTGGATGTTTAGCTTTGTGGTAATTATTTACATTCCTGATGTTCAATTCATGCTAAAATTTGCTGCCCTTAAGAGGCACAGAAAAATACATCAAGGCAGTCTTGTGTATGTTAGAATCTTCTTTTGTAGTTCAATAAATCAGAATATGGGTATGGAAGACGTGTGATCTTTCACTAGTTAGTGAAAATTGTGAGGCATTTTTAGATTTAGTTCTGAATGCAAATGTGTAACTCTTGTTCTTTCCGTGTACTTTCAATTTTTCAAATGTATCGGTAGAAATATTCATAAATAATTGGCCAGAATGTAGCTGCTCCGTGAATATGAATCAAGAGATGCTTATAGAAAACTGCGTATTGTCGAAACATGTATTGGCGTTAATTATTGTTTGATTTAAGCACATCTTCATGATTTCTGAATGAACTTTGTACGAGTGAATATTTTAAATTCCAGAGTTATGGCTATATGATTTTTTTCGATCATTAGATGAGGCCTGAAGATTTTGTGTAGTTTAACTTGAGGCATTTATCGCTCTCTTTTTAATTTGCTTTCAAATGTTCAGAAATGGCGAAGGCTAACAGGGGAAGACGCGGTATTGCTTCACGCCAGTGCAGGCCGACACCGTATCTCATGCAATCACGAAGATTCACGAGAAAGCAAAGGAAGAATGGCTACAAATCTGAGAAGAAAGACTGGAAAGATGCTACATGTTCAGTTTGTATGGAATTTCCACACAATGCTGTTCTTCTATTGTGTTCTTCGCATGAGAAAGGATGTCGACCTTACATGTGCGGCACTAGCTTCCGTTATTCGAATTGCCTTGATATGTACAGGAAGGCATACACCAAAGTTACAACTAGTGATTCTGTAGATAGTCAAGCCACAGGTTCGTTGTCCGACAAGGCTGCAAAACTTGCTTGCCCTCTTTGTAGGGGTCAAGTGAAAGGATGGACGGTGGTCGAGGCAGCAAGGAAAGATCTCAATTCTAAGAAACGAAGCTGTGTTCAAGACAATTGCTCGTTCTCTGGAACGTACAATGAACTAAGGAAACATATGAAGGTGGAGCACCCTTTAGCAAAGCCACGAGAATTGGATCCGTCACTCGAACAAAAGTGGAGTAGGCTCGAACGTGAACGGGAAAGGGAAGATGTAATGAGTACCATAAGATCATCAACTCCAGGGGCTGTGTTTTTTGGTGATTATGTGATCGAAGGAGGTTATCGTATGGACTCCGATGATTTTTCTGTTGATGGAGATCCACAGAACGAGGGAATCGATATGGGAATTGATCGTAATTTGATGTCCGTATTTTTTTTCCTTCAGGCATTTGGTTCTGCAAATAATCCGAGATCACACGGAGGTGGTGATCGAGATAACAACCATAATCTGTATAGAGGCATGACAAGATGGAATCGGGAAGGTTCATTAGGCGCCCTCGATTCTTCTGAACAAGATGAAACAGAAGATGAAAGCCTTGATGCAAATGGAACTTCCCTGGCCAGCCGCCTTCGACGTCAAGGTCGGGTCTTACTTGGTCGCTCAAGAAGGCGAAGAAGACGTCGAGGATCGAATCAAGAACACAGATAAGTAACATTGACATTAGAATCATTCGATCTGCATACACTTAATGTTTTATTTTGTAGAATTTAGATGTGAAGATTTGTGTACTTGTGAATCTTCATCTTGGTCGAACACTCTCTTTTCGACTGATTCTTAGGTCATGTATCTTCGTCGATATTTATGTTCACAATAAAATGCATCATGAATTAGGTGCCTTGTTATGATTTGCGTCCCGTTTTTCATTCTTCTGTTGATCGTCCGAGTTCTTGTCCTCATACGGAAGCACGATGACAGGGGCTGCCGGAACCATGTCCCACCGGTCCTTTAGAAGCCTCCTGAAAGAAACAATCATCTTCCTCCTGAACTCAAGCTCCCTCGTGAACAGATCAAATATCACAACACCAGCAATGTACTTGAAAGGAACCACGATCAAAACGGTTGCTCCAAGTAGCAACGCAACCGAAACTTCAGTTGTTACCTGTATTTATTTCAAGTGTAACAATCAAAAGAGAAGTAGATTGTGAATGAGTGAGTAAAGTACCTGTGAATGTCCTGCAAGAAGAATTGATCGAATTTTGAGAAGAATCACATTAACATTCTGTAAATACTTCTCCATTTCACGCATTGCTTCTTTCAGTGCAATGATTTTCTGGATTGTGTTTGAGGGAGGCTGATCGAAAATCGTGATTCGACCGAAAAATCGCCCGAGTCGGCCTTGTTCCTTAAGCCCTTTTAACAACAACATTACACAGGCTAAGGATATCAAGCTCACGGGCAAGATATATGACACCAAGTTCCTGATACAATTCACTCATCACAAACTGACAAAAATTGTCTGAACATATTTTGCATTACCTGAAGATAAGCAGATAAGTAAGTCCTAAGAAAGATGTCGTTGCAACGGGATCATCCCAGCGCTTTAGTCGTTCGAATGTCCGGACGATGATAGTAAATGGAAGTAAAAGTTCCTGAAAATGAACAAGGGAAAAAATCACATCACTTTTCTTAAAGGAGGAAGACAAATGTTTTGTAACCTTGAAAAGGTCAATGTTACTCGGAATTCCTTCAATCGTTGCTGCGTCGATAGTGGCTTGAGTTCTCTCAACAACTCGGTATTTATCTTTGCATATCATTGAAGCTCTTTCGACTAAATTCATATCCGCAACGATGAGATTCTTGCTAAACACAATACCTCCCTTTTTTATTGGCATGTTCTTCCAAAAAGCTAGAGAAGCGTTCGTATCCCATGATGAAGACGTCATCCATTTCCGTAAATAGACACTCCCATCTACATCGAAAACATGAGTTTTACTATCGGATGTACCACTAATAGACCCGACTTGGAGTCGAGTTACTTCATCTAATGCCAATGGTTTCTTGATCATAGGTCCACCCCAAAAGTTAACTGCAAGAGCTTGAAGAACGATATCTCCGTACGGTGCGTTCTCCAAATATGAAAATGGTAGCAACTTCGTAGGATCATCTAAGGTCCTACGCATGAACTGAAGAGCTTGAAGTCTAGCTATAGCATTTGCCGCGTAAGCTCGAGCCTTATCATTCCCGCTCTGAGCACCATATACGTCTTTGACTGATTCATCACCCTCTTTGGGACCATATTCATTTAAAAATCTATGGAAAGCTATGACTTCATTGATGAAGGCAAACCATACATCTCTTCTCATTTCACTCTTCAAGTCAACAAATTCAAGAACCAACGGATCGGAACTGGTAGAAATATTACATCAAAAGTGACAGAAGTTTTGAAGAAAGCACAAAAGCTAAAGTGAACAAGATGACTAAGAAAGGAAGCTTACTCACTTTGGACCAGACGTAACAGAGACGGCTGAATCAAAAACATTTGATCCTAGAGGACCAACTCTAGTCTTTTCGACTTTTGAACCTTCAATAGCAAGATCAAGTCTCACGGTAGATCCCTCTCCGACCAAGCCAAGTGTCTAGCAAAGCTCAGTGATATGTTAACATAGGAAAATATGGAATAGAAGAATTTATGAAAATATTACTGTCACTACATTTGCTTAAATAATGAACTTGACAAAGCCATGTAGCACTTCGTGACAAAATCCAAGTTAAGGGAGCTATAAGTATGAACATTCGCAAAGGTAAGAAGGAAATACCTCAAAGTAAAGTGCCTTATCAGTTAATGTGAGTATTCCTGGCCATGCCATGTTCTTTAACCATCTTATAACTGGCTGCTTGCTTGAACCAAGGCAGAGTATTTTTTCATTATTAGTATGAGAAAACACCTGAAACTTATCGGAATTCCGAGCGTCATGCACTCTGCAAAATACAAAATGTATAAAGCGACAGGCTGAACAAATAATAGATATTTAGGATAAGTTTTCGATTAAAAGATTGTTTCAGAAATCCCATGAAAAGTCAGTCCATATGGGAAAATGCTCACTTGAGAAGTTCCTTCGAAAACGTGGACCAAATGCCATACGAGATGCCCTTAAGATCACCAGCAAGAGCTTTGAAGAGATTGTGTGCAGTAGGACAATCAGCCAAACCATAAATAGTGGGGGCGATGCGAACAAATGCATCTTCTCCCACAAGTTTCGTCTTTAACATCTTGGCGAGGCCTTTATTTTTCTAATAAATATGCAAAGAAAAGGATCATGATTTGAAGTATTAAAAATACATTGCAACAAAGATTTGCTAAAATATATAAAACTACCAGTACAAGGAACTACATAAATTATTAAAACAAGTAAAGCCAGTAATGAAGTTAAAAAAAAATGAACCTGCAGAGTATATTTTCTCGCCTGATGATCGTTTTCATCCTTATAAGGACTTTCCCACGCCAGCATAGTTACGAAAAGTAACCCTCGGAATGCAGATTCCTCAAATAAGAAGTCAAAAAATAACATCAATCTCGTCTTAAATACATATTATTTTGCGGGACACTACAGAAAAAAAAAAGAAATGCGATGACAATGATCAAGTGACAATTGGTCAAGTTTATGATAATCTTCATGCCCATAAAACATTATCTCATTAAATAAAAAATAGTGTAATGAGAATGATGCAGTAGTTCACATACCTTAAGATCTGGATGAACTTCTGCAATGTTTCTTGACAAATATCTGAAGCAGCAATATTCCACCAAGTTACGGGGATCGTTATACACATATTCAGGAACAAGTGCTTTGAATATTTTTAGCATTTTCTTCCCCGTCAGCCCGTTTATCCTGCATATCTTTAACCATAGAAGTCAAAAATCAATACCATAATTTCAGAATACTGCATAGGTTTAAACCTCCAGCTAATCTTCAACATCATAGTCATAATACAAAAAGATTGCTCTGAAAAAACTGAAGCCCGAGCATGACTAAACCTTCTATCAAGCAAGGACTCAGGGGCAGCAACCCGAAACTCTGGTGTCAATGTGAGTGCAGTGGAAACTGAAGAATCTGATCAAAATAATTGATTGATTTACCTGCTAAATTGCTCAATGGAAACAACAGCAGCTTCAGACAGTTCACCCCCTAGCATTCTTGAATCAATTGTCTGTTCACTGATCAATACATTCTCAAAATCATCATCTTCATCATCATTTACACGAAGTATAAGCCTTTTATCATTAGCAGATTTATTCACAATTGGAGACGCCATTTCACTAAAAAAGCTCCGAGTCCTTGATAGCAACTGGTTTACAGACTCTTGCATTGCATCTGCAAGTAAACAAGATCATGCGTGTCTATCTTCTCTTGCTTAATTCTAATTTAACTTTCAAATAAGCATAAATTACATCAAATACTCCCCATTTTTCCAAACTCCAGTACTTCTCAGAATCGGAAAAGTCGAATATACAATCATATCGAGTTATTTCTTAGCAAATGAAAATTAGTACAAAAAAGAAACAGCGTTTCACTAAATACACAACAGACGAACACAAAAATCACTGAAAAAATCCATTTTCCAATTAATCCAATAATAAAAAACATCAAGCTACTAGCACAGAACAAAACAAAAGCAAATATGGATATATATATATTTTTCATCATGAACTCACTAGTGTCAATATCGTTGAGTTTCCAATTCTTATCAGCACCACCCACCAAATGAAACCGAAACTTATTAGCCATAGAGGAAGAGCCCTGAGAATCCGAAGAAGAAACATTTCTTTCACAGCAAACAACCCGAAAAATGAGTTTACTCTTATAGGGCACGATTCCGTGCGTGAGCCTGAAGATTGGAGCTTCAACGGGAAACTTTGAAAACATATTGTTCAACTCTAAAGAAGCTCCGTCTCATGGATACTCCATTTCCATGATCAGAGGGTGCCGGATGATGATCTGATAACCCAAAAATGGCTTCGTTTTCATCAAACTTCGTGATTGGATAACTTTTGGTTTTTCAACACGTTCGACTTAATAGTTATTACCTAAATCGATATCAAAATAATATTTTATATTTAAAAATGTAGATATCAAAATTTATTTATTTTTATATTTAAAAAGATTTTTAAAAATAATATTTTAATATTATGATCAAACCCTAAATACTCGAAAATCTACCCTAAAATTTTATATGAGCTGGTACTACACAAAATACCGATAGTTTTCGAAATTTGATGTATTGACCCATATTAAAAACATATTCCATTTTTATTTTTGATTATTTGGTGTTTGAGTTTGGATTAGGTATTTTATATTTTACTAAATTTATATTTTATTAATTTTAATAATAATATTTTGATATTATCACTTCAATTTTTATTTAATTTAAATAATATTCTATTTATTTCTTTAATTTTACATTCATTTATTTTGGTGTATACAAAAACAAACAGACCAATTTCTGCGAAATTCAGTTCGATATTCGATAACAAAATTTTTAATTTTATGTGTATTGGATTTTCAAAATAGAATATTTACTGAATGAATATTCTAATTTTAATGTAATGATTGGATTATGTGAGATTGAATAATTATTGATATATAATATTATTATTTAAATCATATTTAATATAACGCACAACGTATTTTAACTTTTAAGATATAAGCTCTCATAAAAGTCCAAATAAACGAATTATATATAAAATAATTTGATATACGATGCGTTGGTGACGTGTACATATAAATTGCCGTACTATTTAATGATCATTAAACTACAGCCAACCAATAAACGAAAATTCAATGGGTTGAACAATAGCCACATATATTTATTTATTTACTTACTCAATATTTCGTATATTTATATTGTACTAATTAAATCGATAACAATTTAACAAACTTACTCAATGGTTTATTGATTAAAAAATTTTATTGGATCATCAAAATCATTATTAAATAATTTTGTTATTAAAAAATAATAAAATTACCAATAAGAGTTGACAATTTTTAGTTTGAAAAATAAAAAGTGTGTGCTCGGACCGTCCAATGAACTTGGTCAACGATTCAACTATTCCAATACAAACAAATCGGTTCGGGTTTGAAAACATTAGTTTACATTCGAATATGCCAAAGTATAGCTATAATTAATTGGTATTTATTATTTTGTTACAAAGTAAAAAATATATTAATTTAGTTTGACAAACTTGATACTAGAGGAGTAGATAAAAGCATGCTAGTGTGTTTTCAATTTCACTTAATTTGAACTTTTGCAATTTGTGGGTAGAGCAAAACATGGCGAGATTCACCCACAAACCCCGAAAGATGAACAATTCTGAGCCGCCTGTATCGACACCTCGATTGGCAGTCGGGGTACCATCATCGAGCAAAGCGGTCATGAAGACTAAGGCGATCGGTGTAAGACTATGGATGAGGATGGATCGAAACGGGGAATCTGAGGTGATCGAATGCGATAAAAGAGTTATCATCAACCGTACTTCAATACCAGCTAGGGACTTAAGGATCCTCGGACCGATTTTGTCTCAAACTTCTCGAATCTATGGTAAATTTTAAATATTATTTCCAAAGATAATTTGATTTTTTCGTATTTTTATTATTTTTGTAATTTAGCAAGAGAGAAAGCTATACTTGTGAACTTGGAGTTCATAAGAGCAATAATAACTAATGAAGAAGTGCATCTACTTGATCCACTACAACAAGAGGTACTTCCCTTTGTTCATCACCTAACTAGTAAACTACAAGATACGAGTATTCCCGACAATGAAGCACGACCTTCATCTAGTCGAAAACTTTCCCGAGGGTACGAAGATTTAGAAGACGAGCTTCCTTTTGAGTTTCGAGTCCTCGAAATGGCATTAGAAGTTGTATGTGCATACTTGGATTCCAATGTTAGTGATCTTGAAAGAGATGCTTATCCCGCTTTAGATGAATTGGGTAGAAACGTTAATACGAAGAATCTCGAATACGTTCGAAGTCTAAAAAGTAATCTTACTCGTTTACTTTCACGAGTTCAAAAGGTATTTTTAACTTGATTCGTTACCATTCATCAATATGTTTCGTATCACTAACTTATAACTCGTTAATGTGTTAGGTAAGGAGTGAAATCGAACATCTTCTAGACGATGATAAGTATATGAACGAACTATATGTAACACGAAAGACATTACGATTACAACATGGCACTCTTTGTGAATCTGATGGTCGAATCGGTTCACCTTCAATGAAGATTAATCGTAAAGGATATGACGTCGAGGATTTAGAAATGTTGCTCGAAGCTTATTTCATGCAACTCGATAGCATGTGCAACAAAATACTTGGGGTAATGGATCTCATAAAGTATTTTTTAGACTCTATTCTTAACTTATTATACAGGTACGTGAGTATATCAACGATACGGAGGATTACATAAACATCCAATTGGACAACAAAAGGAACTTACTAATTCAACTACAACTGACGTTGGTTATTTCAACATTCACATTAGGAATAAACAATCTTTTGGTTGGATTCTTTGGCATGAACATTCCTTCCACTCTCAAAGAAGTTCATGGAGTTTTCGGACAAGCTAATGCTGTCATGTCTATATTTTCTTTGATGTGCGGTTTGCTTCTTTTCTTGTACGCCCGGTGGAAGAAGCTCTTAGGTTCTTGAAAACCGAAAAAACTAATACTATCTTGAAGGGATATCGATCCTGATCGATATTCCTTGTTGCTTATTGTTTATTGGAATTGTGTGAGACTAATGAGACTATTTTTCGTTGAAATTAGGGTCTTACCCCATGTTTTCACATTGTTCCAAAATCTTGAAACAATTTAATTTTACTAATCTAGATCGGTACAATCAAATTTGATTTATTTATATATGAAAATAAATTAAAATAGATTTAAATTATTCTATTATCTTCGAACCAGATAAACCCGGAATGCGACCATAAAATCCGGTACCAGGTGGTACTAAAAAATATATCGAAATTGATTGGTATTTGACGTACTGACATGTATGAAACCATAGTGCTTAATCTAGTTGTTTTGGGTATATTGGTTTTAAAAATAATCTCAATATGTTTTTATTTAAATATAATGTTATATCATATTGATTTCAGATTTAATGGAATATCAAGACTAAGTTTTTATGGATTAAAATTTTTCGAAAACTTAATATCGAAGCCACTTTAATTTAAATTATAAATCTCTAAAATTCACCTATCAATTTATAAATTATTATTGAAGGTAGTGTCCACACTATACAACTTAATTTCACTACCAAAATAACAACACATGAATCGCACGTGTTTTTGCCATCAAGTTTTGATAGTGAATCTCAAGATTGACATAAATTGATTTTTCTATTAATTTTTATCCACACGTGTACACTACTATCAATATATATGTCATGAAAGTTATATCTATGGTATATAGTTCGATATTTCAATTATATAGATAAATATCAATCACAACCGATATATTGGTATCCCAATATATCATCGACATACGAACGATATATTAAAAAATCGCTTGTACCGATTGCGATCAGAATATAACTTTATGGTTCTAATCGAATCATTGTCACTTTGGTTATTAGAATACTTTATGCAAATGTTTGTGAATCATCATATTTAATATTTAATTGTTCATCGTCTATATTTGATTCTATGATTTGTCAAATGTGGCAAACACCCCATCTGCATGAATATTATTCGATCCAAATAAGTGGAGTTTGATATTTTCTTGTTCATTAATATTATAATTCGAGCTTAAAATATGTTCGAACATTGTTCATATTTTTAAAATGATATTAATATTTGTTTGTGTTCGTTTTCGTATACATGTTTGTGTTTGTATTCGTTTGTGTATACATGTTTGTGTTTGTATTCTTATCCATATTCTTTTTTGCAAGCATATGTTTGTATTTATGTTCGTTTATTTTTAGATCCATCCATTTTCTTTTTGGATCTATTCATTTATGTTTATGCAAAAATAGTACAATGTGAGGTTTGAAATAAGATTTATTGGGTCTACTCTAGTCCATCTACCACCTAATTCTTTCATATCTAATTATCATCATATTATTTAAAATTTTATAATATATGTATATATATATGTTGTTCGTACACATGTCGGTGCTTGTTCGAATTTTCAATCTAGTTCGTTTTGTTATCCAAACAATGTTCATATTTAAATTTGAATGAACAAATACGAATGAATCAAATAATTTAACTTGATGAACTTTTTGTACTTCCTAATAACTCCACAGCTCGCATGGGACTTTCTTACGAGAATGTGAATCCTTCTAAACCCTACTTTAAAAACAATAGAATTCATATTAATTCAAATTAAAATGAAAATAATTGGAAAACTATTCTTTAAGTTAAATATAAAATATAATGTTTTTTAGTTCTTTAGATCGAACCATTATTATTTTTACCACATTTAATAGTATCAATAGTTACACAAATTTTGGTACCTTATTTAAGACCTCTAGGTGTTGAATCACCCTAGAGGAATCATGTAACCTTAGAGGAATTATACCATCAATTATAAATGATTAACGATTAAAGATTCAATATGATTATTCATCTGCGGGCTGGTACGGGTTTTGAGGGGATTGAATCTAATGTAACTTTTTCGATGTAGGGAAAAAAATACATGACGTTTGCAGAATTTTTGTATTCTTATTTTTTAGAATTAATAACAATATAAATTTAGAATGAAAACAAATAGTGTATTTTCTCTATTTTAATAATTTATTTTATTTATTATTTCGGTACCGATTCGATACAAATCCATTATACCAATACAGATCTAGTATATTAGATACAATTAGCTAATCTAGAATACCGGCTATACCGATTTTTACAACATTGCTTAAAATATAATGGTGAGCCCATTTTTGTGTCATCTACCAACACTATACATTTTATAAATAGTCCAACACATTTTCTTATACTAAATTATTGGAAGAATCCTCAACTTCCCATCTAGAGCTGCAAAAGAATCGAATAGATCCGAATTTAAGTCTTTTTATGTTCGATTTTGGCTCTAAACATACTAGGTTGAGTCGATTTCGAAAACAAAGGAATTGATTATTTGAGGTTTGGTTCAATTGAGATTCGAGTTCCACTCGTGTTTAATTTTGGATTTCTAATTGAATAAAAATGATTGATTTTTCACAAAACAACTCAACTCGGTTGGAAAAAAATCAAACTCGAACTTGAATGTTGATCGGCTCGACTTGAAAGATTTTTCGAATCATCTCAACTCGCTTGCACATCTATTCCAAGTTCAAACCCTACATTCTACAACTTTATGACACTATACCATAAGCTATGGGCAAAACACGAATACATTCTATGTTAAATCGACATCACCACGATGATAAGCAAACTCGAAGAATTGGATTCATATCGTAATATGAATATATTTATTTAAAATTAAATCAAATAATCCATTATCAAATATTAAATAATAATTAAGTGAACAATACGACATTTTTTCAATTTATATTAATCAAAACAATATATATAAAGTATAATGACAAAATTAAGCACATAACATTTTTTCTTATATAAACCTAATTAAACACACAATTTTTTTAAAAAAATATCAAAATATAATAAATGTATTAGAAAAATTCAAAAATATTTGAATACAATTAACATTTATAAATTTAACTCTAGTATTTCAAAAGAACATAAACAATTAGTTAAACTCAATTGAAAAAAATAACTAAAAAATGCATAATTTTCCAATAAGAGTTCAATGAGAGTTTGAGTTCAACTCGTATTCGGTATATCTCACAATTGCTATTTCAACCCAAAGAGTACATTAATCCTTCAAATTCGGACCAAATTATATTTCAACCTAATTCCTTGTACTTGCAAAGGAGTTTGGCAATTGTAATAAATTCCATTAAACTAGGCACATGGTTTATTAATGATGCTAACTTTCCATTTATCATAATGCATAGAGCTCAATAAAATCGAAAGTTGAAACACACAATCGATTCGTTAAAAAACATGGTATTTTAAAAAAAACCTAAAATCAGAAAACCAATTCAATCCCCTAAACATTAGGTTGAATCATTAAAAACCCTTCAATAGACTAAAAACATGGTTGAACAAACCAATTTTTTAAAAAAATTTAAATATAAATTGATATTATATTTGATCTCATCTAAAAATGTTTTAGAGTGTTTATTTTTATATCAATCAAATTTTTAATTATTCGGAATTTAATTGTTGTGGTAACACGAGCGATATACGAGATTTGACTCACAATGTGTAAGCTTACGTTATCGGGAGAGCATAGCTCTACCTTGGTTTCCACTATAATAATAGAATGATACAAATACAATCAATGGATAATGATAATCCGAATGAAAACGATACGAAAAACGATCGAGTTCACTCCGTCGTGCCCGGAATGAGGGGACTCGCGACTTTTCGCCACAATGTCGCGAGTCCATGCAAAATGTCGTGAATCCATGCACAATCTCGTGAATGGGGTGCTGGTCGCGACTTCTCGACACAATGTCGCGAGTGGTGAGTCAAGTCTGCACGGCTACATACGAAATGTCTCGAGTATATGCGAAATCTCTTGGATGGGGAACAATATTCGAGAGTAAGGGGGGTCAGGCGACGAAAACTCACGACTACGGGCATGAGTACAACTTCTCGCGACTTTTTGTGCAAAAAGTTGCGAGTCATGGGGTTTAGCAAGGGCTCTCGTGACATTGTGACAAAATGTCGCGCTGTGTCATAGACTTGCAAAACCGAGAGCTTTGGGAAGCGTGCCAAAGTCAGAACCATTTTGTAGGGCCTAGGGTCTTATATTTATAGAAAAATTTGGCACAATATATCAACTTAGGGTCCAAAAGCCCCGTCTTAATCAAATTAGCCCAACTTACTTAGAAAATATCCAATGAAACCGGAATAAGTGTCACAGCATCCCGAAACTTCAAAAATGCACCTTGATCGAACATTAATAACACATAATGCCGAGAAAATACCCAAGAATAGTCTTTACCCGTTCATCGTCTCCAAATGCTTAGGAGGTAGCCAAAAATATCGTCTAAGGTCGCCAACGAGCTTTCCGGGTGCCATATTACGAAAATACCACTGGCATCATTTCCGATCAACATCATCCAAACACATCTCAAAACACCATCAAAACTCTCATACGGGGGCCCGTCATGCTCAAATTACGATACTACCCCCAAAATCACAATACTCAATAAATATAATAAAATGTCAAAAATATCATTTAGCTACGTCAGACGAGCCCCGTGGGTATCTAATATGAAGTTGTGAATTTCCGTAATGGATGGAACATTAGAGTCAAAGACTAAATGCATATTAATTGTATAATTTAATGACTAGTTAGATACTTCTTAAACTTCATATTAAAAAAATAACATCTAGTACAAAAAATGAGAAACTACATTAAACTTTACAATTAATGCAATGACTAAACTTTTTGTGTTATATGATTACAATATATTTTTTAAATATATATGTTTTAAACCGATATTTTAGATCGAATCAGAGACCATTAGGTCAGGCCGTACCATTTGACCAACAGGTTAAACCGGAACGAACAATAAACATAAATGATCTCAAATTCTTCATTTTTGAAGATGTTTATAGCTAATGACATCATAATTCATAAACACATATGATAATCTAAATACAAAAATGACTAAATAAGATTAACTATAATTGTAGCCGCATCCAAAACCATTTTCATCTGTATAATTGTCTATTCATATCATTGTTCTCACACATCTAACTCTTTTTCTCTCATAATTTTCTTAGATATCCACATCATGTTTTATATCTATTATTAATAATACTTGTATTTGTTATATAAACTTAGTAACTGTCGAAACATTTTTATTATATATAATTATGTATATAATATACACATACAAATTATGAAGGAAAATATTAAACTATTTTTTATAGTAATAAAATAAAGTATACTAAATTATAATATAAATAAATAAAATACAATGATTTGAAATGATGTATAATACATATATGAAATGAAAAAATGTAATGAAAAGAATAATAAGAGGAACTAAGAAACAACGACCAATCCAAAATTTTGTGTTAAGTCATTTACCTTAAAATTTTGTATTATATACAATTTCATGGTTCAACTAATCAAAACGGAGTTCAACCTATTTTAAAAGGGTGATGTTTGCCCTCGACTCCCCAACTTACGTGTTGTGTAAAGAACATATCCTCCAAATTACGAAATTATAAATATGTTATATTTTTTAGAAAAAATATGCATTTGTAACTCTCAAACTTCAAATAATTGCACATAAGGCACCTCAAGTTTCCAATACCGTTTATCATTAGCAATTAAATTTTTAGTATTTTATGCACAATTCTCGAATATCAATGGTAAAATTTGTATAATTTTTCAAATAGAGTCTTATTTGCGTACTCTGTGAGAGATTTTCAACTTACGGAAAATAGGTGCTAGGATATCAGGGGTAAAAAACAAACGGTATTGATTACTTTAAGTATCATTCTTACAATTTCGTAAGTTGGAGGACATGTCATTTACACATCTCGTAAATTTGAGGCTAATTATGCAATTTTCTATATTTTAAAATGAGAAAATAATGCATTTATTTCGAAAAATTTTATAGTTTTGACACATTTGGTTATCATAATTTGCAATGTCATATTTATTCTCCAAATTTTAAGATTTTAACAAATTTTGTTCTTCAAAGTTTGGAACATTTGGCAAGCTAGATCTCCAAATTGGCAAAATTAGCATATGGAATTTGAGTGTGATCGAGAATCTTAAATGCGAAGGTTAAAAAAATTTGGGGACCAATTATATTATACATTAAAATTTGGGAATTGATTTTTCTAAAACGTACAGAGCATGACTGTTATTCGATCTGAACCAACCGAACTCGTCGTGTTTATGTTCGTTCATATTTTTATTCGAACGTGTTCATGTCTGTTCATATTTTATTTGAACGTTAAAATATGTTCGAACATTGTTCAAATTATTAAGTGAATGTTCATATTCGTTCAAATAGCTTGTTCGAACATTGTTCGTACGATTTGTTCTAACATGTTTGTAATATTTATGCGAACTTCACCAAAAAAAATCAAATTTTGTTATTTTAGAAAAAAAATAAAAAAAATAAATGTATTGAATAAATAATCAAACAATTATCTTTAATAAAACAAATAAGAAGATTACCTCACTAATAAGATAAGAAAGTTTTGTAAATATTTTTAAACTTAAATACTATAATAATATATTAATATAAAATTAATTAAAATAATATATTTGTTCACGAACGTTCGAATTTGTTCACGAAAATGTTTGTGTTCGTTCAAATTTATAAACGAACAAAAAATAATGTTCGAACAATATTCATATTTTTATTCGAACGAACGAATACGATAACATACGAGCCGATCACATATTGTTCACGAACTGTTCGGTTCGTGTAATAGCCCTAGTACATAGTATGAAGATCGATTTCGTCATTTTCATATTTTGAGAATCACAATTTTTATAATCATGAAAGTTTAAAGACCACAAAACATGAAGAAATTCCTCCTATTAAAATATAGAAAATATTATAGATTATTTGTTTACAGATTTTCACTTCAGTCCCTGATATTTAGTGTAATTGCATATATCTTGAGTCGCTATATATATATCTGGCTGGACCTATGGATAATGAATTTTCATTTTCTGATCTGATTTTGTTGTTTTAATTCCGTTAATTTTTTCTACTGCTGTAATTTTCGAGGTGCGAGGCGCCAGCTGCGTGAAAGTTGTTCCGAAAGAGAAATTTTGATAAAGATTTCAATTCATTGCCTTCTGCCGAGAGTGATTCTTCTCTTTGGATTTCGATTCCTTCCTTCTTTTTCTGGGTTTTTGTTGTATCCCTTTGCCGTCGTAATTCCAAGCTATTTCAGGGTTAGCGTGACGCTTTTTTATGACTATTTCTCTAATTCATGGATCGGAGATTGCATTGTTTCGCTGTGTATTTTTGCGCATTTTTTCATGTTTCGTGAATTTAGTACTGATTGGAGATCTTGGGAATGTGGATTAGCAAATAGGTCTCGTTTTGTTATTGTATTTAGGCAGTTTCTGTGGAGAGGAGGGGAGTTCCGAGCTTTTTGGGGATTTGATCAATTTGCATGACTTTAAAAGTTTAGTATTCTTCATTTTTGTAGGTTTTAATGGTGTTTACAGTACCTTATTGAAAGCATCCGCTTTTACTGTTTTCGTTAATAAAAAGTAGAAATTTAGTGTCTGTATGGCATACTATTTTAGTAAATATTTTGTGTAAATCTGTCAATTTAGGTAATATTAAGTACCTGGAGTTTCGATGTAGAGAATCTGATATGAATCTGTACATATTAAATATATATTTTTTAATTATTAAAAGCAGTTGGTTTTGTATTCTTGATATTGGCTGTGTGTTCATGATATTAAAGAGAAGCTGGTTGTAAGCAGTTATGTTTTCTGCTGAAATGATGGTTTAATGTAGCTTCAAAAATTCATTTTCATGTTTGATGTGTAAGAGACTCTGTGTTGTTTTCTTTTCAGTGACAGTTTACTAACTTATAGCAAGTTTTTTTTTAATGTTTGCCTTTGTTTTTTCATTACTCTGTTTGGTAATTTTTTATTTGCTTTCTCTCTTTTGGAAGTTAAATGGCTTAGTTACACGGGTTTCTATATTCGAAGTTCATTTTCCTTAATGATACTTGCAGAAACTGGCATTTTCGGGCATGGAAAATTCAAGGGGAACAACATCTAGCATTGGAAGCATGGTTTACAAAGGCAAAAGTTCGTTGCTGCCTCCTAAAATTCCATGTTCGGGTATTTCCTCTTCGTTTTCGGACTATATTCCTGTTTCTGCAATTGGACGAAGTGTTCCTCGAAGACCCATTGAAGGAAATTTGCATCAAAGAACCTCATCTGAAAGTATTTTGATAGAGGAACCACCTTCATGGCTTAATGACCTTCTTGATGAGCCAGATACACCTGTTCGAAGAGGTCATCGACGATCTTCTAGCGATTCCCTCACATATTTTGACACATCGAATTCTGATGACAGCAAGTTCAGAGATGCATCTCAATTATCTATATGGGGATCTCAAGTTTTGGACATTAGTGGACATACAAACTGCAGTTCATTCACTGCGTATCCGAATCATCCCGGAATAAACAAGAATAAACCATGGGAAAGCTTGATTGCACCTCAACTTACTTCTCCTAGAGAGACTGCTCTCATACCAAATAGTGAACCTGTTACCATTTCTCATGATGCGGATACAAATAGGAATGCAATGGTTGTTAACCAGGATCATGTGGAATCTGTTTCTGTATCCGAGTCTTCTCATGGAATTTCTGCAATCCCAGAACCAGATACCAGACGTGCCAAACAGTATATTATTTCTCATTCCTCATTTTTTCTAATCCCGATTACTTCGAAATGCATTTGATTTATCTTATTTAGTGTTTCACTGAAGTGACACACTATTTTTACATTGCTCATAGAATTCACCATTTTTCGCTCTCTACGTTTATATGCTATAATTGATTGTTCATGAAACTAAAAATTTGTTTGATACTGACTGCAGGCAATACGCTCAGAGGTCCCGGGTTCGGAAACTTCAATACATAGCCGGGCTTGAGAGAAATGTTCAAGCTCTACATGTGAGTTGCTATTATTTGACAAAAACTGATGGCCTTTAATTAAACCAACTCTTGTCATTTATAATCCCAGGTTGAAGGATCGGAATTTTCAGCTGAAATCGAATTCCTCAACCAGCAAAATTTAATACTGAACATGGAAAATAAAGCATTGAAGCAACGTCTAGAAAGCTTATCCCAAGAGCATATGATAAAGTGCTGTAAGTATGTTGCTTACTTAGTGTCTCATAATCTAGAGTTGTGACTCTGAATGTTGTGTAGTGGAGCATGATATATTGGAAAGAGAAGCAGCTCGGCTTCGAAGCCTTTATCAGCAACTAGCATTACAGCAGTCGACGCCTTCCGGGCATAGACGAACCAGGAGCAAAGATCTTGACCAACAGCTATCAAAACTTTCCATTAAACAGAAGGAATGAAGAACTCCCTCATGCCATAATACCATGATAATAAGCATCGTCGCATCTGAACGATAAGATTTGTATCGAGTGTGAATCCGGCCTCGCCTGTGGTCGAAAAGACTCGACTCCCTCAGGCTTCAGTTGTGACTTGTGAGTGCATTTTTTTCCTTTTTATGTTAGTGACATGAGCGAGCACCTGGGAGTCTCCGGGATCACGAAAGACGACTTTTTTCGATTCCGGGCATGACTCTCCTGAGGTGATGGTGTTGGTGATCAGTGAGTATCCTTAAATTGTTGATACTAAAACCCTTCAATCTTAGTAGATTTTAATATAAGTGAAGTCTATTTGGTGTACTTTTTATATCAGTTATGTTGATTTTCCACTGTTTCTCTTTTTCACCATCTGTATGAATCCTGAGTGTTCATTCAATAAATCCCAAATATGAAATCGAATTTTGTTAGTTCGGTTTGGTAGATATCAAATACATGTACATGCGTCGGATCGAATTGGATTCTCTAACTTTCTTTGACGTTTGATACCAGATGCAAAATGATGTCGTTTTGATTTTTTTCTTAATTCGATGTGTTATTCATTGAAGAAATTACATATGTGTTTTCACGACTTTGTTAGGTAGTCGATATACTTATGGATTATACATGCATGTGATGATGAACTCAATTTAATTTATACAATAACATAATCTTGTGAATCCACGTGTCAAAATAAAAACAAATTTGTGGTGTATTTATTGATAAAAACTCAAGGATTTCATATATTATGATTTAAAAAATAATTAATTTATTCTTAATTATAATACAATTATATTTATTATTTTTATATATAATAATATAGTAGTATTTTAAATAAATCACGAGTCATAATACTACAATTACATCAAACATATTTAAAATTCACAATTATTATATCTCACTACATCTTACCATCACTACACGTCAGTTTTAAAAAACTGAATCAAACATACCTATTATTCATTCACAAGCAGTACGATCATGCTCATGAATTGGAGCCCCCTGCTTTATTCTCATTCTCTCAACAAAGTCGTCTTCCTTCTCATCAATAAACGCTAGAAATCTCCGTATTCGTACGAAAAAAGACGACAAAATGGAGCTCGAATGTTGCTCCGAATGCAGATCATCATTATCAGCATACTTAATAAACTTATGCAGTATTACACACATATAAATAATCACTGCAGCACCAAAAACAATCCCACATATGATAAAAAGACCCTTAAAGTTTTTATACTTAAGCTGACCTTTAGTTACCAGAGCCACGGCATTACAAGTAGTCGAGTTTAGCCATTTTTCCCTTATGGCATCAAGCTTTCCCGTTTCCGATAGGTTTAAAATGGCAGTCGACAAATCTACCGCAAGAGGTGAATCTCGTTGAAATGCCTAAACAAAGCATTTTGATTAAAATGGAGAAACATAGGACAATGTATTTGTGTATGAATTAAGAGTGTATTATACACAAATTATATAATGAAGAATCATAATTTATTATTAAAATGTAAAATTATAATGTATAATTATAATATGTAAAATGTTTAATATATTAAATTATAAAATGTAAAAATTTTATGAATA
>RWGZ01000521.1:2094-369133 GCA_009725065.1 Utricularia reniformis
TGGCAGTGGGAAAGGGTCCGACTTACAGCTCTTGTTGACGTTGGTAAAATCAACGCACATCCTCCACTTCCAGCGCTTCATCCACCTTGATATACTTGTTGATTTTCTGAAGGAGCTTTCCCAAGGTGGACGGTGGGCTCTTCACAAGGCTGGCCGAAAGGCCGCACGGTCCAGGACCTGTTGTAATATGTCAATTTTATCTCGGATCTCCAACTTCATACCCCGAGCGGTTCTGTTGAACTTTTCCATAAAAGAGCAGAGACTCATCTTTAACGGGATGTATTTCAAGTCGTATAGTTCCTGCCTACTTCGAGGCGGTCCTACATTTGGAGCAAACTGCTCCGAGAAAGCTAGGACGAATCTGCCATACGACTGTATGGATCATGCCAGTAAGTTCCTGAACCAGGTCCGGACATCGCCCTGTAACCCTACCACGAAGATGCGGCAATTCAATGAGTCATAGGCCCGAACGGTCCCCATCCTCAGCTAGAAATCCGCGACGTGATCGATAGGATCACAGTCGCCTCGGAATACCGGCAACCCTTCGGGGTTGCGGTAGTATCGATCGGAAACTGCTGCCCATATCTCTTCGGAAAAAAGGAGCATCAAAGAGAACGTTGACGCTGACAACAGCGTCATTCTGTTCCACTCCTCTCCGACGTAACTTCCATTATTACTTTCCTGACAACAGCTTCCAGGTCCTACAAAGAGAACATTGACGCTGGAAGGCTGCTGAGAAGCGTATCACTATCGTTTGTCGAAGTTCCGGTTGCCATGCTATTGATTATCCTATCCTAGGTAGAAACCTCAAATGGGAATTAGAAACTCGTCCCCACAGACGGCGTCAAACTATTGTGGTCTAAAAACCGGGGGTATCAACAGTCGTCCGGTTCGTTGCAAGGCGAACTCGGTTTTAATTTGTTTAGTATAGGGGAAACGATTATGAATGAAATAGAAAAGGACACGACAAATTTAGAATGGAAAACCCCTGAAAGATGGGGAAAAAATTACTTGACTAAAAGCTAGAAATACCCTTAGTCGATCCACTAATTAAACCGTTCATTACAAAGCGCGATGATTAATATCAGAATCACAAAGAAGAGGAAGAACTAAAGGAAATACAACAAGAGCCCGCGAAATCCTTCTTCCGTTTCCCAAGTGTTCCTTTTATACGCCTCCCAGCTGTGTGAATAATAGGGTGTCATTTTGTACTTGTCCTATGCGGCTAGGTCGACCCATGTCGGGCGGGAACGCCGCCAGGCGTGACCGTATATGGTTGCGCGGCGTCAGGCCTTTCGATGCTGCTAACCGATTGTCTCTCGACCGGAGGGGGTTCGTATGATTTTGTCAGACACGTCACTGACAGGGTTGTCATAGGTTGTTGTCACATATTGAGAAATGGGGATGACCCGAAGCGCGGTCTACGTGATCTGGACCGATCGGTCCTGATGAGGGGAAACCCGCACGATTCTGGCCTTCCGTCCCCGATCGCTAAGCACGGGCTTTTGGGCTCATCTGTTCCCGTCGGGCCGCCCGTTCATGGGAGTTGGATTTGGGGCCTTCAAGTTCGGCTTATGTCACTTGGACTGGCTTGATAAGGCTTGGGTCTAACCTGGTTCGGGGTACCGTGATATGAATGTCTCATCAATAATGATTTAGACGAAAATAGAAAAGTTTTTTTATTTCAATGTATGTTTTTGAGAAGTTAGGGTTTAAACGATGCAAATGTGGGTAATCATCTCGATGGTAATCTTATTGAATATAATATTTTGTACCAATCAGATAAAAATTCGATTAATAATTTATTATTCACTTAATCTAATGGTAGAAAAGTAATTTGATTAAGAGATAAATTATTATTATATTTATACAGCAAAATACTCATATATTTTTATAAATTATTTGTACATTCTAAAAATATTACAAAATATTTCATAATTTATATTTATATTTATATTTATTTATTTATTTTTTTTTTTTTGTATATAAACTACTTTTAAGAATTTATGCAGAATTTATAATGAATGGGTTCGGTTCCTTTTGCCAAATCAGAGGGCTTAAAACTATTTATTCTTTAATAAACTGAACCCAACCGGTCGGTACCAATGCACGCAGGCACAAGAAAGATGGGCCGCGGCGGCGGGGGTGCTGGAAAGAAGACTATTACCGCGCCGTCGATTAATCGCGCTGTTTCTACTGTGCGTTTATCCATGGGCGGTGGTGTACGAGGAAGGGGAGGGGGAAGGGCATCTTCCGCTGCAATCTCATCTCCGACCGGATCGTTGCAGGTCGAGGAAATATTTAGTCTTATCAGGGAGAATCCTTTGAATTTTGGGATCGCAGTAAGGCTAGCGCCGGACCTTGTTGATGGTATCAAGCGTGTGGAGGCACAAGGTGGCACTGCGCGCATAAAGTTCGACGCCAATTCTAAGAATCCTATTGGAAATGTGAGTGGACATTTAATGTGGCTTTTTTTTGTTGAATTGCTGGAATGCGATATTTTATATATTAGTTATGAAGGTGTAAGCGAGGTTTACATGTTTCACAGTCTGTTGTCAATGCGAGTTATATTGTCTTTGCATGTTAAGAAAGGAATTAGGGTCCAAGAAATTATGGAGATCATTGGGGAATTTGTGCTCATGCATCGGATGAATTCTGAATTGATTTTATCAATTTTCCATTATAAAGTGATTTAACTGATTCTGATGGGAGAGTGATCCTACTAGTGGGTTTTTGACAAGGAACTCGCATTGTTGGCAAGAAGAGAGTCAAAAGAAGTAATATCTTGTTTTGGGAAATTATCTGCTATAATGCTTCTCTCCAGAGTTTCTCATTGTTTCTGTTGTCTTTTTACCTGAGATACATTAAAACATCTAGAAGCTTTTTTCTTACCATTTATATTTTCCTTATCACCAGGTTATTCATGCAGGGGATAAAAGCTTTAGATTTACATGGTCAAAAGAACCTGGGGATTTGTGTGATGTATATGAAGAATTTCGAAGCGGTGAAGATGGCAATGGCTTGCTTTCAGAGTCAGGTGGCACTTGGCGTAAGCTGAATGTTGAGCGTGAATTAGATGATTCAACTAAAAACCATGTCAAAAGGCTTTCAGAAGAAGCTGAACGCAAGCTTAAATCACGGAAGTATGATTTCTTTTTTGAAGCTTTGCAAAACTTAGATCACAAATGTCACAGTCAACTTCGTCCTGATATTTCTGTTCCATCCATTCGATTCATGGACATTGAGGGTTTGGCATTGTTCTCAGATTTACCCATTATAACAAGTTTAGTTACATAGATAGAATGCCACCTTTAGGCTACCATAAGCTCGCTGAGATGATTTATTTGTATTACTTGAAACAGAGCAATCGTCTTAGATCATCAAAACCCATTCATGAAGAAGCAGATTAAGGCAGTTGTTGCTGTCTGTAAGTATTTTTTGTGATTTCTTTGTTATGGTCTCTCTTTACATTTAATTCTTTAATGAGATAATTCTCTAGAGACAACGAATAATTTTTGTTTTTTCTTTGTTTCTATCATTTAAATGCTTTTAGCAGGCTCAGAGCACACTTTGTGTGTCCCCTGAATTTAACTCATATTCCCTTTTTTAAATGCTTGATCATATGCATCATATCGTATGTCCTTTTGTCAGATTTTAATGTCACTGCTTATTTTTCAGCTAAATCTTGGAGAGGTTTCAAGGCTAGGAAGGAACCCCCTTTCAAAAAGCTGAAATCTGAAGGACCTGCAGGTGACTTAGTCAATTAAACTTGATAATTTGCAGTGTTTCTTTTTACTTGTGTCATCTTCGTGGTTTACATATTACCTACAGTTGTGATATTTAAAGTATGAAAGTTTCTTGAGTTTTGCTTACTATATTCGTGTTTATTCATGGCTCTTACCTGTTTATAAATATTACAGGCGGTTTTCTTTTGTCTGTACCTAAATCTGGTTTGTCGGCAACTCCTATTTCAAAGGGAAACTTGCTCTTTGGATCCCCTTTGCCTTCCCAACAAGAGCAACATGGTTCCCAAGCATCGCCATCTGGATATGGTCATGTGTTTAGAGGGCATGCTGGTGCAACGGAAGCTTTACTCTCTCAAACTACGAAAAAAATCGGCTCTGAAAATGACACACACAGCAGGCCTCCAAGTGGTACTGCTGGTGAAAAGTTTAAACGAAGTTGTACCACCGAGGCCAAACCTTCTGATTTGCGCAGTTTGGTGATATCCTTGCTTCTGGGGCACCAGGACAAAGGAATGACCCTTAAGGCAAGACTCATTTAAACAAGTACTTGTCATTTCTGTTCTTCCCTACTCCCCGCCCCACGAATTACCAATGAAAAAGAGAAAAGAAGTTAGCAGGTGGTGATGCATCCAGTGAAATTCTTAAAGTTCTGATTTATTTCATTTTTTAGATGGGTTGGGTGGTGATGTAGTATTTAAAGGTTGCATTCTCTAATACGTTTATTCTCTTATATTTTCTTTATTAGGACTTGGAAAGAGCCCTTGGTGATCCTGCTACCAACTCATCCCGGAAAATTGAGTACATTTTGAAACAAGTACTTTCCAAATGTATTTAATGATAGTAATTGGCACAAATTCTAAATCACAAGTACTAATCTGATTACTTTTTCAGATCGCACTCTGTCAGGCATCTGGAAAATATGTCCTGAAACCAGGACCGGAGATAGAATTTTTAAAGAAACAGCCGTTCCAAAGTCAAAGGTCCGTGTGCCTCACATCTGTTATCTTTTAAGTGTTTCATTTTCTGCTTATTTCTTGATTATCTTTCTTGCTTTGTTATTTCGAATTATGAAATTAGGTGTGATCTTATATCATAATTTGAATGTATCCAAAAGCATTTTTCTCCCCATATGTAATAGTTGTTGAGTCATGTCTATATTTTGGAATCAAACCAGTCTAATTCATGACTTGTTGGTTGTGCCTTCATATTTACTTGGTCCATATTATACACCATTGCACTCTGATGCTATGTTCTTTCTCAGTCCTAAAGAAATCAATCACCAGGCACCTGAATTGGAGAAGCTCAGTAAGCCTTCTTCGCAAGATCTGAGCTCCGTTATGGGAGCAGCAGCCAAGAATGAACAGAAGTATGAATTGAGTGTCACTCCAGTGCAAACAATTGACGATGTTGAGAAAGTTGATATCCTTAGTAACTCACCAAAGCATTCAAATGAAAAAAATATTTCCATCAACAGTGATGGAATGACAGGCAGCTCTAGTGATAGCAAAAGCCACAGTGGAAGTGAGAGCGACAGTAGTGATAGTGACAGTGAAAGTGGAAGTCATAGCAAAAGTAAAAATAGAAGCCCACATCAGAGTTGCAGTCGAAGCAGCACGCATACTCCAAGTGATGCATCTGTAAGCAGCAAGCAGGCATCTGATGAAGATGTAGATATTATGACAAGTGACGATGACAAAGAATCTCTTTGTAGACTGCAAGATTCTGGAATAGCTGCTGTGAAATCTACCATCCATTTTGGGGGTTATGGAAAACATGATGGAATGCCTGATGTG
Organism: Utricularia reniformis; assembly: GCA_009725065.1. Lineage (NCBI taxonomy): Eukaryota > Viridiplantae > Streptophyta > Magnoliopsida > Lamiales > Lentibulariaceae > Utricularia > Utricularia reniformis. The sequence continues at coordinate 7,634 of RWGZ01000521.1, forward strand.
CAGAAAGATTTTTCTCAAGAGGGCGGTGGTGGTTGTGAAAGACAAGCAACTAATTATTCCTTTCATAATGAAGATGATGAAGGACCCGTTGGAATCTCTTTGGCAAGTGAATCTAAAAGAAAAATTGATGGTACTGATTGTGAAGAAAAGAATCGTGACAGAAAGAGGTTGAAGAACAGAAACTCAAGTCATCCAGTCTCTGGGACCCTAAACTCTATTTTTGGCTATAGCCCTTCGAACTCTTCTCCTGAAACTCCAGATAAAGGGATCACTCGCAATGGTATAAGCATTGTACAGTCCGTTCCGTTTCCAATTATTCCAAATTCACGCATCTCTGATGCTCAACAGGGAGTTCTTAGATCTTCAGAAGCTTGTGTATTTAGTGAGACCTCATCTGAAAGATCGCCTAGCAAGAATGAGACATCAGTGTATGCTGCTAAATATCCTCAAAAGAATGTCCAAGCAGCCGCTAGGAATATCAAAGAGGCCAGCTCTCAGCAGGGTCATTCGTCGAGGAATAACAACAAAAATACTGGTAGATCTTTAGTGATGGATGATCACCACAATCCACTTGGAAGAGAGCTGTCTGACCCTGAAGTAGGTGAATTACGAGAAACACTGTATGGTGAAACCACTGTGGATATGGTTCCTTTTGTGAGAAGTTTTTCTAAACAGTTAGAAAGTAGACCTATGGATTTGGAATATCAGAATTCGGACTTGAACCAAACCAAACCATGTGACAAATTGGCCACTAGTGTGAGAAAAAGGTCTTCACAAAATCAGGAAAAAGAATGTTTTAAAATTGCAGATGCGGCATCAAAGAGGAAGACCACTGACCATATTGCACATGACGAAAGGTCCCATTATAAGGGGTCTCAACCTCAGCACCTGCAGCATCATTACTTGGGAGATTTTGCAGAGGTTGAAGGTCAACACGCCAAAGATCCAGAAATTAAAAGCAAAGCCAAATATGTAGAAGCTGGAATAAGTAAATTTGGAACCATGAAAGCCCATGGAGAGGCTGCTAGTAAGGTGTTTAATGATTCTGTTGGAATTGCTGGGTCAGATATCACGAAAGGCAGCATAAAGCAGATACCTGTTATAGAAGGGCAGTCAAATGGCAAGTTGAAATCCCCTTCCCGTATCTCAAAAGGAAGCAAAAAGAAGAGGCCGCAATCAAATGGCAAATCAAAAGCATCTTCATTGAAGGGTAGTAACAAGGGAGGGTCAGAAAGTAAAGAATCTTTAGATGAAATCACTCCCATGTATATCAAGTATGAAAAGGAGGAGCCTGAACTGAAGGGACCAATAAAGGATGCCTCCCAGTGAGTATAACAATTAAATTAATGTCATTAACCTGAGATTTATGGTGATTTCTTATTTCAGGTATGAAAATTATATTAAAGAGTATCAAGAGAAGTATGAAAGGTATTCCTCGTTGAGCAAAACACTCGAGTCATACAGGTAGGTGATCTATGCTAATCCAGAGGGTGTGTGTATCATTATTTTGCTTAGCTCTAAAGTTAGCTTACTTTGTATTTTGGAAATGCTTAGGAACAAGTTTGATAAACTTGGGAAGGAGCTCGAGGGTAGCAAGGACCGGGATACAAAGAGATATCTTGATACATTAAAGCGAATCACATCGTCGTATAACGAGTGTGGGAAGGTACTCATTTTGTACAGTTTCAAGTTTCTGTATAGCTCTTGCCATCTCTATTTTTAAATTCAGACCTCTTTTTATTGTTTCAGATACATAAACGAATGAAGAAAATTTTTGTTGTGCTTCATGAAGAGATGAATGTAACTAATCATTCTCTGCATTTACTATTTCGTTAATGTTGATATTTGATATATCATCATGGTTTGACCATCTTCCTCTATGTTTAATGCAGCATTTGAAACAGATGATCAAAAACTTTGCTGTCTCATACAAGAAAAGCTGATTCTTGATGACCTTTCATTCTAATTACTTCATCAGAAGACATTTTATCTGATTGTCTTCTCTGCTTTATTCCTTTCGGAATAACTTTGCCCCTCTTCTGTAAGGTTATTCCTCGGAATCAGAGTTGATGAAATTGGTAGATATCTTCTTCTTGCTACACATTGTGGCAACAGGGAACTCTGGAAAGTTCCATAATATGAGTTATTCGTGTGTATAAACTGTATGTAAATTAGCTTTCCCCCTGAACCTCTATTTGAAGTTGTATTCCAGTGGGAGGTTCTCTTAGCCTTCTATACTTCATGCAGTTTTGATTTATCTTTTATCCTTTAGTTGGCTCTGAAATCATTGTAATTGCAATGTTTACATTGTCCAACTTCATTTTTCCTGAATTTGTGCAGATTCTTTACATCAATGAAAACTAGAGTTTGCTAACTCTCTTTTCATCATTTTGCACAGCTGTTTCAGATTGAAGCATCAATGTCTATATTGAAAGACTCATTGTATATCACTCAGTTACAACTTGATGAAGACTCTGAAAATTCAAGACCCTGATCAGTAAATGTGACACTGAACGCTGATTTAGTAGCACCAGCAGGAGGAGGAGGAGGAGAACTGCTGTGTTTCCTCATTACTAAATCATGATTCCCAGGTCGGAGAGTGATCACAGGGAAGATCAGTGGCTTGAAGAAGAGCATAACACTTAAAAGGAATACATAGAACGTTGCCCAGATATATAGTGTCCATTTCCACATGTAAATCAAATGTTTTGACCAGGGAAGTCGTGACTCCATAACCAGATCCGCCTTATAAATCTGTGGAAGGAAAGAAGTACCTGAACGTGGTACCAATGTAACTCTGATTGCCTCTGTACGTGGATATCTACCTTCTTTGTGCTTTAAAATGGAGAATTCAACCAACTGCGTCTCGCTAGTAATCTCTAGCAACAAAGGTACGCCAATTACGAATGTTCTCACTGCTCGAATCGGCCAGCTTGTGAACTTCAACAAGTACGGCTGGCTTGATTTAGCCACCGTCTCACCGCCGTTTGATATTATTTCACTATTCACCTGAAACATACCGAGCTCCCGATTGTATTCCGATTCCGGCATGACAACAACTATATGGGCATGAATTGTTTGCCCTACCGGAACTTCTCCGACTATAGCCACCGCGGAGGGGCAAACCTCCGCGTAGTTAAACTGTAAAGGCTCCTGCAATCGTATGGGCTCTTCTACTCCGGACCTTACTATCCACACCGCTAAAAAAGCTGATCCAGATAATAATATGATTAGCACCAGGAATACATATGCGGCGGCTAGTAATCCGACGCTGATTCTTCCGATTAAGAAGGAGGCGGTGCTGTAGATCTGTGATTTGCGGAACGAGGTGTCTGAAGGTGATGAAAGGATAAAAGATAAGGATGATGAGAGCGCGGCGCATCGGTTGAAAGGGGCAAACTCGGGAAGCTCATCCATTTCAGATGACTGCTTTGACAACCGCAACAGATGACAGGATGATGATGAAGGTGAAAAGGAGCAGAGCATGCAGAACCTGGATTCGACACCTTGCATTCTTTTCATATTTAAGGTATTTAATTTAAAATATTTAATTAACACCAAATTTAAAATACTCTCTAAATTATATAAAAAGTATCTTTTTTTAAGGTGACTGGTGTACATTTTTAAAATATTTTGATTGGTAAAATATATTATCTAGTTTTACATAATATTACGTATTTATTGATTTGTAAATTAAAATATATTCTTATTATTTAAATTATAAATATGTATTCCAAAACTCTTTTTTTTAATCCAACCTCCTCATTAGCATCATTCTTTCTGTTGGCCAATTGATTATTCGTGGGTGTTCAACATATTTGTAAGTTCACATGTGCATATTTTTTTGTTGAAAGTAGTGTTTTATCTTTAGGATCTACTTAATTATGGAAAACTCATCGTGGTGTTGTCAGAAAATTTATACGACGTGGATATTAAATTTCTTAAGTATTATTTATTGTATATATTTATTTTCTATTAGTAACATTTCAAATTTAAATAAATCATGTATAATGTTGTTTATAACTATAATGTTAATAAAATATTTTCTTACTTAAAATACATTGTTCTATATATAACATCATTCTCATTTTACAATTCAATTTATCAATTAATGAAGACGAAATGTATTCTACATCTATAATCACATTATGAAAACATATTTTCAAACTACATTCTAATTCTCAAAATATGTACATAACATAGGCTAAATATCAATATTATCTCACATTCACTTAATTTTTATATTTTTATAATTTCTCATTCATTCTTATTATTTTTTATGTATGTTTCATCCTATGTTTTAAAACCGCCTATTGAATCACTTGTTCGAACAACTTTTTAGTGAATGAGATAATTTTCGGTTTGGTTCAAATAGAAGAATATTTTAAAATATTTACTGTTGACTATGATTTGAATAAAATTTCATACTGTTTTACTTGGACCGAAAACTCTACGGTTCGATCTATCAAGCCGATTTAAACATAGGTTTCATCACATCATCATCTCTCTCAAAATTTAATTTTATTTTTCTATCTATTTGTTATTCAATTTCTCATTAAATATTCATTTTAATATTTTCATTTCATTATAAATATGAATATAAAATATAAATATTATGTTATATTAACATTAAAATTCATTAACTATAAACATTTATTAAATACTCACTAATACAATGAGAAATAAAATTTATTCCAAAGGTGTTCAATAGATCTTTTTTTACTTGATGAAATATTCTTAAATTACTAGAGTCGATCATTTGAAAGAGGTATGTATGAAAATTTGGATCAATTTCTCCGTAAAGTGGTATGATTCTAGATAGTTTTCTAGTTATTCATGATCTCCAAGCCCATAGTAAGTTTTGTTGTGGATATCTCCCTCATATGTGAATCGTATTATCTAATATAATACATGAATGCATTATATCTCCAAGAGTTGATCGAACCAAAAGTTGTGAAGCATAAGTATGAATCTCCAACCGAGCTTGCAATATCTCAAATGTTCTCTACATATTTTCTTACTTCTCTTTGATGAATATCAAACAATTTATATATGGAATTTATGAATGAGTAATATACTTAACAAAAAGATATTAATTTGGGTATGCATATCACCTTAATAATAGCAAATTTTATACAGATTATCGTTAGACTACCTGTAAAGGCGGACAATGACGTATGGAAATACGCCATTGTCGGCCACCATTTCCACCACATCGGCGTCCATGGTTACATGGGCGTCGATGTGATTGGATGGAAATACCCAACCCCTTGTCAGCGGAGATGCTCTTATTTCTTTATTTATTTTATTGTTATATTTTATTATATAATTTATATAATTATATTAAAAAATCAATTAAATATTATATATTATTTGTAATATTATAATTAAAATTCTAGTAATGTTAAAACTGATGTATATTAGATTAATTTAATAATTTAAATTCGTAACTTGTTTTAGATTGGATATTTCAAAAAAAATAACAATATGGAATATAAAATAATAAAAAAGAAACTCAAACTCAAACGAAATAGTTAAAAGTATTAAATTAAATGACAAATTGAATAATATATAGATAAAATTGATGAGATAGAAATATAAAATTAAATTTGGAGAGATGAGATGATGTTGGTAAAAGAGAAATACAAAATGATGTGGATAAGTAATAATTTTTAGAAGTGGAAAGAGAATATAATGTGAATATGAGATAATGATGATGTGTAGATAAATTTATATGGCATAATTGATTTTGGGCGCGGATAAGGTTACAGGTAGCCTTAAGAGTGAATTCAATTTGAAGAGATGTTCTAGTGTGCAACTCATGTAATAATGTTGATTTACAAAGAACGTTAAGATTATTGTTTTGGACCTGATATGCTGAAAATAATGTTAAATCCATGTATCAATCAATGCAACAACTTCAAGCATAGATGTCTGAATACATTTATATCTACGAATTAATTGTCATCTCCATATGACAATTTCTCCATTGTCAATTCATGAAGTCTATACTTCCTAACATTCTTGGGAAATTTTGATATTCTACCAAATGCAAAAGGCGTTGTATATCATTCGGAGTTAGCGAACACAAATATTCATCCCCGAACACTACTCAAACAACCTTTACAAAATGTCGCAAATAGTCTATTATGTGCAAATCACTAAAGTCGTCTATGAAATATGTGAAGCATACGATGATGTATGTGTCATAGAACCAAGTAGGTGTATGAATACGACTATTTCAGGGAGCCATGATTGCTTTTCGAGCAAAGGGATGGAAATACTTTAAGTATGAACATGCATGGCGGGTTTTGAGGAATGAGTCGAATGGCAACAAGAATAAGAAAACAACTCTCACCGTGCGGTGAAAAACTTTGATATACCCACCAGATTAGACGTCGGAAATCCGAACTATTTGAAATGATGCTGCTAAAACACACATTAAAAGAAAGAACCTAGGATGGACAAGCGTTGTTCATCTTGAGTAGAGAGGAGGGGGAGAAAGATCGGAAAATTGATGAGACCAACAAATACTTTGATTACTTCAAAAAGTTATATGAAGTCGATAGAAAACTAAGTTTGATGAATATTGACCGGATATGTTAAATCTATTGGGAAAATTCCCTCTTACCGGAGAAGAGAAGAATTCCCGTTATCCCGGGTCTCCCGTTATCCGGAGTTCGATCGAATTAATGTGATGAAAATCGAATATAAATGAAGAAAGATAAAAGACACAAGATTTACCGTGGAAATCCAAAACCGGGAAAACCACGTGACCGATAAACCTCGGTCGTGAACTCACTATCACAAGAAGAATATAATTGATTGATTACAATTCTCTTCATGAGGTATCTATTTATAGAGTCTAAATTAGGATCTAATCTAGGAAATATTCTACCGAATATTCTACAATATTCTCTTTCCATATCTTTGACCGCATCTTCTATATATATATAACAAGATATATTTGCATATATTCTGAGTATCTAGGGGAAATATCTTTCCTTAATTGACGCATTAAATATATGTAATAAGATATTGAGATATATCTTATTGGTTGCATATATGGAAGAAGATATTGAGATATATCTTGTTGGTTATATATATATAAAAGAAGATATGAAGATATATTCTGGGGATATATATGGAAGAATATATGCAACAAGATATATCTCAATATCTTCTTCAATATATGCAACCAATAAGATATATCTCAATATCTTATTCCATATATTTAATGCGTCAATTAAGGAAAGATATTTCCCCTCGATACTCTCGAATCCCGATCCAAGTTGAATCCGACCGCTATCAAATAGACTCATAACAATTGTCCGATCGGTATCCTTGATAGATTAACGAGACCAATCATGCCGATCAACATCACCGCTTCATGTTAGGCTTCCCCGGTCGGTCTACCACTATCGAGTCATTCGACTATCACCCGACCTCCATTCCTAACAAAATCTTGCACGTAAGATTTTATTCACGGATACTCTTCACAAATGTATTCACGTAGTTCAATTAACTGTAGTTGTGGATCACAAAATTATGCTAGTAACCCCAGAAGAGTGCTCATGGTAATGACTTGAACGTGTAATCGTTGTATATAAATTTGTATTGTTGTATTTCTTCCATTTGATTGTTTCGTTTGTGTTTAATTTTGTTATGTCTTGTTATCTTTGTTTCTTAATATTGAATTCTAAAACAAATCACATATTTAAATTAACCAAAATCATTTTTTTAAAAAATTTATACTTATTAACATACTATTTTTAAAATTATAATTTATTAATATTTTATAACATTTAAGTTAAACATTATAAAATAATTTAAATAATTAATATATATATAACAATAAAAAAATAATCAAAATCAAAACAAAAGTAATGGAACAAATGGGCTCCGAGGGCGACCAAATACTTGTTAAAGACTTGTTAAAGAGTCTCATGTTATTTTTTTGCCTATCAAGTTACTTTAATTAATTTTTATGGGCGAAACACAAAAATAGTTCTTGTAGTTTTATTGATTTGAAAATTTGGTCTACGGAGTTTTGTAATTGTTGCAATTATGATCCTAAAATTTTTGTATATACAAAACCGATCCTCGTATTTTGGTAGTTCATAAAACCAATTCTCAAGTTTCCATTGTTGTGGCGAATTCGTGGTCCCCAAGGTTTACAATTGTTGCAATTGGAGTCTCCAAAAAAATAAATAATACAATTATGTTATGATTCCTTATTAGGGTAAAAACAATCACTGAGTTCTGATAGAAATAACGATCAAGAATCGATATTTATATTTCTAGTTGTTGTGGGACAATTTAAAAATAGGAAATAAAGTGACACAAGAACTTTTACGTGGAAAACTCCAAAAGATATTTGGAAAAAATCATGGTTCCAAAAAGAAGATTAACGATTAAAAAGAACGTATAAAAAGGGACAACATGAATACAATAATCAAGAGATGAACAATGAAATAGGACATCCAAGGCTTAAATGATGGATGTAGGTCTCTTATGATTTTTGTCTCATCTACCTCCATTGGAAGATATGTCCCGTTGTTATTTATAGGATGTTGCTAATACCATTTCATCATCTTTCCTTCTTTATTTCTCGTCCATCCCTTTGTTACATCCACCAAAATTGAAACTTCCCTTAAGAAGCTTGTCTGTCATGAATATCACACGTTTTCTTAAGTTTTGCGGGTCTTATAACGTGTCAGGACCGCTCTAACGACGAAGGGACTAATCGAATTAGGACAACTCCACCACTTTGACAATTCAACAACCAAATTATCTTTTGGGCCTGGTCACTTCATTTTTGGGTTGGACCGCATCATTGGGTTGTGCTCTATGTGCATGCTGAGCTCTCCTCGTGATACTCGTTTAGAGGGTTCCTATAACTAGCCTCTTGGGTTTCGTTATGGCCCCAACGGCCCTGATCGGAAGCTAACCATGCAGAACCGTACTCCTCACACACTATTTATCCAAGTGTCGTCTGGACGACCGTTTCAATACTTAGGAGAATAACCTATCTTCTTTTCCTTGTAGAAGAAGCTGACTGGCCGATCTTTTTAACCGATCCTTTACCTTGGGACCACTGAATCTGCTATAGGGCACGACAACGATGGTTCACATTATGAACGACGCTACATATTCTTCAGTTTACGTTGCCCAAGGGCGACACTATCATTCCATTCTGCATCCCATCATAGTCAATTGTCCACGGAATAGTGGGCCAGACCGTTGCATTGCCCTCGGTAGCAGTATCATCTAGCCTCGGGTAGCCTGAAGGATTTGATAAATAGCTAACATAAGTGCTTCTCTTCCATGATCCTTATCAGTTCTTTTGCAGGTTCAACATAAGAAATGTTGAGTTCCCGACATTTATTTACTTTTCCATCTATTTACTTCAGAAAATGGCTGCTGCATCCTGAGCTCGAATGGATGAGGAGAGGGTTTTAGGGCCTTCCACGATATTTTCACTAGTGTAATGATGAATATAAGATCGATGTGAAACTAAAACTCATGATTTTGTTTGCAGTCCGTTTTGGGCCTGACCCCATCCTTAGAACCTTTGGATGTGGGGTCATTAGGCAGTCAGGCCCTTGCTCGTAACACAATAGAAGAGACGGAGCAGGCAGTAAATAACATATTTCGTTCAATGAGATTAGCAACCCTCTACAAGATCGTTAAATCCATATCTGATATTAAGCCAGTACCATACACTACACATCTATATATTTTTAGATCTTGTTTCAGAAAGATTAACATGTTGGCCTTCTGGTAACCAAAATCTTTCCCATTGAACTTGGGTGGTTTATTTAAAAACCAACCAGTTCTTGAGTGGTTACCTTCCTTAGGGATTACATCTTTTGACTCACCAGTTATAGACATGATAGGTATTTAAAACAGTAAACAGTAAAGCAAGTCACGTATACAATCAAGGAAAGGAAAAAGAAAAAGAAACTAAGCAAAAAACGCAGGTGCAATCTATTAGAATACTTGACTAATACAAATTAATTAGCATGTACCCCGCATCTCCACCATTTGTTGTTTTTATTAATCTTATTAGTTCTACTATTCTCAAAGCGATAAAAAGCACACAGATTTTAGAGTGGTATCCGATCCCGATTCTTATCTTATAATCGATCGTCTCGGCAATCCACTATTTTGCTCTGCGATATTATTACTAATTAGAAAACTGGAAACGTTCTACAATCAAGAAGTTTCGTAAACAGCTAATCACGTAATCACACAATAACGCAATAAAGTAAAGTAGGGTTAGGAGTGCTCAGTTTCGTTCTCGTGTGTTCACGAGAACAACAATTCCAATTCCGAGCCTGACTTTTGTTTCAGTTGCTTTCAGACGCACACTTAGTGCTAACTTGTTCCTGCACACCTCAAGAAATAGTCAGTACACACAATATGAAAGTGATACTGGTCTAACCGCAAATGTTAGTCTTATTCCGAAGGGAAGTCACTCAGTGATGTCAAGATTCTCAGGTTTTTCAGATCCACGACCAGAGACACACAGATATACACAGTTTCACAAACAGTACTCAAACGTACTAAAAAACTATAACGTCACAGACGTTCTAAAGCAGTTTCACTCAAGAAGACGTTTAATAAACTAAGTAGGCGGCAAGCCTCAGATTTAAAAAGAAACTTTTAAACGTAATCTTTTCTAAACAAGATACCAAACCAGTAAGCCAGTGAGTCTCAAGAGCACACAAAAACCACAAGCACAAAGAAATCGCAAGTGCATCATAGAGAACTCAAAAAGAATTGCAAACCCTAGGCGCAGAGAGTGAACCATCGTGAACTCAAGCGTCAAAGTTCATATTTATACAAGTGGGCTTAACCGCAACGACCCAGTTACAGAAAATTTATTATATAGTCCAACATCCATAGCCCAGTAAGGGCCCAATAACCAAGTCTTAACATCACAAGTATTACATGATGTAGTCTAACTTCTACACTACCAACTTAAACTTCTCTTCTAGTCTCAGTAGTCATGTCACCACTTCTTTTGGTTCACCTCTACTAAATGTCTGTCTCCTTATTCTTTTCAATGTGTCACGCTATTCAATTATCATTCTATCATATCTATGAACTTCTGCTGCTACTAGAACAATTGTTTGATGTTCAACATTTAGTTTTTGAGACATATTCTCCGCTAAGTTAGTTACTTGATTCACAACATTGACGATCATTCCCATAATTTCCCTTATTTCATCTCTACTTACATCTCTATCATGTTCTTCTACATGAGTTGCATTTTCTGTCATTTCTATTTCTCCTGGTCCTACCTGGTGGATTATTAGAGTATGACATTCTAAATTTCTGTATACACCATATAGCGAAATAAGTTAAGAACACACTTAAAAACTACTTATTTCTTTGTCCTAACACATTGCTAGCTCCAAGACCTTATTCTATGAACCTGCTCCGATACCAACTTGTCATGCCATTCTACATCTAATCAAACTTATTACACATAATTTTCATAATACAAAGACATGATGTTATTCCATGAAAATTAAAACACAAGGTTCCACATAACACTTGTGGATAATATTGTTCATTCTTTCATACACAATCAAAACTAATTTACATAGTCAGATACTAATTCACTTGTCTATATACGACATAAATTGAACAAAAGTTCTTACAAAATAAACTATGACACTTTCATCTTATCTTGACTCGGATCTTGGCATTGTCTATTCTAATGTTCGTTTGCACTACTTGTGTAACAATATTTCATTGAGTGGTCCTGAGAGTGATGATAACAAACATGCAGTATAATAATGAAATAAAACACATAACATATAAACATAAGCACATAATCCGCAGACCGTTGTTCTTATCATGTTCAATTTACTAGCATAAAGGTAGTGGCCCTGGTCTTAATCTTTTGCTTATGCATCACCAAGAATCAAGGAACATAAGTAATGAGTTACCTAGTATCAGAAAAGGACAGAAAGCGCGACCAATCAATCGATATTTCCGACTTTCAGTCATACCTCACTGCTTAACATAATCTGATATGATGTTATCACATAACTGAAACTGATGATCTAGATCATAACATGGCTGAAACCATGATCCCAACATGTTGTCAAAGTTTTGCGTCTACAAACTCTCGAATTTTCGCATTAAATTACATAAACATATACATATGCTGAAATCTTTCTGAAAAACTGCACATCACTCTGTCGACACTGTAAATCGATACGTTTTTTAAAGCTGACATACAAAAATTATATAAAAATACTCATTTGAAGTCTGATTTATTGTTCTAAAAACTGATAAAATAAACTATTTTCAAAAGAGCTCTTTAAACATGAGAAAACATACATCTTACATGCTGTTTTGTTTGTAGAGACAAAACTGTACTGTTTCTGTAAATTATAAAATAACCTGCTGATCTGTTTTCAGTTTTTATAAAACATAAAATTCCTATGACACTAGACACACAGAGGTTTCCATAAATGTAAAAATCATAATAAGACAACATCCATAGAAATAACAACCAAATTTGTAACATAGAGCAATAACAAGAATGTACATGCAGTCTAACCTACATGGTTCTCTTAATCATTCAATTCACCTTTGATTTATTCATGTTTTCACTCGTCTATAACCTTCAGAACGAACCTACACCTACTGTAAAACCATCTTTATAAACCATAATCAACTTATAACCAACTTAGAACACAAATTTCTCAAACTTTCAACACAAAATAAATTGTTCTTTGGCTGCTATTGTTATTCGCGTTTCATGCCTCAGTTCGGCCTTTTTTTGTATTTTGGCATATCTTAAGGTCTATGGATATGTTTTAGATGACTAACCACATGTGGAGCTCACTTAGGTTGAATAACAAGCATCATGACACCAAAAACAATGAATTTGGATGTGTTTCTTTTGTCATGTCTCAAAAAATGAATTTTCAGTCTTATGAAACTATCATGTCCTAAATATGATTATATAAATGCTCAATAATCTGTGCTCTCTTCGGTCCTAGTAATTATCAGCAACCGTAGTGGGCTCTATACTAATTGGTGGGGTCTGAAGTTGTACCCACCTCTCCGAGCTCGCTGGAGGACATCCTCCTTGTTCAAACTTCTGAGCTCAGTGTAACTCACTTAGCATCCATCTCCATCCTATTGCCTCTACGGCCTAGACCATGTCTGGAAGTCGGCTATCCATATTCTCAAGGCACATTCAGCCTTCTCTCTGTAATTATCTTCCTGATAATTGCATCCAAATCCTCATGTGGAATGGCGACAAGAGGGTTGGTAGGCGCATCATCATAGTTACCAGCGATGAGATCCATCGTTTATGTGATCTTAGCGGGACAGAAATCCTCATTGGTTATTCCACATGTTCCAATTCATTTCTAGGGTGTACCAAAAGTCACCGAATTATGATCGAATTAACAATCAAGATTCGGTTTTAAAATTTGTTCATGTTTGTGAGACAATTTAGAAACTGAAATAAAGGTACACATGCTGTTTTACGTGAAGAATCACAAAAGAAACAAGGACAAACAATGGTATTGGAAAGAAAACTTCCTCAAGTGATCCAATATGAAGAAGATCAACGATTACAAAGAACGTATAAAAAGGGACAACAAGAATTAAATTATCAACCGATGAATAACGAAACAAGACAACCAAGGCTTAATAGATGAGAATGCAAGTCTCTTAAGATTTTTTGCCTCCACTTCCTCCATGGAGGAGTTGTTATTTATAGGATGTTGACAAGATTATTTTATCCTCATTCGTTCCTTATTTCTTGCCCCTTCCGTTGTTAAATCCACCAAAATGAATAACTTCCCTTAAGAAGCTCGTCTACTGTGAATTTTGTACGTTTCCTTAAGTCTCGCTGATAATAGGACCGCTCCATCACTTTGACAATTCAGCAACCAGATTATCTTTTTGGCTTAGCCACTTCATTTTTTGGTGGGACCACGTCCTTGGGCTGAGTTCTCTATGCGTGCTGAGCTCTCCTTGTGGTACTCGGTTTGAGGGTTCCTACCAAATTACAAATTAGTCCCAACAATTCCAATTATATCAAAAAATTAGTTCCTAGAACTGATGGAAGTCCCCAAGTTTGTATTTAGAGATAATTAAGATCCGTAAAGTTTGTTTTGGTTGATTTAATCCTCATAGTTTGAAAATAGTTGTAAATTTGGTCCTCATGATCTCAGAAATAGTTTTTGATTTCCGAGGAGCTTCCGTGGTATCAATAACGTTGTTTGCAGTGCTATGCTACGATGATACTTGCAAAAAATATTTTGTGCGAAAAAAGGGTTTTTAAGATATAGTTACTCATTCCTTAGTTTTGTAAAGAAGAATCACTATGTCTGTTGCCCTTCGTAGATATGAAAAACACCAAATGCCAACATGAATTGTGAAAGTAGAATAAGAGGAGTGACATCTTATGTCGTTGGGTTTTGTCTAAAAATCCATTCACATGGATAGGGGGCAGGGAACCAATAAGTGAACACTATCTCTAAGTACTGAACCTAGTGGCTGTTCAGTGACTTACTGTAACACTCCACACTTTTAGAGATCTTTTGAGTTAAGAATTAAGGTACATTAGAGTGATATAAGGATGAACATATATATTTTATTAGACATGGTCAAAGAAAGACTTCATATTTCATTTATTTTTGTTGTCAAGTTGCTATTGGTGGCTTGGGGATTAGCTTGGATGTGTCCCACCAATAATTATATTCTAGAATTCATTCTTATCCTCAAAAGTCATGCAAGAAATTGGAGCTAAGGCGGAAAACCAGCAAAAACGCGAAATTTCAGCAGCAACACCAAAACGGAAAAGTTGTAAGTAAGTGGGAGGAAATTATGTTCTAAGTTCGTTAGAGTTGAATTTTGGTTCTAAGGAAGATTTTACAACAGGTCTAGGTCAGTTCTGAAGGTTTTAGAAGAGTTAAATCAGGAAGAAACCGAAGGTGAGTGGGATGAATGAGAGAACATGTAGGTTAGAAATCATATGCATTCATGTTTATATGCATTCATGTTTTTTCTATATGTTACGAATTTCGCTGTTATTTCAATGGATGTCATGTGATTATGATTTTTACATGTATAAAAACCTCTATGTGTCTAGTTTAAGAGGAATTTTACGTTTTATGAAAACCGAAATCAGACCATCAAATTATTTTACGTTTTTCAGAATTATTACAGTTTATTCCCTGCAGCCAGGGCACCATGTTTCTGGTCTGTTTTCTCATGTTTAGAGAGCTTATTTGAAAATGGTTTCTTTTATACAGTTTTAGAAAAGTTCATTAGCTTTCACATGAATATTNTTTGAAAATAGTTGTAAATTTGGTCCTCATGATCTCAGAAATAGTTTTTGATTTCCGAGGAGCTTCCGTGGTATCAATAACGTTGTTTGCAGTGCTATGCTACGATGATACTTGCAAAAAATATTTTGTGCGAAAAAAGGGTTTTTAAGATATAGTTACTCATTCCTTAGTTTTGTAAAGAAGAATCACTATGTCTGTTGCCCTTCGTAGATATGAAAAACACCAAATGCCAACATGAATTGTGAAAGTAGAATAAGAGGAGTGACATCTTATGTCGTTGGGTTTTGTCTAAAAATCCATTCACATGGATAGGGGGCAGGGAACCAATAAGTGAACACTATCTCTAAGTACTGAACCTAGTGGCTTTTCTTGTTCAGTGACTTACCGTACGAGGAAGATTTTCAACTGAAACTAATACCCACACAAAACTCAGTTGGCTTAATATTCTCCGATTGAGAATACCCTAAACGTAACGACTCTTTTTGCTTCCTTCTAGAGGCCTTTCTTTTCTTAGGTCTCTCGAGCCTTGCCTTAAAAAGGCTCAACAAGGGTCTCACTTCTTTGATCGAGTTGAGGCCTCCTACGAAGTTCTTTGATGGGGTGTCCATTCTTTTTTCAAGGACTAATTTGCAAAACTAAAGAAGTTCGGGGGCAGGTCTTGTCGTCATATGAAAACTATAATTATTTTTTGTTATACTCAAAATTTGACGGATTAATTATGAACTTTGGGGAATGAAGTTTTCATAATTTTATAAAATTTGAGATGAATACTGGGAAAAACAAAGTTTGGAGAATAACAAATGGTGATGTTTACCTACAGTCCTCCAACTTATGGACTGTCTAAAGAGCATGTTTTCAAAGTTATGAAATTGCAAATGTAATATAATTTTTTAGCAAAACTATGTATTTGTAGCCCTCAAACTTCACTTAAATGCACATAAGACACCTAAGTTACTAATATCGTTTATTATTGACACTCTAATGACCCTGTTAATATTTTAAATTTTATGCATAATTTTCTAATATCAATTGTCAATTTTGTATAATTTTTCAAACGGTAGGATTTTATTTGCGTATTTTGGGAACTTTGAGGACAATCATGCTAACTGAAAAACGTTTGTCAACTTATCAGAAAACCAAGTGTTACAGTATCAAAGGTAAAAAACAAACGATATTGATAACTTTGGGTGTCATTCTTGCAATTTGGTAAGTTGGGGCATAACCTTTACACAACTTGTAAGTTGGGGGCAATTTAATAAATAAATTTGGATGAGGTTTGCTGACGGCCCCCAACTTACATATTGTGTAAAGTCGATGCCCCCTAGTTTTGAAAATGCAGATTAGATACACTACTCGAGAAAATATATATAGACATAACCCTCCAACTTCATTTAAATGCAAGAAAAGCACCATAACTTCTCGATACCGTTTAAGATGACGACCCTTGTAACGACACTGTTAAAGTTTGCATGACACTCAAAGTTATAAAATGACAATATTTTGACACTTTATCTTTCAAAATGTTATTATTTAGCTCCTAAAGTTTCCAACAAATTGCCCATAGAACCCTCGAAATAAAAATAATTAACTAAGTTTGACACCTGAAGTTTGAACATTAATTATCATCTATATTTGTAGTCTTAATTTATTATTTTGTATAATATAATTAGATAAATCATAACTTTATTTATTGTCAATTATAAACTATGTTAAACATATACTTCTTTTGAAATTTTATATTTTAATTAAGAAATAATTGATAATATTAATGAGTCGGACTCTTTAACAATTTTGAGTCTTCGAATCCGAGACCTCGAGTCCCCGTGGCGCTGTGGAGGTGTCCCTTTAACATATGTCTTAATTTGAATTTTAAATTTGAAAAACTAAAATTGATTTAGTAATAAATTGGAGAGGTCAATATAATTTTTTTCATTTCCATATAATTTAATAGTAAAAAACATGAAATCACTCATATACATATATATATATATATATATATGATAATAAATTAGACTTTTAATATTATTATGAATTCAACCCATCAATTTAACATGGATTGATTTTTCACTTTAAAAAACATAAGTAATTATTATGGATAATAAAGTACCAATATGATTTTTTCGTATTTTTTCCCAATCATAACTATGTGAGACCATTTTAAATTCTTATATATCGTTGATTTGAGAGAATATGTTCTAATGACATTGACAAAGTTTTTTCGAACAATATAATACTGATTTAACAAGTTAAAGGATTAAATTGTATTGTTTTAAATATAATAACTAAAATTTCAAAGAAAATGGACTCCACTTCATCCAAGTATTTCTCAGTTACATTTATATTTTAAATTAAAATGAAGATATAATGAGACTTAAACAAGTAGGTTTGAGGTATTCAATTACTTTGATATTCAATTTATTGGATGGATAATCACAAACGGTAACATGAACCCATAATGGATTATGTCGATTCATTTATCCGGATATGAGTTATTCAAGTTTTAGTAAAACAAATAAGACATGATATTATATAGTAGAATATGTGTAAGATAAGAAAATAAATCTTTCTTATGAAGAAATTGCAGAGTTAAAGATAGATAAATCCAACAAGTCAAGTAAAGAACATGTTGGTGAATCAGAATTGGAAGTACATGAAGAATAAATTATCATGAGACACCAGACTCAGCCACAAATGAAGAAACATGAAAAATAGATTTTTAGGAGCTAGGATAATGAAGCTATCATCAAAGTATCCACCGTCAAATAGGGCACTCTTGAGAAAAATATCGACCACTGCCCCATAATCTCTCGCATCCATCGTTGTTCACACAAAGTTGTGCCTCGTCAAATGATTTTGATGACCTGTGGACTATCGACATTGAATACTTTAAACTAGATTGTACAACCCCGTTACTGTCGATCCATGCACAATCAAATTTTCTTTATTTGCTAATAAATGGAGATGGGAACCCCGGAACTAGGTCCTACTAGAGGTGGAGCCCAAGAGGTGGGTCAAGCCCATGAAGGAAATGAGCAGGCTATTTGTCATTGTGAGGTCCCCTCGGGGGTGCGAGAGAGAGGGCACCTTAGGCGAATCCCTACATCGGCTATACACGGGGAACAATCATATGTTAAGTATAATGATTCGTCTCCCATTGCACGAGGTCTTTTCCCAAGCAAAGTGGCAAGCGGAACGTTAGAACTGGAAAGTTAAACGTGCTCACCCTGGAGCAATTAGGGAATGGGTGACCCACTGGGAAGTGTGGGAGCTAGGGAAAAAGTAAAGCCGTGAGGACTAGGTGGGTGTCACTAGGGTAAGCTTAGTCCAAAGCGGAATATATCGGGTAAGCGGAAAGACGGGTCGTTACATTTGGTATCATAGCAGGACCCGGGTTATAGTCGATGTGTTGGGGCAAACCTCAGCGAGGACGCTGAGTCCATAAGGAGGGGTGAATGTGAGGTCCCCTCGGGGGTGCGAGAGAGAGGGCACCTTAGGCGAATCCCTACATCGGCTATAGACGGGGAANAATTAGTATTATAGCCAAGTTTTATGTAGAGCCTTGTGTTCTAATTTATTAGAGCACGGCATCATGCCTTCGTATTATGAGAAATAGATATAATTAAATTGGAATAGATGTAGAGGGGCATGACACTTACCGTACGAGGAAGATTTTCAACTGAAACTAATACCCACACAAAACTCAGTTGGCTTAATATTCTCCGATTGAGAATACCCTAAACGTAACGACTCTTTTTGCTTCCTTCTAGAGGCCTTTCTTTTCTTAGGTCTCTCGAGCCTTGCCTTAAAAAGGCTCAACAAGGGTCTCACTTCTTTGATCGAGTTGAGGCCTCCTACGAAGTTCTTTGATGGGGTGTCCATTCTTTTTTCAAGGACTAATTTGCAAAACTAAAGAAGTTTGGGGGCAGGTCTTGTCGTCATATGAAAACTATAATTATTTTTTGTTATACTCAAAATTTGACGGATTAATTATGAACTTTGGGGAATGAAGTTTTCATAATTTTATAAAATTTGNGAGCAGGACCCGGGTTATAGTCGGTGTGTTGGGGCAAACCTCAGCGAGGACGCTGAGTCCATAAGGAGGGGTGAATGTGAGGTCCCCTCGGGGGTGCAAGAGAGAGGGCACCTTAGGTGAATCCCTACATCGGCTATAGACGGGGAACGATCTTATGTTAAGTATAGTGATTCGTCTCCTATTGCACGAGGTCTTTTCCCTAGCAAAGTGGCAAGCGGAACGTTAGAACTGGAAAGTTAAGCGTGTTCACCCTGGAGCAATTAAGGGATGGGTGACCCACTGGGAAGTGTGGGGGCTAGGGAAAAAGTAAAACCGTGAGTACTAGGTGGGTGTCATTAGGATCAACCTAGTCAAAAGCGGACAATATCGTGCAAGCGGAAAGGCGGGTCGTTACATTTGGTATCGGAGCAGGACCCGGGTTATAGTCGGTGTGATGGGGCAAACCTCAGCGAGGACGCTGAGTCCATAAGGAGGGGTGAATGTGAGGTCCCCTCGGGGGTGCGAGAGAGAGGGCACCATAGGCGAATCCCTACTTGGCTATAGACGGGGAACGATCGTATGTTAAGTATAATGATTCGTCTCTCAATGCACGGGGCCTTTTCCCTAGCATAGTGGCAAGCGGAACGTTAGAATTGGAAAGATATGCGTGCTTACCCTAGAGCAATTCAGGGATGGGTGACCCACTGCGAAGTGTGGGGGGCTAGGGAAAAAGTAAAACCGTGAGGACTAGGTGGGTGTCATTAGGGTTAGCCTAGTCCAAAGCGGACAATATCATGCAAGCGGAAAGACAGGTCGTTACATTTGGTATCAGAGCAGGACCCGGGTTATAGTCGGTGTGTTGGGGCAAACCTCAGCGAGGACGCTGAGTCCATAAGGAGGGGGTGAATGTGAGGTCCCCTCGGGGGTGCAAGAGAGAGGGCACCTTAGGCGAATCCCTACATCGGCTATAGACAGGGAACGATCTTATGTTAAGTATAATGATTTGTCTTCCATTGCACGAGGCATTTTCCCTAGCAAAGTGGCAAGCGGAACGTTAGAACTGGAAAGTTAAGCGTGCTCACCCTGGAGCAATTCAGGGATGGGTGACCCACTGGGAAGTGTGGGGGCTAGGGAAAAAGTAAAACCGTGAGGACTAGGTGGGTGTCATTAGGGTCAGCCTAGTCCAAAGCGGACAATATCGTGCAAGCGGAAAGACGGGTTGTTACATTTGGTATCAGAGCAGGACCCGGGTTATAGTCGGTGTGTTAGGGCAAACCTCAGCGAGGACGCTGAGTCCATAAGGAGGGGTGAATGTGAGGTCCCCTCGGTAGGTGCGAGAGAGAGGGCACCTTAGGCGAATCCCTACATCGGCTATAGACGGGGAACGATCGTATGTTAAGTATAATGATTCGTCTCCCATTGCACGAGGCCTTATCCCTAGCAAAGTGGCAAGCGGAACGTTAGAACTGGAAAGTTAAGCGTGCTCACCTTGGAGCAATTCAGGGATGGGTGACCCACTGGGAAGTGTGGGGGCTACGGAAAAAGTAAAACCGTGAAGATTAGGTGGGTGTCATTAGGATCAGCCCAGTCCAAAGCGGACAATATCGTGCAAGCGGAAAGGCGGGTTGTTACATTTGGTATCAGAGCAGGACCCGGGTTATAGTCGGTGTGTTGGGGCAAACCTCAGCGAGGACGCTGAGTCCATAAGGAGGGGTGAATGTGAGGTCCCCTCGGGGGTGCAAGAGAGAGAGCACCTTAGGCGAATCCCTACATCGGCTATAGACGGGGAACGATCTTATGTTAAGTATAGTGATTCGTCTCCCATTGCACGAGTTCTTTTCCCTAGCAAAGTGTCAAGCGGAACGTTAGAACTGGAAAGTTAAGCGTGCTCACCCTGGAGCAATTCAGGGATGGGTGACCAACTGGGAAGTGTGCGGGCTAGGGAAAAAGTAAAACCGTGAGGACTAGGTGGGTCATTAGGGTTAGTCTAGTCCAAAGCCGATAATATGGTGCAAGCGGAAAGGCGGGTCGTTACATTTGGTATCGGAGCAGGACCCGGGTTATAGTCGGTGTGTTGGGGCAAACCTCAGCGAGGACGTTGAGTCCATAAGGAGGGGTGAATGTGAGGTCCCCTAGGGGTGCAAGAAAGAGGGCACCTTAGGCGAATCCCTACATCGGCTATAGACGGGGAACGATCTTATGTTAAGTATAGTGATTCGTCTTCCATTGCACGATGCCTTTTCCCTAGCAATGTGGCAAGCGGAACGTTAGAACTGGAAAGTTAAGCTTGCTCACCCTGGAGCAATTCAGGGATGGGTGACCCACTGGGAAGTGTGGGAGCTAGGGAAAAAGTAAAACCGTGAGAACTAGGTGGGTGTCATTAGGGTCAGCTTAGTCCAAAGCGGACAATATCGGGCAAGCGGAAAGACGGGTCGTTACATTTTGTATCAGAGCAGGACCCAGGTTATAGTCGATGTGCTGAGGCAAACCTCAGCGAGGACGCTGAGTCCATAAGGAGGGGTGAATGTGAGGTCCCCTCGGGGGTGCAAGAGAGAGGGCACCTTAGGCGAATCCCTACATCGGCTATAGACGGGGAACGATCTTGTGTTAAGTATAATGATTCGTCTCCCATTGCACGAGGCCTTTTCCCTAGCAAAGTGGCAACCGGAACGTTAGAACTGGAAAGTTAAACGTGCTCACCCTGGAGCAATTCAGGGATGGGTGACACACTGGGAAGTGTGGGGGCTAGGGAAAAAGTAAAACCGTGAGAACTAGGTGGGTGTCATAAGGGTCAGCCTAGTCCAAAGCGGACAATATCGTGCAATGCGGAAAGACGGTCGTTACATTTGGTATCGGAGCAGGACCCGGGTTATAGTCGGTGTGTTGGGGCAAACCTCAGCGAGGACGCTGAGTCCATAAGGAGGGGTGAATGTGAGGTCCCCTCGGGAGTGCGAGAGAGAGGGCAGCTTAGGCGAATCCCAACATCGGCTATAGACGGGGAACGATCGTATGTTAAGTATAATGATTCGTCTCTCAATGCACGAGGCCTTTTCCCTAGCAAAGTGGCAAGCGGAACGTTAGAATTGGAAAGTTAAGCGTGTTCACCCTGTAGCAATTCAGGGATGGGTGACCCACTGGGAAGTGTGGGGGCTAGGGAAAAAGTAAAACCGTGAGGACTAGGTGGGTGTCATTAGGGTCAGCCTAGTCCAAAGCGGACAATATCGTGCAAGGGGAAAGGCGGGTCGTTACATTTGGTATCGGAGCAGGACCCGGGTTATAGTCGGTGTGTTGGGGCAAACCTCAGCGAGGACGCTGAGTCCATAAGGAGGGGTGAATGTGAGGTCCCCTCGGGGGTGCAAGAGAGAGGGCACCTTAGGCGAATCCCTACATCGGCTATAGACGGTGAACGATCTTATGTTAAGTATAGTGATTCGTCTTCCATTGCACGATGCCTTTTCCCTAGCAAAGTGGCAAGCGGAACGTTAGAACTGGAAAGTTAAGCGTGCTCACCCTGGAGCAATTCAGGGATGGGTGACCCACTGGGAAGTGTGGGGGCTAGGGAAAAGTAAAGCCGTGAGGACTAGGTGGGTGTCATTCGGGTCAGCCTAGTCCAAAGCGGACAATATCGTGCAAGCGGAAAGGCGTGTCGTTACATTTGGTATCGGAGCAGGACCCGTGTTATAGTCGGTGTGTTGGGGCAAACCTCAGTGAGGACGCTGAGTCCATAAGGAGGGGTGAATGTGAGGTCCCCTCCTTAGTATAATGATCCTTAACATAAGAACGATCGTATGTTAAGTATAATGATTCGTCTCTCAATTCACAAGGCCTTTTCCCTAGTATAGTGCCAAGCGGAACGTTAGAATTGGAAAGTTAAGCGTGCTTACCCTGGAGCAATTCAGGGATGGGTGACCCACTGCGAAGTGTGGGGGCTAGGGAAAAAGTAAAACCGTGAGGACTAGGTGGGTGTCATTAGGGTCAACCTAGTCCAAAGCGGACAATATCGTGCAAGTGGAAAGGCGGGTCGTTACAGTCATGGTAGTGACGCGGTCCTTTACGGTTCATCGATCCTAAATATTTCTTCGGGCAAGATCGGGTCGTTGGATGATTGGAG
Source organism: Utricularia reniformis (assembly GCA_009725065.1). NCBI lineage: Eukaryota > Viridiplantae > Streptophyta > Magnoliopsida > Lamiales > Lentibulariaceae > Utricularia > Utricularia reniformis. Next base: position 31,092 of record RWGZ01000521.1, read on the forward strand.
CTTTCCCAACTTGTAGAAAAGCCTGTGAGATTTAAGGAAATTGTGTATGTCCATGGTAAACGCACATATTAATAAAAGTTATCTATTTTGGTTGATTCGATAACTGAATGTGGCATTAAATGTCACGCCCCACGATACAACCTAGCCGTCTTGTGTTGTGACGAACTCCGGACCCCTTGGGGTGCGGTACTTAAGGTTGATTTACGTACATCTTGACTTAAGATTACACAAAATTTTTATGAAATGAGTTTAGCGGACATCAGCCGCAACATATCGGGTGTGACCCTAAAGTTCAACATTCAAAGCAAAATGACATGCATAACAAAAGTGGGATGCCTAGACTCCTGGTACAGTTGACGATCTGATCCCTTCTTTGTCCAACCTAGGGTTCTTTCTCGTTATCTACAAAAGCTGTAAAGCAATCACACTCCAATAATAGAACTTTGTTATTAAATTCAACTAATATTAAAACATCATTTAGATTATCTTTCTTTAAAAAGAAATGGTTTCCCACACATTTATCCCATCTTTATTACGTTGCCAGAGTTTTCCGTGCCTGGTAGCACATCTCGCTCAGTCTGACCTTTAGCTGTCGGTCGGCCCGGCAAGCCATGGGGTCTTCCTTCCACGAATGGTGTATGCGGTACCCTTTTCCATTCGTATCCGTTGGACCAATGTTCTCCCCCGGTTCCTTTTCATGTAAGGACCGTTGTACATTCTCAGGCATGCCCTACATGTTTGGCTATTCGTGAACAAGCACGATGCCGAGCGGGTGTTCCCACACCACCCCCAGTCTTACCCCCATATTTCATTATTTACAAAATCATTTGGGGGACACCTTTTCCCGGCAGGCGATCCGGCGACTTGACTCAACACAACTCACTCTCTTTTGATCATTGGACCTTTTATTATTAGGGTGTGTTCACTCCGCTTATTTTCCTTGGTGATGTCACTTCCTTCCGTTCCCTACAATGGTTACCGTTATTAGATAAGTTCCTTTAACATGCTAATTTATCTCATTCCTTGGTTACCGTAAGACTTGTACTACATTTGATGCTTCCCACTCTTGTTTTCACCAATTATCACGTAACTACGCAAGTGTTCGCGTGGATTTGTCAAGTTCACGTGAATTCGTCACCTAGCGCGTGGAGTCTGCAAGTTCGTGCAGTTTCGTCACCTGTCGAGTGGATTTGGCAAGTTCGCGTGACTGTGCACTGTTCGCGTGGATTTGGCAAGTTCGCGCGACTGCGTCCCTGGTCGCACGACTATTACACCGCTCACGTGGATTTGGCAGAGTTCGCGCGACTACGTCTCTTATCGCATCAAGTTCACGCGACTGTGTCACTGTTTGCGTGGATTTGGCAAGTTCGCGCGACTGCGTCCTTGGTCGCACGACTATTACACCGCTCACGTGGATTTGGCAGAGTTCGCGCGACTACGTCTCTTATCGCATCAAGTTCACGCGACTGTGTCACTGTTTGCGTGGATTTGGCAAGTTCGCGCGACTGCGTCCTTGGTCGCACGACTATTACACCGCTCACGTGGATTTGGCAGAGTTCGCGCGACTACGTCTCTTATCGCATCAAGTTCACGCGACTGTGTCACTGTTTGCGTGGATTTGGCAAGTTCGCGCGACTGCGTCCTTGGTCGCACGACTATTACACCGCTCACGTGGATTTGGCAGAGTTCGCGCGACTACGTCTCTTATCGCATCAAGTTCACGCGACTGTGTCACTGTTTGCGTGGATTTGGTAGGTTTATGCGAATTTGCAAATTCATGTGTCAAATTCCTTCCTTCACCCGTTAACCAATATTTATAGTAATTCTCTTGATAAATTATAGTTTAGTCCTTCCTCTAATGAATCCTTTCATTTCTACTCAAATTCCCCTTGCATTAGGCCGTTATAATTTAAAATCCCGCATTACCTCTTGGTCTCCCGTTTTTACATTCTTATAGTCATGTCGGAGGGCTTGGTTTCCCGGTTATTACATTAAATAAGTAAAGAATCAGAGATAATGTGATCCTTACGGTGTTCTATAAATATGAACTCATTCAATGGAAGAAGGTAATAGGCATTGACCTTGATTTGGATCTATGGTTTTGCCACCCGGACATTATCATACTACCCCTTCTATCAGCTACCATCAGAAGACCCCTCTCTCATAGCTATCTTTCTCTGGTTGTAGGCAAGAGCGTGTGTGTGCTTTTAACTTGTTTTTGCCTTGTGTTGTACACTCGCAATCGTGATAGTGCATTCGTTCTCTCATCAACACAATGGTTTTATCCTCGTTATTTGGGTTTTCCATATTAAATCATTGCATTTTTTATTTGGTTTTCCTAGATAAGTTGTCCCCACAACAACTATAAATTTAAAAATCGAGTCTTAATCGTTAATTCGGAAAAATTCGATGATTGTTTGTACCTAATAAAAGAAAACCACAACAAACCGTAATTTTTTAATATGATATTATCACGGTCTAAAATTTTTTTGGATCAATTTTAATAAATTTATTTCTTATGGGTGAGATCTATGTTTTAAAATAATAATTTGTATCATAAAAAAGAATGAATTCTATTATATCTAACTTATTTGTTGTAGAAAATTATTTAAAACCTATATATTTAAAATGGGTCTCGTACTTCTTGTGTTGTATAATAAATCAATAAAAAGAGGTCATATTCAATTTAATAGAATACAACCTCCATAAAAAACATTTTATTTTACTTTAATAGTTTAAATTTTAAAATAATAATCATAGAAATATCAATCACTCCTCAAAATTGAAAAGATTATTGTTTCACTGTTATTTTTTATAATATAATGTGTGATAATAGTTATTGTATAATTTTTTTATAGCATTAGAATGATTTATTTGTAATTAAAATTTATAGTTTTAAATGAAAAAGTTTATTTTATACTATTTTACATAACTATTAAAAAAGGTAATAGAATCTTTTATTTTTATTTAATAGACCTAACATTTGTTAAATTTTTTAAGTTAGAATTTGATATATATGTAATATTTAAAACCAATCTGATTCCGTTGTTATTTGTAAATACATTAGCATTTTTAAATTTGATGAGCCATGTTTTGAAATATTAAAGAATTGATAAGTATCTATATGATCTGTAATATAATCAAAATGACATCTTTAAAACTCAAAATAATTTTATCTTTAGTTAGTTATTTTAATAGATATTATTCGATATCTTAATCAGGTTTTGTATATGTGTTTATCTTACACATATTCGATATCTTAATCAGGTTACAAAATTTGTAACCAAATTGTTGATCTCCATACCATAAGAAAATAAATTCATCTGCATACTGATCCAACCTTTTCCTATTGTCCTTAGAAATGTGCACCAGAGCTCTACATCCAAATACTTTTAAATGTTTAAGGGTATGAGTCTTACATATCCACCTTCCATCTGGTGTCTCTAGCCATATACTAGTGGATGGAGATCGGTTTATTAAATAGCAAGCCACTCCCAAATCTTCTGCCTATAACTCCTTTTGTAGGTTTGAAGTTTTCAATAGATATTTCACCTTATTTAGAAGAATCTTATTGAACCTCTCTGATGTCTCATTGTGTTGAGGTGTTCCTGGGGTTGTCTTTCATACATGATGCTTGTAGACTTGCAAAAAACATTCAATTGATTAGAGATGTATTTACCTCCATTGTTTGTCCTTAATGTTCTCAATTTTTAAATTTTTTCCCTCTCCACGGCTGCAAACCACTCCTCGAATTTTGAGAAAATCATGTCCTTTGATTGAATCAGATAGATCCACACTTTCCTACTTAAATCATCAATGAAGAAGACAAAATATTAGTTCACCCTCTAGATACCCCATCAAGTGAACATACATCTAAAAATATCAGATCTAATATTCCCTCATTTTTCCTAATTTCTATTTTAAAAGGTAGCTTTGACTGTTTTCCTAGAATGCATTCTTCACATATATTTTCCAGTTTTCCTCCTCTTGTGTCAACAAAACCATTTTTGTTGAGCTTAGCAAGTCCTGCTTCTGAGATGTGTCCGAGCCTTTTATGCCATATCTGAAACATGTCATTCTTGCTTAGAGTGTTTATCTGTCCAGCTTCAGGTTTCAAGATGACATTATATATGGTGTTTGATAATCTTCCTTCAGCCACGATACATCCATTCTTCATCAGTTTACAACAACTTTTGAAGGCTATGCTTGCATACCCTTCTTTATCCAAGACTGTTGTGGAAAACATATTCAATCTCAGCTCAGGAATATGTCTAACATCATTCAAGATCAGTTTATGTCCACTTCTAATCATTACTTCTATTGTTCCCATTCATTTTATTGAAGCACAACTGTGATTTCTCATTCTTACCATACCTAGGTTATCTTCAAAATATGATAGAAAGCAGTCCTTGGAGTGGCATGATTAGAGCTCCAGAGTCAACTATCCACACCATTCATTGTTTTCAATATATGTTTCTGTTTCAAGCTTCAAAGCAAGGACTAAAATCTCTTCCTGATTTGTGGCTTATGTGGGTTCTGTTCCATTCACTTTTTTCCAGTACCAACAGTTCCGCTTTAAATGGCCAACTTTTCCGCACCTGTTACTACTTGGGTCTCCTTTTGAGGCTGCTTTCATTTATTCTTCTCATTCTTTGGATTCTGTTTTCATTTGTTGTCTCCCTTTTTCATGTAGTTGTGGTATTTAGGCTGGTTACCGTTATTGACAACTGCAAGACTCTCTTTGACTATGGAGACCGTTACCTCTTCTCTTCTCAATCTTTCATTTATTGGGTAATTTTTTTTTAATTCTAGTTTTATGCCTCCTATTGGGATTGATGAATTTATAGCAACCATAGTAGACTCCCAAGAGTCTGGCAAGGTTCCAATTAGTATGTGAGTCATCACCTTGTCTTCTAGATCACAATTAGTTTAAACCAATTTGTTGAGAATTTCTTGAAATGATCCAAGATGATCCAACATTGGAGAGCCTTCCTTGTATCTCAACCTCATCAATCTCTTAAATCAAAAGCTTTGACATTGAGTAGATTTTGATTCAAAAATACATTCAAGTTTCTCCCACATGTATTTGACATCCGTTTCCTTTGCTACATGATGATAGTTAACACTATCAATCTATTGTCTTACAAAGCTCAAAGTACGAATATGTTTCATATCCCACCGTTCTTGCGTGTATTTTTCTGGTTTATTGATATCATACATGACTAGTTCATACAAGAACCTGCAATAGAGTAGATCATGCATTTTATTCTTCGACTTTGGGTAGTTCTTTGATGTTAATTTGATCATGGAGTAAGCCTCGTCTATCATTGCGTTCTGAACAATATTCCAGGAAACTTTAGGATCTGAATTTGCTATAACAGCTGTGATCCTAGATGTTATACATCCTTCTTGTTGTCTTGATTGATTTGCGCAGGATTGACCTCCATGGGCCACCACTTGTTGGAGATAAACACTTCTTATCAACCACTGATTCCAAGATTTTCAGACTGGTGTCACATATAAGTTCAACCAAATTTTTATTCGTAGATATGCAATATGCACACCAATCCTTACGAGGAAAAATCTCTATATTCAAGAACGAGTTGCCTTATGTAACTGATTTCCAACTTCTGCTGTTTCTTTTCTCTGATGCACATGTTTTTATGCATTTTTAGGGCCAAGACACGTGAACACGCCTCTGTTTTAACTGCCCCTTAAGTAATTCGGGTATGGGCCAGTGCTTTGAGCCCATCCCAGCCCATCTTCCATATACAACCCAACCTGTTAATAAAAAAACGAGGAAAGAACCAGTTAGTATAATGCTTAGAAAAAACTTTCTTGCCCTAACAAACTTTTAGGTGTGTAAAAGTCTTATTTTTAAGCTCGATGAACAATATTAAGATCTAGATAAAGATCTTCATAATAAAATAATATCTCCCCTCTATAAAAAGAAGTAAAAGCATAGAGGAAACCGCTAATGCATGGATTTATGATGTGGGTCAAACCGGACTAGTCGAGTGTGCAAAATGGACGCAAGATATCGATCGATGTATTTGCTTGAATAGGTGATCGACAACCGCTATGCGAAACCCAATCGATATGCAATTACAAGACAATGAGTAAACCCGAATGACAATTGTCAGCGTCGATCGACACACATCAACACCCGATCAACAGTGGACGGTGCTTTTGGCTGTCGATATGGTCGGTGGGAACACATAAATGTCAACAATGGCTGCACTACAATCTCAGATGGTACCGCACAACTTTTTGGCAATCAATGTCATATTAATTAGCTCAAGGGCAGCTGATAAGACAATATGAGATTGTGATAAATATTTTGTAATTAAATATTCATCTTCAACCCCTATAAAAAGGGCAGAAGAGATGAAGTAGGACAAGCTCGAAGCTTTGAGTTCTACAAGTTCTGTACTATGTGCCATATCTTTCATGTTAGTGATATTTTCCTCCTGATTTGGTGCCATGTATAACTTTTCGTTTTTCTATTACTGCAACCGATTACGAGCGATTCTCGTACATTAATTTTACAATATTAAGGAGTATCGATTTTTATGCTTAACAGAAACACAAACCGAGTAAGCTGGAAAAACAACATAAGTTGAAGAAGAGAACCTGCAATACAACCTTCTATATACTATATCTTTTAGTGAATTCTTCTCCTAGGTTTCCTACTTCAATATATTGTATTTTCTTACGACAATCGATTACTAGAGATCCTTATATAACAAACAAAATTAATCTTACAGGGTTAATCTTTTCCCCCATAAAAACAACGATTTGAGTTGACCTAAATGTAATACTAATTTAAAACAATTGAAATTTCAAATATTAACCATTTTAAAATTTTATGAAAACTATTGGATTATCAATCTAAATTTTAAAACATTGGTTTCAAAACATACTTAAAAAAATCCAAAAGAAAATCAATATTACACTTACAATAAAATCGGACCAACACTATTACATTTTATTTTAAAAAAATAATTTAGAACATAAATCCCACAACTTGATTTTTTTAAAAAAATATGAGGTCCTATTCTATTAACTTCAATACAAAAGGTTAGAATGTCAATCACCGTTAAAAAAATGAATTGATATATGGACAGTATTATTTTAATCATTAAAAATATTTCAATGATGTTTTGTATAATTATTAGAGCTGAGATAGAGACTGCTATAAAAAATTGTGGAAGTAGAAACTCTCATGCTATAACCTATTTTTTATATGTCAAAATAATATTAAAATTATAATTATACCATTTAATGCTATGGTTCTAGTGCTAAGGTAACTATACCATGGCGACAATGATGAGCTCCATTTTCTTGGCCTTGCGTTGCTTTCTACTGAAGAATGGAACCATCAAAGTTACTTCTCTAGAGAATCCTTCTTGTTGAAAGGTTGTTTTTTTCAAAAGGGTTTTCTTCAGTTGCTTGGACAAAGACGAAATGCAGTGTCCGACGAATGCCTTCCACTACAACGCCACGCAGTGCTGCTGTGACCCTGGGTATTTGTACAATTCAACCCTCAACAGCTGTAGACTCTTCGAAGTGACTGATCCGGTATTGGAGCTGAGCAGCGGCGTGCATTACGAGTCGCCGGTTAACTTTGTAGAGACGATATTTCCTTTTAATTCGATTTCCAGGTTCACTGCTTCGCAGACGGTGTTTCTGGAGGTAACGCTTGTGTTGCTGGTTATTTGGCTAGGTTTCTGCATATTTATTCGTTTCTTTCCCCTTGGTTCCGGAGGCCGTTCTCCTTGGTTTAAAATCCGTTGGTGGGTTAGTCGCCTTGACATCTCGTTTGCCACTCATCATTGGCTTAATGATCAGAATCCAATTACCAAACGCAAAACTGAGCTTGGTGGTTCTTTTTCTGTTGCTAGCTTGATTCTGTTCACTGGATTGTTTGCAGCGTCAGTTCTTAACTAACCCACAATTTTCGTTTTTTCCTTTTACTGATTACCCATTACTCTGCAGGTTGCTTTATCAAACAATATCTAACCGAAGAGTAGAGTTACGTAATGTTAGAGCCACAAACTCTCCTGATTTGGCCTCTTTCGTCAATGACTTTTCTTTCAATATCACTACTATTTCAAGCATGAATTGTGCACATTTGCGTGGCCTTGATACTCTTGTTACTGGGAATCCAATGTCCATTGATAGCAGAGTTATCCCTCTTTCCAAATTTTCAAACTTCTCTTGTATAAACACCTCTATTGGACCAACCATAGCTCTCCGTTGCATTAGTTGCAGGCTTATTTCAGACATTGTCTCTATCTCATGGCATTTTGTGGATCTTCCCAACAGTCCTGCTACTGCTGTGGGTTTCCAGTTTAATCTCACTGCACTGAACCCTGCTCGAAATAAGATTGTGAGCTTCGTAAGTGGGACTCTAAGAAATGCAAGCAATCAAGAACAAAGACCAGTTACATATAGAGGAATACTTCCTAATATATTCAAATTTAACTTGTTCCCTGTTATGTACCGGAATTTACATGAATTGAAGCTGATCCAACCTCTGCTTCATGAGTTTATACCTGGTTCTTATGATGTCGATGTAAGTCAATTGCAAGCATCAATAGGGAATCCAAGAGCTGGACTGATAAACACTACATTGTCTCTGAATTTCCTCTCTTCCTACATAATTGAGATTGAGAATCAGAATATTTTTCGACCGGGTGAGTCATTCCTTATATTTATACATGTGATTTCCATTGAAATACTGTCTCACATCGATTGTGGAAATATAAATGTTCTGGTTTATAAGGTAAATAATATCATGAGTGATTGTTTGACTTAGTTTTTTCAATGTAATTCATTTTTCTTTCCAATTTCTACAATCTCCTGTGCTAAGAGCTTTAATTCAGCATTTGTCACTGTAAATCATAAATTCATGAATCATGGTATCTGTGGACATTTATTTATTGTTAGTATATTAACTATAAATGCACACTAGAGATGGGTTTTCTGGCAAGGGAATGGAAAAAAGTGTAGTTTCTTTTTTTGTAACAACAAAAATAATGGTCTTATTTTCGACTAATTCAACTTTGATGTTAAATAATTTGTAATTTTGTCTTATTTTAAAAATCAGTAAGCTTCCTTGCTGATCTTGGTGGTCTCTACTGCATTAGTTTCGGCATCTTTTTCTACTTACTGATGCAGGTATATTTTTTTTCTGTACATGTATTTCATTTTGTCTTGTGCATTATGTTTCATTGTATTGACAATATAGCAGTTTGTAGCAAGATTTTGATCATTATGTTTTTATATGTTCTCGTTTAAAGTTTGAATACAGGTTCAAGAGTCTGCGCGAAGAGGATAGCATCTTTAGGAAGATAAGGAAACGAAGAAAGGCCAATGAGAACTGGGACAAAGTGATCACTCATGCTCTTTTTTTATTTATTTATTCTCACATCTCATCTCTAGAATGAGCCTGAGCCTTAAGCTGCATGGCATCCTTTCAAAGTGATTTTGTAAGTTAGAATGCTTGTGATTATGATGTAGCTAAGGAAGTACGTGCAGTACACTTGGGGTCCTAAGCTGTTGGATATTAATCAAAACGAGAGAGATGATGAATGTTGTGCTTGTGCTACTAGTACTACGAAGTCATTGCGGTCGGAGGTATTTTACTATCGAAATATCTTTGTATGTTATCATCTTTTGATGGAAATACTGTAACATTTACTAACTAAAACTCATTGTACAGGCAAGGGACATTGAGATAGAACTTAATCCTCAGATTTGTTCGATTATACCACCACTCCCTTCGCTAGGTCAGTTTCCAAATTCATGAAACAAAGATTATCTGTTGTTGATATGAAAATGCATCTCCAACAGATTCTAATCACAAATGTCGGTCCTTATTATATGCCATGGAACACTTGTTTTTTTTTACTGCAATAAAATGTTATCACTACAGTAGCAATCCTTACTGAGACAAGACATTGTATTTGTTATTGTGCAGAATTCAGTGATCCCAAGGCAATCACCAGCGCTGGTCTTCAGGAAAACCTCAGAAAGTTGTATGAATACAATTTACAGCTGAGAATGATGCTGGTAGAAAAACAGGTGAATGATTCAGTTACAAGGAACCAACCCCAATGTACAAGTCGTGGTTGTGGTCCCTCTCGGAATCACTGATTTTTTTATACAGACATAATTAATTTTATGTAATAAAATATATATTTTCTTAGCGGGTCTTATCCATTTAGGAAATGGGTTATTTCTAATACCAAATTCACGCGCGTTAAGTCCACATTCACTGCCCATACTCGGACCGGACGGACGCGCTCCCATCTCAACGACCGAACATCAAATCTGATCAAAGATCCCATTAAAGTTATTCCTTTCTTTTCAAATTTCTCTCCCTCATTCTCATTTATTATTTTATGAATGATTCACATCACATTTTTTCATTGTTTTCCTACATATCATTGCAAATAAATTTAATTAGAGGTATATTTTTCATTATATTTCTCTACAGAAATATAATAATTAAATATTTAATTTATATTATAAATATATATATATTCAAAACATTAAAATAAATTACATTAAATGTGTCATAATAATTATTATATCAAAATACAATTTTAGATTAATATAAAATATTATTGATTAATAAAAATAGTACATATCCATAAAAAATTGCCAAGTATGATAAAGAATATAATTCTTCAAAACAATGACAAATAACTTTATTCGAAGAAGTGCTCGTCCTATCGTAGTATCCATGCAGATTATAGTATATTCTACATTCCACAACATCTATACTCAAGGAGGATTGACATTTCATAGAGATGTCGTTATAATCTGCAGAATAAGTTGTCTTTCGTATTGTACAATCAGTGAAGAATAATGCAACACACATAATATAAGCTAGGGTTTGCCGAAGCACTTTGATAAACAAATTTTATCTTGCTCGATTCAATGTTGGTATTAGTTGCCGGGGTTTGCCGATCCCAAGCATGCACATGTCATGCCAATATTGCAAATCGAGATTGGAGAATTACGATGGCTCTTTATATGTCTTTCTTGTTGCTTCCTGCTGAGTAGCAAACGCTCTGAATTTGCGATATTGTAGAAGTGGATTTTATTTGACAAAAATAGGCAAATCCGGATATATATCATTTGCTAAATAATACCCCATTGTGTAGTCGGTTGATTTTCCCGAAGACTTCTCTGATCGATCCACCATAGTCGGTTTTCCACTCCCAGTTGATAGTCCTGATTTCCTTGCATCTTCATCCTTGTGTTGATTTCGATCGTGCCTTGTTAGTCTTGCCCATTCAGTCCCCTATGCTCATTCGACAAGCATATGAATGATCAATCTTGTGTGTTTTGATACTCGATCGGTCCACCATGGCGTCGATCTTCACATACTCACTCCTTGACTTAACTCATTATGAGATCCTCAATCCATTCAACACTTTGCAACATCAGCCCAAAATTCAATCGACATCCCTTGCGTCAAGCTGGAGGAGTGAAATCAAATTCTTCTTCAGATCAGGAATATAAATAACGCCCTCTAACAATCAAATGTGACTGTTAGAAGTGATAGGTTTGTCTCCCGATTGATAATTTTCATCGCTTTCCAGTTAGCCAAGTAGACTTTTACATGATTTCTGATCGCATAATTAACGAACATAATTTTATCATATGAGCCATGAAACAATGCTCCCGAGTCAATAACCCATTACTCAATCAAATTCTCATTGCACACAACTAGTACATCATATGTTTCTGTAACTAGCTTCGATCCATCCCTTATTTTCTCCTTACCCTCTCGCTTCAAGTGCTCCCTCTTCCCGCAATTCCAACACCCGGGTTTTCCACGTGACCTAGACTCCCCACGAGTCTTTCCTTTGACCGACTGCCTCAATTATCAGCGTCATCACGTATACCATTGATGGATCATTTATTATACTTATCTAACTTTGTTGCGAGGAAATCAGGGTCATTTATGGATAGTATTTGGGTTATCTACCCTGCAATCCGCATGATAATCGTCCTGTTTGGGGTGTATTTGGATAGTTAAACGATTATGGATGTGCGAAGGGTTGTAAAATTACTTATCTTCCTTAAACGTGTCAAGTAGTGGTTTTACATATATCTGCTCCGCTATCTACCTGGTTACCCACATACAAAATTAATTACCTGTTTAGATATAATTACATATATTTGTAAAACTACTTTAGATAGAAAAAAATTATAGTTTAAGTTTTCTCTATTTTTGTATTTTAAAGTGAAAAACCATTGAATATTGAGGAATTCATTAAGGATATGCATGTTGTTTGAAACTCATGTTTGAAATTCATTAAGGATGATTTTCTTATTCCCATTCGAGGTCTCTCCGTGGGAGGGATGAGCGAAGTCATGGCGACTAAAAACTCCACAAACGACAGTGACGTGCTTCCTGACAGCCTTCCAACCTCTGCTTTCTCTTTGCAGGACTTGAAAGCTGGTGCTGGAAGTTACTACAGAGAAAAGTGGAATAGAGCCACGGGTTGCTACCAGCCCTGTTCCAACAAACCGAGGGTACGAGAGTGACCCTGAAATACACAGCTTCGACGAAGAGGAGATTATAAGGAGAGGAGTCACCATTAAGAGGCATAGGTATCAATCTACCCTGCCTCCTCCTGCAAGGACCTCAACTCCCCTAGAACTGACCAGGAACGCATGTAGGATTTTATTCATGAGCTCACAGGGAGTTGGAGGCGTTACGCACCCAAAAGGATTTCGAACCCGATCTTGGGAGAAATGCTGGGCTATGGAAACCCGACAATAGAGGAGACACTATTCTCCTGAAAAGATTGAAGTAATCCGAAAGGAGGTGAACAAGCTATTACGTGTTGGATTTATCATAGAAGTTCACTACACTGAATGGGTTGCAAACCCTTGGTTGTTTCTAAGGCAAACTGGAAGTAAGGAATGTGCATCGATTTTACCGATGTTAATAAGAGCTGTGAATCTGACCCATTCCCGCTTCCTCATGTTGATTACCTGGTAGATACTGTTTCTGGCAGCACAATGATGAGTATCATGGATGCTTACTCAGGGTACTATCAGATTTTTCTTGCTGAAAAAGATCAGCATAAATCGGCCTTATGACTGAAGATGGTGTCCATTGCTACGTGGTCATGCCTTTTCGCTTAAAGAGTGCTGGAGCAACATACCAGAGGCTAGTGAATAAAATCATTAGAGATTTGATAAGCCATATGATGGAAGTATATGTTGACGAGATGATTGTAAAGTCTATGAATGATGAAGATCATATTTCTTATTTGTCTCGCTGTTTTGAAGTATGCCGTAAATATAAGCTCAAGCTAAATCCGTACAAGTGCTCCTTCGGGATCCAAAGTGGAAAGTTCTTAGTAAATTATGTTTCTGAAAAAGGTATAGAATTCATTCCTGAGATGGTTCAGACCATTATTGACATGCAACCTCCGAGAAATAAAAGGGAATTTCAAAGGCCGTCGGGTCGACTAGTTGTGTTGAGCAGATTTATTTCTAGATCTACAGGTTGGGCCTTGCCCTTCTTCAGACTACCCAGGAAAGCAAGTCATTTAGAATGGACCGAAGAATGTGATCATGCCTTCTCAGAACTGAAAACGTATTTGAGCACTCCCCTGTGATAGTGAGCCTAAGTAGCGATGAACCTATGAGATTATATTTGGCTGTATCTAAAGCTGCAGTGAACACATCTATGGTTACCATTAGAGATGATATTCACAGGTCTTTTTATTACGAGAGTCATTTTTTGGTATATGCATTGACCAGATATACTAACTTGGAATAATTCATGCTGGCGCTAAAGAAAACGATATCTAAGTTGAGACATTGTTTTGAAGGTCGAAAGATTTATGTATATACTGATCAACCATTGAAAGCAGTTATGAATCAAACAGACCTGAATGAAAGACTATCTAAGTGGGCCTTTAAATCAGTTCCATGTATCTGGAATTCGTACCGCGGAAGGCGATCAAAGCTCAGGTTGTGGCAGATTTTATGGTTGAAATGACCTGATCAACGATATTCTTGAACCAAGAGGATGACCGATGGAATATTTATGTTGATGGGTCAACCTTCGGAAGAAAGGGGACTAGCATTACCCTCACTACATTACAAGGGGATGTTATTCACCTCAGTTACTTATTCTCATGGACAAATAACATAGTGGAGTATGAAACCTTATTATAGTGAATGAATCTGGCTCGAAAGATGGGAGTCGCTAAAGTGCGAATGTTCTCGGACTTCAAGTTAGTTGTGGAATAATTTGCGGGAAGATTTGAGACACATGAGCCCATGATGAAATTGTACCATGCCAAGGTTCTTGAATTATCCAAGAAGTTTAGCGAGTTTGAACTTGATCACGTACCGCTAGAACAAAACAAGGTTACTAATGCATTAGCCATATTGATTGCAAGTATACCAAACATAGGACTGGGTACTGTATCGATCCACATTCAAGACTGTCCTTCGGTCGAGATCCTAGTGACCGAACAATCTATTGAGAAAATCAGGGCTATGTGCCATGAACTTCAGGGTTTGAGCGTTGATGGACCCCATCATTGTTATTGAGACTCAAGGGGAACCCACATGGATGGACCCCTTAATCAAATATTTGACTAATGGCTATCTCCTTGAGAATACTTCGGAAGCCAGGAAATCGAATTTCGGGCCAAAAGATATGTCCTAAACAACATGCGATTGTTTAAGAGAAGTTTCGAGGGACAGCTCTTGCGTTGTTTGTCTCATATTGAGGCCGAAGCTGTCATGATTTATGTCTATGAAGTAATATGTGGTATACATTATAGGGCTCGATCCTTATATCATCACATTATCTGGGCCCTATACTTTTGGACGACTTTGCTTGAAGATGCCAAGAATTTTACCAAATGCTATGATGTCTGTCAGTATCATGCTCCGGTCCTACAAAAGCCAGAGGTTCCCCTGTAGGTAACCCAACTCCCTTGTCCATTTGATAGATGGGGAATCGATATTTTGAGACCGATTCCCAGATCGGTGGGGCAACAAAAAATCTTCATTGTGGCAGTAAAATATTATTCCAAATGTATTGAAGCAGAGGTCGTGGCTATAATTTCCGAAAAGGTTGTGAAGAATTTCTTGTGGAGAATATTGTGAGTCGCTTTGAAGTGCCTCAGGCTTTGATATCAGACAATAGACTCCAATTACGTGGACGAACAATTAGGAATATTTGTATCAAGTTGGGCATTACCCAACATTTTTGGTCAATTGCTCATCCTCATACCAATGGACTCACGGATGTGTCCAACAAAGTTATCCTAAAGGGATTAAAGACTAAGTTGGAAGATTTGGGAGGAAAGTGGCTTGATCATATCTATGAAATCCTGTAGCCTATAAAATGTAAAACTACACCCAACTCTACGACCTTTGAATCTCCATTTTCTCTAGTATATGGGTCTGAGGTAGTTAGTCTGGTGGAGGTGGCTATTCCATCACCATGGATAACGCAGTACGATGAGCATTTGAACGATGAAAGAAGATCTTTGGATCTTGAGATAATTGAGGAAAAAAGAAATGTCATTTATGCGCGTATGTGTTCTTATCAACAAACCATGAAACAGGCCCATAACAAACGTGTTCTACCCAGGGAATTCCCTGAAGGTGATCTTGTCCTTAGAAGTATAAGGGTTCAGAGGAACGTCGGTAAACTTGGTAGAAACTGGGAATGGTTCTATCGAATTTTGAAAAAAACTAGAAGCTGGGGCTTATAAGTTGGAGACTCCAGATGGTGATGAGATCCCCCGAACATGGAGTATCATGAATTTGGGGCGATATTTCTTGTAAATTTTTTATTATTAATGACATTTCTGAACCAAAATATACGTTCCTCAAATATGAAAAAAATACAAACAAGTATAATACAAACTATTTCTAATTAGGTGAGTGACCGATCGTGGAGATAGGATTTTTTGGACGAGTTTGGACTGGTGACCGCATCGGTTCATCTGTAAGGCTCCCAAGTAGCAGTGATCGCTGTGATGAAGTCAGATGCTCCTGAGCTTAAAGAGTGCTTCGGGTTGATCGAAAAGCTCAGAACTCACTGTGAACTTAATATCTCCTTCGATGGTCTTCAATTTCTAGAAATGGCCCTTATGCTTTTGTATTCCACCATAAAAAGAGAGGACAGGGACGAAGTCGGTCAGTCAAAGAATAAATAAATCTGCCTTGGGATTCATGTAGAACCGGGGCACGACCGAAGCCTATTGTGAGACTTATATAGAACTGGGGCTTGGTTGAAGCTTGTCAATGGACTCATGAAGAACCGGGGCTACGCCGCTTGAAATAATCATGGTCATAGGGACGTAATAAGAGTGATCTAAGCACTCATCTAGTAACTCATAACTTATCGACCCTAAGACAAGCTTTGGTCTAAACTACAAAAGGTGACTCAAGGGTTTAAGCTTATTTGTTAACCCCGAACTTACATTTAATGAAATATTAAGAAAAGTGAGAAGTTCGCAACAGATGCATCAGAGTAAGTTAGAATATTCTTAACTCCTCGGGGGTAAGTTAGAACATTATTAATAAACATTAACCTAATGTTTGAACTCAGATTTATAAAATATTGAGAAAGTCACTTACATATTCAAAAAGAGCAAAGTAACAGGATACAATGAACATATGAATTACAAGACATTCCTACTCTATCTGCCCTTCTTCTTTATCTTGTTGTTTAATCCAAGCCTTGAGCTCCTCCAACCTTTTATCCTAATCCTTAGCTAATTCATTGACTAATTTCTCCATCAGGGTAAATAAATGGAAGTTTCGCCTTCTTTGCAGGTTTCTAGGGCTATTCCTCAGCCTCCCTTTATCTTCATCTAGAGGTTTCGGGGGCACATAAACATTTTCTCCCAAGCTTCGAGCCAGGAGTACTTCTTCAACATTGAGGGATCCCTGCAGCAACAACCGCACAGTGTTTAGACTTATGGGAGAGCTTTTCCTGATCCTATATAGGGAAGATAAACTCAAAAGCTGAAGTCTGGTCGCCACTGCCTTCTCTACCTCAGTTATGGGATGCGGTATAGTCCCTTGACTGCTGGAGTGTAATAGCCAGGAAAAAGGTATGATGGAACAATATTAGGAAATATAGTGGTAAATTCTAGACAAGGAATAACGATGGATACGGGAATGGAAGAACGAAAAAGGAAACGAAAAGATAGAAAAGTGAAGCAAAAGATAAAGGAGGGGTCAAAATAAAAAGGAAGGAGGGGTTAAAAGGTGAATTAGAGAAGTTAAAATGTCTATAAATAGGGGTGGGAAGGCCTAAACCCAAGTTAATTATCACTAAGACACGAAAATCCGCGAAAAACCCGAAAAACACGAAAATTGTCGCGAAAGAGAAAAATGTCGCGGATTTTAAGCCTTGCAAATTGTCGCGAATTTCGATCAAAGAGAATTGTTGCGGATGTGTAAGCAGAGAGCAAAATTGTTGCGGAAACGTTGAAGAGCAAATTATCGCAAAAATTTTGAAGAGCAAATTATCGCGAATTTTGTCCTAAGCACAAAATTGTCGCGGATTTCAAGGATGAAGTGAATTATTGCGGAAATACTAAGTTTGGGTGTTTTCGTCGCGTCTCAATGCCGGATCGTGAGAGGAAAAGGACACGTAGGGTCTACGGTAATCACATAGTTAACAATAAGATAATAACGTCGGAAATCGAGTACTAAGACCTGTTACGAAATGCAGGGAAGCACGAAAAGATTATAACGAGCGAAAGCAAACGATAAGCGGAGTGAACACAATGTAGTAAGGGAAGGTTCCGAATTAGGAAAACGGGAAGGGTTAGTTAGAAAGAAAGTAAAAGACACGAATGAACGAGGCAAATGATAATAAGACTCGGGGTGAGGAAGGATGGACCGTCATACCGAACCCGACATCGTGCTTAGTACACGATTCGCCAAAGGAAGGGCATGCCTGATGAAAGGAACGTTAAGTTTCAAAAATGGAAAGATACGTACGTAAAGGGCATAACGGATCCAGGTGGAAAAAGGGGTGAGCATATGACCCGTCGAGTCAACCAACAGCTAACGGTTCTCTTGGGCGGGACATGTACCGAGCATGTTACTCTCTGCAACAGTAAAGTTAAAGGATGAGGGAAATGATAAGGGTAAAAGATTAAGAAGAAGGGAATAAGAAAATGATTAAAAGAAACGACTTACGCGTGTGTGTATGGTGTATTTAAGAAATGAAAAGATAAGTATGGCGTGTGTGAAGTTTCATTTAATATATTGTGACCGCATTACAGATTTTGTAGGTGACGCGGATGAGGTATGAGAAGGGCATGGGAAGGAGGTTGTCGGTTGTCCGGTGATAGAGTCCGGTCTTTTGAGAACACTCTAAATTATGTTGCTAGACTTTAATGTTTTTGAACTATGTTTTAAGTTTACATTCGAACGTTTCGTTTGATTTTGCACGTTTTTACCAAATCATCTAGGCCTACATTAGGGTAGTTACATGGAGCCTCCCACAAACAAAAAAGAGCCCGTTGGAGTAAGCGATGCGGACCCCGATGTCCTAGATGCCTTAGATCAGGCCTTCTATACCCTACCTGTAGCAGTCATCTCATCGATACGGGATCCAGACATTGTCTCTGTTGAACTTACAGAGAAAATTGATGAGAATCAGAATGAGAGAAGTTTAACATAATCACACACTATACTCGATTCATCCGATGAGTGAGAACTAGAAAAAATACCCTTCGAGGGTGGAGCGTAGGTCCTACCTGCTACACCCATTTCCAATAACCTATTATCCCTAAGGAGGTCTATGCGCTTAAGGCGCTTCTCCAGGGGAGAGAACATTGCTATTGTGTTAGCAATATCTGTATGCGAAAGATCATATTTATTTCTATCTAGTTTACCGATAAGCTTATACGCAGTGGTGGGCTTAATCCTCAACATATCATCCTTCGGGACCCAATCCAAACATAACAGGTTTCCCACTCATGTAGGGAATCCTCCTTATCGACTAAAGTGCATTCCGCAGTTCGGATCTCTATATAATTTAACCTACGAGTCCCTAAATTCTTTGGGGCTCACTATAAGACAACCTCAGTTATGCTCGATCTGGCATTTTGCCCTATATATTTTCTATCAGGCGGTCAGTCTTGTATCACCTCTGCGATAACGATAAAGTCTGAGAGGCTAGTGATGAAAGCTTCGGGGCCCAGTATCCCAAACTAGTGGAGGCCCAAGTTATTTTGGGTCGGCTCGTGTGACGGAAAACGAACATAAGTAACCCAAGATCCAATATTTGACATGAGTTCGACCCATTTAAGGTAATAATACCCGAAGGCCCACACATCTAAGGAAGTAAGAAGGCCCTATTTATTAGCAGGACCGAAGGTTATGCTAGCAACGGCTTCAGGATACGAAAGGATCGGTCCAAAACGGTTACAAGCGGGCAGTTGCCATCAGTTTTGTTACGCGATAACGACGTTGTCATAGGCGGTTACATAGCGTTTTCCACGCATGGTTTCCTCTCTATAAATACGATATCAAATGGCTAGCTGAGGAGGTCCCTTTTTCACGCGTGCAACTGTTATTATTGTCTCTTTGCGTCTCGAAATTCTCCCTTAGTTATTTTCTTAAGCGTGCAATCCGCTTTAAACTGGCTTGTTCTTTGTTTTATTTGCTTTACACGTTAAATAGTTTGTTCTTTGTTTTATTTTCATATTATCGTTCCACTGATTTAAACAAATATCGAAACAGACTACTATAATCTCAGACCTGTTGGCTGTTGGTACCTATGCCTTTTTTACCACAACAAACATCATATTCATCTGCTCAAAATCTATTAGGCTCAATGCATCATTAACTTGATTTTGCTTCCCTGAACAATATTGTATATCTAAATCATAATCTACTATAATCTCCAACCATCTTCGTTGTCTAAGGTTTAGATCAATCTGTGTAAACAAATATTTCAAAATTTTATGATCACTATAAACCTTGCAATTTTCACTATAAAAATAATGTTTCCATTGTTTAAAAGAAAATATTACCACTTCTAGTTCTAAATCATGAACTATATATTTTTCCTCATGTGTTTTCAATTGTCATGATGCATACACCATCACATGACCATTTTGCATTAACACACTTCCAAAACTTTTATTAGATGCATCATAAAAGAGTTCTATTTTTTCATTTTCGTTTGGGAAAGCTAAAAATGGAGATGTAGTCAAAACTTCATTTAGTTGCTAAAAAGTTCTAACTTTATCACGGTTCACATTAATACCTTCAGCAGATACTATATGACCCAAGAAAGTCATGCTTCATTTCGAAAATTAACACTTACTTAATTTTGCATAGAGCTTGAGCTCCTCATAGTTTCCAATACATTCCTCAAATGAATAGCATGAGACTCTTCATCCAAAGAATATACAAGTATATCATCTATGAACACTACCACATATTTATCTACGAAATCCTTAAAACATCAGTGAATCATATGTTGGAGTTAGGTAATCTCGATAATTTCTTACTGCTGGTTTACTGCTTTTGGCCTCATACCTATTGGGCCTTATATGCTTAGTGGGATGCTGCCCGTATTGACTCTTACACTGGACTAACGATGATTGGGCTTTGATAATGGACTTGGCCTGTTGGGCCTCTAGTAACAGTAAAGCGGGCCAGAACTATATATATGTTCGCCTCTTCGTTATTTCGTCACTTTTCATTTTCGCATTTTTACGTTATGCTTAGATTCTCTCTAGCGTTCTTTGAGCGATTCTTGCTGTTTATCTTGCGTACTACTTATGTGCTTATACACTGCTTGGATCTAGTATAGATTACTACTTTCAGCGCTGTTCTTACGTTTTTTGCGAGTTCTTAATTTTTTCAAAAACTTTCAACGTTTTACAGTTACCGCCTTACGTTCTATTAAGTGTTCTTGAGAATATCTTGGAATTTTATCAAGTTCTTGGGCTAATAGTTTGAGTTTCAGACAGATCCTCGTCGATCCGAGAAACTGTAAAACTCGGCTTAAGACGAACACCTTGATTCTGTAGGTTCTTGATTTTCTTTGCCTAATAGTTTGAGTTTCAAACAGATTCTCGTAGATCTGAGAAACTGTAAAACTCTTGTTAAAGAAATTGTTAGTTTTACTTTCTGCATTTTACGCTTACGCTTAAACTGCTCGCTTTTAGCCTAATATTTGGGTTTAAGCGTTTACTAAAGATTACCTTCTGTTTTGGGTTGTGACTTTGAGAAAATCTTTGGATTTCTCAAAGACTTGAATCTGTATAAGTGTTTTCAAGCGAGATCTGTTTAGATCTAAGTTTCTGGAAAACCGTTGAATAAGATTCGCACTAAAGCCTTAAAACACTAAGTATATCTTCGATAATACATTGAGCTTGTGCGATAAGAACAGTCCTTACAGATTCTTTCCACTGTTAAGGCTGTGAAACGTATCATCACAAACTGTTTGTGTGACTAACGTTTGTTTCATAGTTGCAGGTTATCTATACTGACTTCTTTGTGACTAAGAAGTTCATTATTTAGACTACAGTATGAGAAATGGTCTGAGGAGCAGAAAATTACTGAGCTAATTTTTATCCTTATACTTTAGTTTTAACTTCATGTGCAGTAGTTGTATTATGTGTTTTAGTTGTGGTTGTGTTATGTGTTTTGAACATTTCGACTAAAATAGTGAATAAAATGTAGGGTGTTGGACAGTGGATTGCCGATACGATCATGTCTTATCTAAGACAACGTGATCGGATACCACTATAAATTTGAGTGTCATTTTTAACGCTTTCAGAACTTAGTTTAACTAATAGAATTAAAAATAACAACAAGTGGTGGAGATGCGGGGTACTTACTAATTAATCGTCTTAGTTAAGTACTCTCATAGTTTACTCCTGCAATATTTTTTTAGTTGCCTGATTGTGTGTCTTTCTTTACTTGCTTACTTACATGAATCTGTGTTACTGCTTTCTGTATTAAATACCAAGCATGTCAATATCTGGTGAGTCTAAGGATGTAGTGCATAAGGATGGTAACCACGCTAGAATTGGATAGTTTTTAAATAAACCTTCCAATATCAACGGAAAAGACTCTGGTTACTGGAAGGCTAATATGTTAACATTTCTTAAACATGATTTGAAAATATATAGGTGTGTAGTTTATGGTACTGGCTTGGTACCAGATATGGCTTTAGAACCCATTTCATAAAGATAATTCTATATAATTAAATGCTAGGTGTTCTATTGCATTGTTTTCTGTTTTAACTGTTACTGAGTTTAATAAGATATCTAGTTGTAAAACTACACATGAGGCATGGTCCAAACTAGAAATTCTGTATGAAGGAACCTCTAGAATTAGAAGAACTAAGTTGAACATGCTTAAACAAGAATTAGATATATTTTCAATGCAAAGTAATGAGTCTATGATTGACTTACATCAACGTTTCGTCCTTCTTGTGAATGAAATGGAGTTGTTAGATCATAGAATGACTAACGAAGAAAAGAATTATAAAGTTTTAAGGAGTCTAGAAAATAAATGAGAAATTCTTAGAACCACTGTAGAACAAACAAAAGACTTAGATGTCCTAAGTGTAGATGAACTATTTGGCATTTTGCTAACTATAGAACTACATATGAGGAGTAGGCAACAACTTGCTGAAAAATACTCTTCTCTCACTTTAAAAACCACTGAGTCAACAAGTCAAATAGTTAAACATAAGTCTAAGTCTAAGAAATCTGAAAGACATTCCTCACCAAAAGCTTCAAAGAAATCTATAGTGTCTGATTCAGAAAGTGACTCAAACATTGAGATTTCTCTGTTAGCTAAGAAGATTCAAAAACTTGTAAATGCTAAAAAATCATCTAAAATGGATCATGAAAAATTAAAAAACATTACATGTTTTAAGTATAAAAAACCTAGTCATATTAGAACTAACTGTCCTTTATTGAAATAGGATCCTGAAAAGAAAAAATCAGTTTTGCAAGCTCTACTAGATGAAGAAATGTCTTCATCAAATGAATAAGAAAACAGTGGGTATGCTTCTCTTGGTGAAGAGAATCTAGCTCTGGTTGGCATGAATCAGAATGAAACTGACAGTGGGTCATTTCAAACAATTCTGAGGAATGTAGTGATTTACTAATAGAATTTGCAAAACTAGTTAAGAAATACTCTAACTTAGAAAAGAAATATGAGAACTTGCTTTCTGAAAAATCTAAACACTTAGAAATTGAAAATAATCCAAGTACTCAGTGTCTAAATAAGATTATAAGTGTTCAAAAGAATTTCTTTGATAAAACTGGTTTAGGTTTTAACTTAGTCTCTGAAAATTCGTGTGGAAAATCCCCTATGCTATTTGTAAAGTCAACTTCACCAGACTGTTTTGATTCTTTATTGCCTACTTGCTCATATGAAATTGCGAATGTGAACAAACATGATGTTATGCATGCTACTTCTTCAATTAATGCATTTGATACAAATTTGTAAAAACATCTACTTCGTATAATGTAGAAAATACTAAGACTGAAATACATGCAATATGAAACATAATGAACGTGTGGGACTGATACCAAGTTTAATTCAGCTAGACAGGGAATAGGTTTTAATTCAAAACATAGATCCACTAAGTATCATGCACCCAGTAGAAGAAACCCTAAGAACCAATCAAACAAACTTGTCATTAGCTTACTACCTCTGTAAAAATAGGAAACGAGAGAACCATTTATGTTAATACTCTTATTAACAGACTGATATCTTACCGTAGGAAATATGAAACGCTAAAATTTTATAATATTAATCAAATGTGGTTACCTAAACATATAGGTGTGGATCCTAGATAGTGATGTTCTCGCCACATGACAGGAAATAAGGAACTGATTGGTGATTATAAAAGTACTAAAGGTGGTAGAGTTACCTATGGTGAAAACTCTAACGGTAAAGTGATAGGTACGGGAAGTTTAAAATATGGTCAATTTGAAATTGTGAACATCTTGCATGTTAATAACTTGATGCATAATTTGATAAACATTAGCCAATTATGTGATTCTGGTTATGAGGTTACATTCAGTAAAGATGAATGCAATGTGTTTAAATATGGTGATTTAATTTTGAAAACATGTAGAGTGAAAAATGTCTATATGTTAAATATGGTTGAAAATGTGGATGCATGCTTAATTTCTCAATCTGATTCTGCATATGAATGACATAGAAAGTTAAGACATGCTAGCATAGATCTAATATTTAAACTGAAAAATCTTAATCTAATTAGAGGTATAGATGACACCTTTAGAAATATTAAGTATAATTGTGAAGTATGTGCTAAGTCTAAACAAACTAGGACAATTTAAAAAGAATTAATGTTGTAAATTCATCTAGGAAACTAGAAAAATTACATATGGATCTATTTGATGAAATTAGGCATCTAGTATAGGAGGTAAAAATTGGTGGTTTGTCATAGTTGATGACTTCTCTAGGTTTACTTGTGTTTTCTTTTTAAAATTAAAATATGAAATTTTTTCATACTTTAATCAGTTCAAAATCGAATGAGAAAATAAATTGGATCTTAAAATAAAATTCCTAAGGAGTGACAATGGTGGTGAATTTAACAATAATGATTTTACAAACTTGTGTCAAAACTCGGGAATTGAGCACAACTTCTCGTGTCCTCGAACTCCCGAACAAAATGGTGTTGTAGAACGTAAAAATAGAACCTTACAAGAAATGGCTCGTTCTATGTTAATCGAACATAAAACACCCAAGTATTTGTGGGCTGAAGCTATAAATACCGCATGTCACGTAGTTAATAGAGTTATACTTAGAGGAATTCTTAAAAAAACTCCGTATGAACTACTATTTGACAAAACCCCAAATGTTAGCTATTTTCATGTTTTTGGGTGCAAATGTTTTGTACATAAGAATGATCAATTAACATTAGCAAAATTTGATAGTAAGAATAGGGAAGGTAGATTTGTAGGTTATTCATCAAATAGGAAATCATATAGAATATTTTTGAAGGAACTAAAACAAGTAATTGAATCAATACATGTCACCTTCTTTGTGAAACACATAAAAACTTAGAAATTGAACCATATAATAAAAATGAGTTAGAATCTGAAAATGAAGATGATCACTATTTTGTAAATAGGGAAGAAAATGAACCTGAAATTTCAGAGCCTGAAAACCCAACTCCTGTACTGTTTACTGAATCTGGTCGAATTGAAAAACCCTCCTATATACCTAATATGCCTAAATGCCTAAGTAAGTCAAACATTTTAGGAGATGTTAATGAATCAATTAGAACCCGTAGGTCTTTTAATTCTTTCTGTAAATTACATGCTTTTATGTCTTTAATTGAGCCTAAAACTGTAAATGATGCTTTGAGTGATATTAATTTGATTAATGCAATGCAAGATAAACTACTTCAATTTAAGAAAAACAGTGTTTGGGAATTAGTCCAACCTCCTAAAGATCAGAATATTATAGGAAATAAGTGGATCTTTAAGAACAAACTAGATGAACACGGTAATATAGTTAAAAATAAAGCTAGGCTAGTAGCACAAGGGTATACACAAGAAGAGGGGATAGATTATGGTGAAACTTTTGCCCCGGTAGCTAGAATGGAATCAATTAGGATGTTAATTGCATTTTCTACATATAAATGCTTCAAATTATTCCAAATGGACATTAAATATGCATTTCTGAATGATTATATTTCTGAAAACGTGTATGTGAAACAACCGGCTGGATTTTCATATCCTTCTAAACATGATTATGTGTATAAACTGCTCAAAGCTTTATATGGACTTAAACAAGCTCCAAGAGCTTTGTATGAAAGATTGAGTACATATTTGTTATCTTGTAGGTATAAAAAGGGTAGTGTTGACAAAACTCTCTTTGTTAAATATTTGGATTCTGATTTAATACTTGTGCAAGTGTATGTGGATAATATCATATATGGTAGTTCTAATTCATTCTTAATTACTGAATTTTGTGATCTTATGGCCTCTGAATTTGAAATGAGTAACATGGGTGAACTTTCTTTTTGTCTAGGCATGCAAATTAAACAACTTGATTCAAGTTTTTTCATTTCGCAATCTAAATACATTATAGAGCTTTTGAAAAAGTATGATGTTTGTAATGCAAAATCTATGAAAACTCCTATGCAAACTCACTTAAATTTGAAAATTGATGAAAATGAGGAAAGTGTGAGTGAAACAGTATATAGGAGCATGATAGGATCTTTATTGTATGTAACCCCATCTAGACCGGATATAATTTTCGTTGTTTGCATGTGTCCTAGGTTTCATTCTAATCCAAAAGTGTCTAATTTGAAAGCTGTGAAACGCATATTTAGATATCTACTACGAACCCTAAATATAGGATTATTTTATCCAAATTTTGAGGATATTGAACTTGTTGTATATGCTGATACTGATTATGATGGCTGTAAATTAGATAGAAAAAGTACGAGTGGTTCATGTCATTTTTTAGGTCCATGTCTAGTCTCATGGTTTTGTAAAAAACAAAGTACGGTAGCTCTCTCATCTATTGAAGCTGAATATGTGTCTCTTTCAAACTGTTGCACTCAAATTTTGTGGATGAAATCTCAATTGCTTGATTACAATATGTGTAATAGCCACGAAAAAGGTACGATGGAACAATAGTATGGAACATATTGGTTAGGTCTAGACAAGGAATAACGAGGGATATGTGTAATAGATAGGAAAAAGTTACGATGGAACAATAGTAGGAAACATATTGGTAAGGTCTAGACAAGGAACAACGACGGATACGGGTATGAAAGAACGAAAAAGGAAACGAAAAGATAGAAAAGTAAAGCAAAACATAAAGGAGGGGTCAAAATAAAAAGAAGGAGGGGTCAAAAGGTGAATTAGAGAAGTTAAGATGTCTATAAATAGGGGTGGAAATGCCCAAACCCATGTTAATTTCCACTAAGCCACGAAAATCAGTGAAAAACCCGAAAAACCCGAAAAACCAGAAAAACACGAAAATTGTCGCGAAAGAGAAAATTGTCGCGAATTTTGTGGCGTGCAAAATTGTCGCAAAAATTGGTGCAAGAGAATTATCGCGGATTTGGAAGCAAAGGCAAAATTGTCGCGGAAAGTTTTGAAGACCAAATTATCACGGAAAAGTCCGAAGAACAAAATTATCGCGGAAAAAGTTTGAAGAAGAAAATTATCGCTGATTTGATCCTAAGAACAAAATTGTCACGGATTTCGAGGATGAAGTGAATTATCGCGGAAATACTAAATTTGGGTGTTTTAGTCGCGTTCCAACGCCGGATCGTAAGGGGAAAAAGGATACGTAGGGTCTACGGTAATCACATAGTTAACAATAAGATAATAACGTCGGAAATTGACTACTAAGACCTGTTACGAAATGCAGGGAAGCACGAAGGGACTATAACGAGCGAAAGCAAACAGTAAGCCGAGTGAACACAATGTAGTAAGGGAAGGTTCAGACTTAGGGAACGGGATTGGGTCATTAAGAAAGAAAGTAAAAGACACGAATGAATGAGACAAATGATAATAAGACTCGGGGTGAGGAAGGATGGACCGTCCGACCGAACCCGGCATCGTGCCTAGTACACGATTCGCCAAAGGAAGGGCATGCCTGATGAAGGGAACGATAAGTTCCAAAGATGGAAGGATACGTACGAAAAGGGCAGAATGGATCCGGGTGGAAAAAGGGGTAGCGCCTAAGTACCCACCCGGGGAAGGGAAGCATATGGCCCGTCGAGTCATCCAACAGCTAACGGTTGGCTTGGGCGGGACATGTACCGAGCATGTTACTCTCGGCAACAGTAAAGTTAAAGCATGAGGGGAATGATAAGGGTAAAAGAAGAAGGAAATAAGAAAACAATTAAAAAAAACGACTTACGCGTGTGTGTATGATTTATTTAAAAAAAATGAAAAGATAAAGTATAGCGTGTGTGAAGTTTCCTTTAATAGATTGTGACCACTTTACAGATTTTGTAGGTGACGCGGACGAGGTATGTGGAGGGCATGGGAAGGAGGTCGTCCGTTGTCCGGTGATAGAGTCCGGTCTTTTGAGAACACTCTAGATTATGTTGTTAGACTTTAATATTTTGAACTATGTTTTAAATTTACATTCGAACGTTTCGTTTGATTTTGCACGTTTTTACCAAATCAGCTAGGCCCAAATTAGGGTCGTTATAAATGGTATCACAACATAACATCGCTACCAAACCGGTAGTGGTGCGGTCCTACGTAGAAGAGTCTAGGAATCTCATAGGAGGACAACCGACTATAGGATGGGATGGGCAGAATGTAGAATACGACATGAGTAGGTATAGACATAACGAATGCTTAATGTAGGAATGGCTCCAAGAACGAGAGCGAATGGAAACCGAGAGGAGGATAGCAATGCGTTGGAACAGGCAACGGCGATAGAAACCCTGATTGCGGATTTATCGATGCCTCTCACGTTTAGCCAAGAGAGTCTCATGGATTTATTCCAAACTCTGGCTAGTTCCCTAGTTAGCGCAATAAGACAGAGACAAACGGAGAGGGGAAACTCCGTGCAGATGGAACAAGTGTCGAGGCCCGAAAAAGGTAGAATGTACTACAACGAGGCGTTGAAGAAGGCTGGAATGAATAGTTTCACGGGAGATAAGATGGGGACGCGGAGGCATGGATTATTCGCCTAGAAGAGAAGTTTGAACTAATCGAAGCCCCAAAGGAACTAAGGGCAGGACTGGCCCCGCTGTGGTTCGATGGTAGCACTGCCCGATGGTGGGGAAGCGTGTCGGCCTCACTGCTGAAGGATGTACCCATCTCTTGGGAGAAGTTTAGGAATGCGTTTTTGGATTACTAAGTGCCGAGAGAGCTTAAGAAAGACAAGAGGGCCGAGTTTGACAGAATGATTCAAGGGAATCACCCCGTGATGGAGTACATGCAAGAATTCATAGAATTAGGTAGGTACGCATCTGAGATTATGGAGAGTGAACAAGAAAAGATGCACCGTTTACAGAATGGATGAATGAAAGGGTTAAACTGACTATGTATGGCCGCGACGACGAAGAATTTTCGAGTTTAGTGGCAGCGGCAGTCCAAGTGGATGGGGGAATGCGAAGAATGGATAAGGAACGCACCAGAAGCTTCACAAGGAATGAAGTTCAGGAACGGGGAGAGTGGAAAGGTAAGGTCACTACAGAGAGTTTTGGGTCTGCACAAGGACCCCCGATGAGGCCTGCATGCGCCAAATGCGGGAAGAACCATTTTGGAGAATGCCGGGCAGGAACCAACAGTTGTATCAAGTGCGGCCAGGAAGGACACTTTGCTCGGGAATGCACAAAGAGGAGAAAGATCGAAACTGGGGATACCGAAGGCAGAGCAAAGGAAAGGATCACCGGAAATGCTCGAGTGTTTGCGGTTAACAAGGAGCAGGCCTCGGAGGCCGAAGACGTCGTGGCAATTGCACTACTTATTAATGCTTTACAGCTTTCGTCTTATTTGATTGTGGGGCGACACATTCGTTTGTGTCGGAGAAGTTAGCGAAACGGTTCGGGATAATGGGAAGTAACGCTAAGATCAAAGTGAAAACACCGGGATCCGATGCCATGGAGGCAAACATGATCTATAAGGGATGCGCGGTAGAAGTGGGTACGGTGCGAACAGAGGCAGACTTGATTCAGTTGGGGGATATGGGATTCGATGCTATATTGGGAATGGATTGGTTATCTAAGTACGATGCGCAAGTGAAATGTTGGGAACATACGATCACTTTATGTACGCCGCAGGAAGGGAAACAGGACATGGTCGGAAAACCGATTATGGGTGAGGAGGGAGAATATAGTGATCGGTCGAATTGGCTAGCATTTGTCACCACCGAGAAGGAAGGGACACCATTGGAGTCAGTTCCGGTAATATATGAATACCGTGATGTGTTTCCCTACGAGCTACCAGGTCAACCACCTCAGAGAGAGGTGGAAATGGAGATAGAACTGCTCCCCAGAACACAACCCATCTCCAAGGCCCCATACCGAATGGCACCAGGAGAGATGCAAGATCTGAAACAACAAATTGAGTCGCTATTGAAGAAAGGATTTCTTAGGCCAAGCAACTCCCCTGGGAGGCACCGGTGTTATTTGTTAGAAAGAAAAGCGGCGAGCTAAGACTATGTTATGATTACCGGGAGTTAAACAAGGTCACAATAAAGAACATGTATTCGCTACCCAGGATCGACGACCTATTTGACCAGTTACAAGGTGCGGAGGTGTTCTCGAAGTTGGACTTGAGGTCAGGGTATCATCAGGTCCGAGTGAGGGAAGGGGACATACCAAAAACAGCCATTCGAACAAGATACGACCATTACGAATGTACGGTAGTACCATTTGGATTGACTAACGCTCCGGTGATCTTCATGGACTTGATGAATCGGGTATTTCGCCACTATTTAGACAAATTCGTAGTGGTATTCATTGACGATATCCTAGTTTACTCTCGCAACCGGGAGGAACACGAGCGACATTTGAGAATAGTATTACAGACTCTCAGACAAGAGAAGTTGTATGCCAAATATAGCAAGTGTGAATTTTGGATGGACAACATAGCTTTTCTAGGACATGTGATATCAGCGAGAAGGGTGACAATAGATCCAACGAAGATAGAAGTAGTGATGAATTGGCCGAGACCGACAAACGCTCGGGAAGTGAGGAGTTTCTTAGGATTAGCAGGGTACTACCGAAAATTTATCGAGGGGTTTGCAAGGATTGCCAAGCCACTGAAAAACTTGACCCGAAAAGAAACGAGGTATATGTGGGATGAGAAGTGTGAAGAGAGTTTCGAATGTCTCAAAACGAAGTTGACGTCTGCGCCAATACTAGTATTACCCACACCAGGAAACGACTTCACGGTATACAGCGACGCCTCGAAGGAAGGACTTGGGTGCGTACTGATGCAGGATGAGAAGGTCATAGCATACGCATCCCGCCAACTGAAGGTACATGAGTTGAACTACCAGACCCACGATTTAGAATTAGCCGCAGTGGTATTCGCACTAAAGATTTGGAGACATTATCTGTATGGTGTGAAGTGCGAAATATTCACCGACCACAAGAGTTTGAAGTACCTATTCACACAGAGGGAGCATAACATGAGACAACGGAGATGGTTGAACTGATAAAAGATTACGACTTGAACATTCAGTACCACCTCGGAAAAGCGAACCAAGTAGCTGATGCACTGAGTAGGAAAACCCATGGCATATTGGCAAACACGTTGCTAAAAGAAATGAAGAACCTACAATTGGAAGTGGTTGAGTCGACCACAACCATATTAGGGACTGTTACCGCAAAGCCGGGGATACTAGAGGAAGTACTCGAGGCCTAGATATCAGCCTCCGATAAACCCGTAACACGAAAAGAGGGAGAGGGAAGCGATAAATCAGAGATAAGCAAAGGAAGCGATGGGCTAATTAGAATGAATGAATGGGTATGGGTACCAAACAGGCCAGAGTTAAGAAAGAAGATTATGGTAGAGGCACACAGTTCGGCCTTCTCAGTTCACCCGGGAAGTACTAAGATGTATCGAGACCTAAAAACGCACAGGTGGTGGAATGGGATGAAAAATGAGATTGCAAACTTTGTGGCCAAATGCGAAAATTGCCAACGAGTTAAGGCCGAACACCAACGTCCAGGGGGCGAGCTACAACCCTTGTAGATTCCAGAGTGGAAATGGGATAGCATCGGCATGGACTTCGTGGTGGGATTACCCGAGAGCCCACGGAAGAACGACGCAATATGGGTAGTGGTTGACCGCCTAACAAAGGCAGCTCATTTCTTAGCAGTCAGGACAACATACGGAGTAGACAGACTAGCCAAAATATATGTGGATAACATAGTCAAGTTACATGGAGTTCCAGTAAATATTGTGTCAGATCGGGATCCGAGGTTCACTTATAGATTTTGGCAGAGCTTACAGAAATCACTCGAAACTCAGTTAAGCATGAGCACAGCCTACCACCCACAGACGGATGGTCATACCGAGAGAACGAACCAAATTATGGAGGATATGTTACGGGCATGCGTGTTGGAGTTTAAGGGAAGTTGGGAAGATTTCCTACCACTGGTAGAATTTGCATATAATAATAGTTTCCATAGTAGCATTGGCATGGTTCCATATAAGGCACTGTACTGGAGGAAGTATCGTACACTACTATGCTGGGATGAGGTGGGTGAGAGAAACACCATGGGAATAGAATTGGTAGAAATCACTGTTGAAAAGGTGGCCGTGATACGAAAGAACATTAAGGCGGCACTGGATCGATACAAAAGTTGGGCAGACACAAAAAGGAGACCCCTGGAGCTGAAAGTTGGGGATCACGCTTATCTGAAGATATCACCGATGAAGGGGTACTAAGGACCACCAGGACAGGGAAGCTGAGCCCTCGGTGCGTCGGATCATACGAGGTAGAACTACTATCGGAAACCTAGCATACCAGCTGAAGCTTCCGGAAGAGATGAGGGGGATACACAACGTTTTCCACGTATCCCAACTGAGGAGGAGTGTGACTGAAGGAATCCAAGAATGTGTGGGGGAACCCATGGAGATAACCCCGGAATTGACATTCGAGGAAGTCCTAGTGAAAATCCTGGGCAGAGAAGAAAGGAAACTCAGAAACAAACTAATCCCCATGGTGAAAGTACAATGGCCCAATCAGGGAGAGAGGGAAGCTACATGGGAAACGGAACGAGAGATTAGACAAAGAGCGCTGGAATTAATGGAAGATTAGTACGCACAAGTTTCGGGACGAAACTCAAAATAAGTGGGGAAGGATGTCATAGCCAGGAAAAAGGTACGATGGAACAATAGTAGAGAACATATTGGAAAGGTCTAGACAAGGAATAACGAGGGATACGTGTAATAGCCAGGAAAAAGGTACGATGGAACAATAGTAGGGAACATATTGGTAAGGTCTAAACAAGGAATAACGAGGGATACAGGTATGAAAGAACGAAAAAGGAAACGAAAAGATAGAAAAGTAAAGCAAAACATAAAGGAGGGGTCAAAATAAAAAGGAGGGGGTCAAAAGGTGAATTAGAGAAGTTAAGATGTCTATAAATAGGGGTGGGAAGGCCCAAACCCATGTTAATTACCACTAAGCCATGAAAATCCGCGAAAAACCGGAAAAACACGAAAACTGTCGCGAAAGAGAAAATTGTCGCGAATTTTGTGGCGTGCAAAATTGTAGCGAAAATTGGTGCAAGAGAATTATCGCGGATTTGGAAGTGAAGGAAAAATTGTCGCGGAAAGTTTTGAAGAACAAATTATCGCGGAAAAGTCAAAAGAACAAAATTATCGTGGAAAAAGTTTGATGAACAAAATTATCGCGGATTTGATCCTAAGAACAAAATTGTCGCGGATTTTAAGGATGAAGTGAATTATCGCGGAAATACTAAATTTGGGTGTTTTCGTTGCGTTCCAACGCCGGATCGTAAGGGGAAAAAGGATACGTAGAGTCTACGGTAATCACATAGTTAACAATAAGATAATAATGTCGGAAATTGAGTACTAAGACCTGTTACGAATGCAGGGAAGCACGAAGGGACTATAACGAGCGAAAGCAAACGGTAAGCGGAGTGAACACAATGTAGTAAGGGAAGGTTCAGACTTAGGGAACGGGATTGGGTCATTAAGAAAGAAAGTAAAAGACACGAATGAATGAGACAAATGTTAATAAGACTCGGGGTGAGGAAGGATGGACCGTCCGACCGAACCCGGCATCGTGCCTAGTACACGATTCGCCAAAGGAAGGGCATGCCTGATGAAGGGAACGATAAGTTCCAAAGATGGAAGGATACGTACGAAAAGGGCAGAACAGATCCGTGTGGAAAAATGAGTAGCGCCTAAGTACCCACCCGGGTAAGGGAAGCATATGGCCCGTCGAGTCATCCAACAGCTAACGGTTGGCTTGAGCGGGACATGTACCGAGCATGTTACTCTCGGCAACAGTAAAGTTAAAGCATGAGGGGAATGATAAGGGTAAAAGAAGAAGGAAATAAGAAAACGGTTAAAAGAAACGACTTGCGCGTGTGTGTATGGTTTATTTAAAAAAAATGAAAAGATAAAGTATAGCGTGTGTGAAGTTTCCTTTAATAGATTGTGACCGCTTTACAGATTTTGTAGGTGACACGGACGAGGTATGAGGAGGGCTTGGGAAGGAGGTCGTCGGTTGTCCGGTGATAGAGTCCGGTCTTTTGAGAACACTCTACATTATGTTGTTAGACTTTAATGTTTTGAACTATGTTTTAAATTTACATTCGAACGTTTTGTTTGATTTTGCACGTTTTTACCAAATCATCTAGGCCCAAATTAGAGTCGTTACAATATGCCTATTGAAGAGTAATAGTTAATTGTGATAAAACTAGTGCCATTAAGTTAGCATAAAATCCAATCTATAACTCTAGAAGTAAACACATAGAGATTAGGCACCATTATGTGAGAGATTTAGTTGAAAATAAAACTGTTTGTGTAAGATTTGTACCTTCGTGTGACCAAATTGCTAATATTTTTACGAAACCTTTGGATTACGCACAGTTCATTCAACTTCGAAATTGTTTAGGCTTAATGCTATGCCCTTAGATTATGCCTGCATTTTAATGTGATAAATGTATGTTGAAACTGTTTTAGCTCTAACGTGATATATGTATGATTCACTAACCACCTTCATTTCCGGGGCCTGGCGTACTCCCATTTGAGGAGCATATGCATCTGGACTTAGGAGGAGAAATCCCTACATGGAATAAGGTTGTCTTATTAATTTTTCATCCCTCTCCAACTATACCTTTTCCATTTAAGGGGATGTTCATCGCCCTCTTAAGTGTGTGTGAGACCGAAACTCTTGAATGAGTAAGTCTCGGGTGTTACATGTACTCGTCTACGATATCACAAAGATTAAGAGGGAGAATGTTGGAGTTAGGTAATCTCGGTAATTTCGTACTGTTCGTTTACTGCTTCTGGCCTCATACCTGTTGGGCCATATAACTTGGCCTTATATGCTTAGTGGGCTGCTGCCCATATTGACTCTTACGCTGGACTAACGATGATTGAGCTTTGATAATTGACTTGGCCTGTTGGGCCTCTGGTAACAGTAAGGCGGTTGGCCCGAACTTTATATATGTTCACCTCTTCGTTATTTCGTCACTTTTCATTTTCGCATTTTTACATTCTGCTTAGATTCTCTCTAGCGTTCTTTGAGCGATTCTTGCTGTTTATGTTGCGTATTGCTTCTGTGCTTATACACTGCTTGGATCTAGTATAGATTACAACTTTCAGCGATGTTCTTACTTTTTTTGCGAGTTCTTAATTTTTTCAAAAACTTTCAGCGCTTTACAGTTACCGCCTTACATTCTATTAAGTGTTCTTGAGAATATATTGGGATTTTCTCAAGTTTTTGGGCTAATAGTTTGAGTTTCAGACAGATCCTCGTCGATCTGAGAAACTGTAAAACTCGGCTTAAGACGAACACCTTGATTCTGTAGGTTCTTGATTTTCTTTACCTAATAGTTTGAGTTTCAAACAGATCCTCGTAGATCTGAGACACTGTAAAACTCTAGTTAAAGAAATCGTTAGTTTTCTTTATGCATTTTACGCTTACACTTAAACTGCTCGCTTTTAGCATAATATTTGGCTTCAAGCGTTTACTAAAGATTACCTTCTGTTTTGGGTTGTGACTTAGAAAAAATCTTTGGATTTCTCAAAGAATTGAATCTGTATAAGTGTTTTCAAGCCAGATCTGTTTAGATCTGAGATTCTGGAAAACCGTTGAATAAGATTCGCACTAAAGCCTTAAAACACTAAGTATATCTTCGATAATACGTTGAGCTTGTGCGATAAGAACTGTCCTTAGAGATTCTTTCCATTGTTAAGGTTGTGAAACGTATCATCACAAACTGTTTGTGTGACTAACGTTTGTTTCATAGTTGCAGGTTATCTTTACTGACTTCTTTGTGACTAAGAAGTTCATTATTTAGACTATAGTATGAGAAATGGTCTGAGGAGTAGAGAATTACTGAGCAATTTTCTATCCTTATACTTTAGTTTTAACTTCATGTGCAGTAGTTGTATTATGTGTTTTCGTTGTGGTTGTGTTATGCGTTTTGAACATTTCGACTAAAATAGTGAATTGATTGCAGTGTGTTGGACAATGGATTACCGATACAATCGTGTTTTATCTAAGACAACGTGATCGAATACCACTATAAATCTGAGTGTCATTTTTAACACTTTCAGAACTTAGTTTAACTAATAGGATTAAAAATAACAACATCATATCTTGAAAAATCGCTGGAGCATTCATTAGACCAAAAGGTACTAATAAACATTCATATTGGTCATATCTTGTGTTGAATGATGTTTTGATATGTCTTATTTTTGCACCCTCAACTGGTGATTCCCCGATTTCAAGTCCAATTTTGAAAATACTTTTGCTCCATGCACGTCATCAAATAAATCATCAATCCTTGAGAGTGAATACATATTTCTCTTAGTTAACTTGTTCAAAGCTCCATAATCAAAACAAAGTCTCAAACTTCCATCCGTATTTGGTACAAATAAAATCGGAGCTCCCCATGGTGATGTTCTAGGCCTTATGTAACCTCTATCTAATAAATCTTACAACTGAATTTTTAGTTCTCTAAGCTCTTTTGGAGCGATATGGTGCTCTCGAAACTAGCTCTGTCCCTTCTTTTAATTCAATGGCTAACTCAAACATTTATAACATGAAGAAGCCTTGGTAATTCATCAGGAAACAAGTCTGAAAATTCACAAGCTATTGGTATTTCATCTAAACAATGTTTTGACCCATCGAATTCAAAATAGTCGTGTAAGCTATACTAATGAATTTTTCGTCATTTTTTTTTCTCTCTGAATCTTTCTCTATATCATGAATTAATACCTTATGTATAATGTCACAGAAACAGATGCATTTTGATTTACAATTAATCATAATCTCATATTTGTGTAATCAATCCATTCCTAAAATCACTTCGAATTCTAGAGCTTCTAATTCCATTAAATATGCTACAAAAATATGTTCATCTATTTTTATCTCACAATCTTTATACACCTTCCTAGATATTAAATTTCTATCTAGAGGTGTATGAACTTTCCAATTAATCCTTTCTCATTCTTTACCCAACATACGTACAAAAGACTTTGACACAAATGAATGTGTTGCACTAGAATCAAATAAAAATTAACTGAAATATCATAAATAAGAAGTGTAGATTACACCACATCTTCATAATTGTCTGCTTGTTTCGTTGTCATTGTAAATACTCTAGCTTTAGCAAATTGCTTTCCTTTATGTTCTGTGTTTGTTGTCCAAGTGTTACTTTTCTTTTTATGATATTCATAAGCATAATGTCCACCTTTTCACATCAAAACATACATTCACGCCCAATCGACATTCCCTTGATGCATTTTATGGCATTTAGGACAACTTATGCTTTGTTCCATGAGTAGGATGTGCCAACTTAATTGCAATTTCATTCTCAGTTTTCTTATATGATGTATCATCCTTACCAGAGAACTTCCTCTTGATGTTCCAAAATTCTTTCTCTTTGTTACTCTCTGCCTCAACTTGTACGACAGTATTAACCACATCAACAAAAGTAGGATGGTCAAGTGTGGTTAACATATATCTAATCTTTATCATGCAAACTATATTTAAACTTGTGGATATTTTCTTCTTCTTTCAACATTATATTTGGTTCATGTCTATCTCATTCTCTGAATTTATCCAAGTACTGCATCACTGTAAGTTTCCCTTGAAACAAATTATCGAAAGAAGTTGATCAAAAACAAATCTTAAACTCTTCCCAAGAAGGCACTTCAGTATTTAACATGATGGAAATTACATTCTTCCACCATCTAGAAGCATTTCCATCTAGCCAATGTCCCGCTAAACTTGCTTTCAAATGTTATGGAGCCTCGACTAATTGAAATTTCTCCTCCAACCTTAACAGCGATGCTTCTACCTCGTCTGGTTCTCCTCAAATGAAAATATGAATCCCAACTCTTTTAAGTACCTCATGATAATCAATGTTTTTTCTCTTGTCTTTGCGGTTCTAGTATAATTGGTGTGATCGTTTGAAAAATTGTATTTGGCTCAGAATATCTAATTTGTGCTACACTTTTTGCAAGGCTTGTCAAACGATCTATTACAACAACCAACTCCTCTATCATGATCACATGATTTAGATTGGGTCTCAGGTCTATCCATTCTACTCCTTCGTGGATCTACCTCTAGGGCTACTTGAAGATGTCATATTTAATTCCTGCATAAATTAAAATTTAAATACTATAATAAAACAACACTAACAGTAAAGCTAATTAGAACATTAATCTTATCTAATCCTTTACTCCTAACTTGGTTGGTAATAAGACCTCTAACTTAATATTCTAACATGCTTTGATACCAACACTGTCATACCCCCTGTTTGAAAGCATGACATGTCATGTCCAATACTCACGGCCCTTGTGGTCATGACATGTAATGACCACAAGGCCCTTAACTTCCTACATACATGGCTAAATTCTTTCACTTGATAATTTGAGTTAAGTGAAATAATTTATTTCATACAAACCTTCCCTAAAAGCATAAACATCAAATGTAAACATAAAACAAAGCAACACACAATGTTATATTTTTAAAAAACACAAAGTCTACATCAAAGTACAACACTAGACATGACTCTTCATCTCATTGTGTCTACTTGCCAATTGTATGTACTCCTCACTAGAATCTCCTATAATAAATAATTTTAATTAAGTGGTCTAGAGAGGCATTTAAAACCAACTAAAATATCATTTAAAATAAGTATACCATGTAGCAAAATAACTAAAATACAGAAACAATAAATTATGTAAGCACTTTCAATACTATTATTTTCTTAATCTTTTATTAATCTTTATTTATCAGTATAGATGTACTGGTTCCTTCCCTTAGCCTTTAGCTTATGCTTCACCTCAAGTTAAGGAATTTGTGTATAAGATACCTAGCTTCATAAGTGGATAGAAAACATGACCGACCATCAACACTTTGGAAGTTTTTGCCATTCTTATACTTCATAATAATCTTTTCATTTTGTGGTCACTTCCTTAACTTTCTTTTCTTTCAAGCTAGATCGTATCTTAATTAAAACCATGTCAAAGACATGTTGTTGCCAGGGTTGTGCGTCCACAATCCCTTGAATTTTCAAATAAGAAACACAAAACATTTAAAAACAGTTTGTTGAAAACCTTTAGCAGTCTGTTAAAGTAAAACACCATCAACATTTGAGAGCTCACATGACCTTCAAAATTCAAGAAACAACCTTATTTGAAAAATCAATTCACATGGCTACAAATTTTTAAAATGAATTGTTTTAAGCCGAACACTCCATAGTCCTTGAAAATCATAAAAAAATAAGAGCATAAACTGCCTTCTAAATTTATTGTTCTCCACAATCCTTACAAACACAAGAAAGCATGAATATTCGAACTGCTTCATTCTTAAAAACCATTTTCTATGAAAATAGACTTCATAAGGAAACTATGCATGTATAACACATTATCAACAATCAAGTATATGAAAATAAAAAAAATTAAACAAAAGAGTAGCAAAACATGAAATTATGAAAAAACTGTTTTCTTGCATTTCTTTCTTCTATTACACTTACCTCATATTTCTTTACTTCAAGATCAATTCATTTATTTTACTATGAAATACAACTTCAACATGATGAAAAACGACCACTCTCATAATGAGAAACTACATCTAAAACCTTATATGAAAATCTCAACAACTAGTTCTACATTTCTTTTCTTTTGTTGGTGCTATTTCTTTCATTTCTTCACTTTCTTTTGTGCAAATTTTTCTTTGCTAAAACCCTTTGAAGTCCTACCTTAACCTTTAATCATGACATTTGAAGGAAATATTTGTTAAATTATCCAAAATCAACCAATGACATTTTTCCCTAACTAAGAAATTCATTTTTTCCTCAGTAATATTTTTCTTTTGTTGTATTTCTTTCTTATTTTCTCTAGTATACTTATAATCCATCTTAATTGACTCAAGTAAAATTTTGTGGGTTTTACATGATAGGTGTGGTGAACTTGAATATTGTAACTACAATTATTCAAATTTTGATGAATGCTAGAGGTGAACGCCGTGCTTAGTGCACGAACCCTTTCATTTGTGTTTTATAATTAGCAAGAGGGAATAAGGATGGAGGGGATGCAAAGGAGACCGTTCAACATTAAAATAGCAACACAATAACCTCCTTGGCAGTGTGAGATGGTTCACCTTCACTAGACTAATCATAGTGATGTATACTAGGAGCTAGGATCATATACACGCGGAAGGTATATTTCTTTTTATATTAATTGATTGGTGTGCTACGGGACATTTGGTTTGAATTCAATAATTTTCATAGAAAACGTTGTTTTATATTCATTTGATCGACATTTGTTTGATTGGTATTTTCTTGATCGATAGTTTTGATCATTACTTGTGAGATCAACATTTTTCCCGATCGGTGAGGTGTTTACCTGAATGACGATTGTCTTGATTATTATCCATGCGATTGGTGTTTGTCTTGAGCGACATTATTTTGATCATCACTTATTTTATTGATGTCTTGATCGACATTATCTTGGACGTCACTTATGTCTCGATTGATATGTTTTGATCGGTATTTACTCAATCAATATTATTCAGATCAACATATTTGAATTTTTCACTTATGAAGGGTAAATTTAAAATACAAAATTTCAGTACAAGATTTACAAGATACAAGCAAAAATACGAAAGTACATGGAGGAGCTTATTTGCTTAGACGATCTAGCACCAGCTCTTTTGAAATCTTGGTTTAGTAGCTCAACAAGTGCTTTGCTGTTCTAGGAATTGTTGAAATCTTACACATTGTACCTAATATTTTTTTATTAGTGATTTGTTTTCCTGGGTTTGGTGCCTCATGAGTTTTTCTCTCAAATCTCAGACTTCCCACATAAAAATTTATGTTTTCTTATGACTATCGATTACTAGCGATTCTAACCAAATAAAAATAATTAATCTTATGGGATTAATCATTTTGCCACGTAAAATATGTAATGACTATTTTTCAAAAAATGTGAAAAAATACAAATAACACATAAATTGTCAAAACGGTTCATACGAAAAAAATACAAAAATCATTACTATTTACTTGAGATTTATTCTTGAACGATATTGAAACTTCGGAGCTTCGCATGTAATTGACACTTTTGGGCATCGCTCTTACACTATTAAACATCGGTGCAACCGTAGTATTTTTCACATTTTTCTTAAACTACTTATTTGTAATGCATAATCGAGGAAAATTATGCATAGTCTTTTACAACCAATTTACAACTTCACTTCACGCAAATATATCTAAATCACTACGTGAAATCTAAGCATGCTCCACTGGACTTAGAAGCCACAATAATGTTGGACCTCGAATTAACGTAGTTGGGCTGGGACTTAGGAGCCCATTATGATATATCTGAGGCCCAACAACACTTAACTCATTTGGTTAAGTTTGAGGATAAATCGTTCCTCTCTATCCTACCCTTCCTGCGATTTTTTCTCTCCACTACGTTGATGGTTTCGTTGCTTCATGGGATCATGGTGAACGTGTGCTAATGCCTCTGCCTTTAAATGCTAAGTTCTTCGTTCTTGTTTATTATTATCTTTCTTTTCGTTTTCGTTTTAAACTGTTGCTATTTTAAGCATTGTCTTGTATTAAGAACATCTTTTGTTTTAAATGAAAATCATCTTCCATTTTCGTTAACTGATTATGTACAAGAACAAGTTCCTTCAAGTCCCTATTAGCTTTCATTTGGTATCGGAGCTTCCCGACTTGGGAAATTGATTTGGGGATCTCTAACCCTAGTTTTCACAACATCTCTTATTTGTGTGTAACTGGTTTTCTGGTGTTTGTTCTTGTAAGAAATGGAGAGATTATCATCAGCGGCTGGACCATCAATCTTTACTAGTCGCAACTATGCCCAATGGGTGGTTCGAATGAAAGCCTACCTGAAGGGATAAGGATTGTGGACTCCAATAGAATCCAATAAGATTCTAGAGCTTCCCACAAATCCAACTCCGACTCAGCTGAAATTGTATGAGGAAAGGGTATCTCACTCTTTTCGTGCTTTAGATACTTTGTTTTCTACTGTTGACACTTCTGTTTTTACTAGAATTATGGACTGTGAATCTGCTAAAGTTGCTTGGGAAAAAATACGAACTGGTTTCCAAGGTTCTAAAAAAACCAAGGAAATTGATATCTTAACCTTGAAAAGAGACTTTGGTTCATCTAGAATGAAAGACTTTGACAAGATTAAAGATTTTATTGATAAGATTATGGGTATTGTTAATCAAATTCGTTTACTTGGGGGGAAATTTGATGATCAACATATAGTTGAGAAAGTGTTTGTTTCTGTCCCTGAAAAATTTTATGTTCGTATTGCTACCATTGAGCCAGTTTCTAAAATCTCTGATATGAAGCTTGATGAACTTGTATATGCTTTACAGTCCGAAGAGTCTAGGTTAGCTCTTAAGGAAGATTATAAAATTGCCGAGAAAGCTTTTTTTGGTCAAGATGGAAAAAATGATTCTCAAAAATCTGATTTGAAAAAGAAGTGGAAAAAATCTAAGGGAAAGTCTAAGTTTCCACCATGTCCTCATTGTATGAAAACAAATCATTTTGAAAAATTTTCTTTTCGGCGTCCTAGTGCTAAATGTACTATCTGTTATCAGTTTGGACATGTTCATAGAATTTGCCCCACAAAATCTCATGCTAATGTTGATGATACTGTTATTGAACCGAATGATGGAATTGCTCTTGTGTCAACCTTAACTGATTTTATTTTCTCTAGTAGTTTAACTCAAACTACTGCCTTTTCAGTTGATTTTTCTTCAAGTTGGTACATTGATAGTAGTTGTTCTAACCACATGACTGACAATATTGATTCTTTCTCGGTACTTGATAGATCCTATCAAGTCTCAGTAAAAGGGATTAGAGGTAAAGTACTTCATGTAATAGGTATTGGAATTATTATTCTTAATATACCTTATGGTTCTCAGTTACTATGTGATGTTTTCTATGTGCCTGATCTTGGAGTAAATTTGCTAAGTGTGAGACAGCTTCTAAATAATGGATTTTCTGTTGTGTTTAAAAATTAGTCTTGTGAGATTTTTGATAATATATGGAATTGTTTGTTTTCTATACCAGAAAAGAACAGAAGCTTTGTGTTGATTGTCGATGCTTTTCCAGCTAATACCAGTGTTTAATCTAAGAAATGGCACAAAAGATTTGGTCATTTGAGTTCTGAATATATTAAGATTTTGTTGAAAAATGATTTAGTCAAGGGATTACCATCATTTCATCCGTCTTTTCCTGAAATTTGCACAGTTTGTCAGTATGAAAAACTTTAACAAAGTCCTTTTGGGGTGTCTTCTTTTAAATCTGTTGAAAAACTTGAATTATTTCACACTGATTTATGTGGACCTTTGCCGTATCCATCTTTGATTGGAAATAAATATTTTCTCATCTTTATTGATGATTTCAGTCGTTTCTGCTGGATTTATTTCTTAAATAAAAAATTTGAGTGCCTTGGTATTTTTAAAGGGTTTAAAACTTGTGTTGAAACTCAAAGTTCATGTGTTATAAAAACTTTGAGATCTGATAATGGATCTGAGTATACTTCTAATGCATTCGAAGATTTTTTGAAAGAGTGTGGTATTTTACATCATTTGACAGTGTCTTACTGTCCTCAACAAAATGGTGTTTCTGAAAGAAACAATAAGTCTATTTTAAACATGACTAGATGCTTGCTATTTGAAAAAGACTTACCAAAAAATTTGTGGGCTGAAGCAACCTCTACTTCAGTCTTTCTCCAAAATCGATTGCCTCATAAGGCACTTGATTTTACTACACCGTATGAGACATGGTATAATGAGAAGCCTTCTGTGAAATTTCTAAGAGTTTATGGCAGTGTATGTTACTGTTTTGTACCAATTGCATCCAGGAATAAACTTGATAAAAGAGCATTTATGGGTATATTGGTTGGGTATAGTGAAACTGTGAAAGGTTATAGGAATTTTAATCCTATAACAAAACATGTGGTTGTTTCCCGAAGCTTGAAATTTGATGAAAATGCTCATTGGGACTGTGAGGAAGGAAAATTGAAAACTTCATTTCGACCTTCTGACTGTGATTTATCTGATTTACTTGATGATAATCTGGATGTCTCTACTGATATACCTGTTACTAATTCTCTTGAAATGGCTCCTGATTTT
The DNA here is from genome assembly GCA_009725065.1 of Utricularia reniformis. Lineage (NCBI taxonomy): Eukaryota > Viridiplantae > Streptophyta > Magnoliopsida > Lamiales > Lentibulariaceae > Utricularia > Utricularia reniformis. The sequence goes on from RWGZ01000521.1 coordinate 75,474, forward strand.
CCTAGTAGCCAGATCTCCGATGATGACGAGGCGGAAGCCTCTGTTTGAGGGACTAGGAACATAACTGACATTTATGCCAGATGTAATTTTGGTCTGGAAACTGAACCAAAATCGATTTCTGAAGCTGTCTTCCCCTGCTTGGAAAGCAGTGATGGAGGAGGAGCTAATGATGAAAAAAAAGCATCACACTTGGGTCTTAGTAGCTGTACCTACTGACAGACATGTGATTGGTCTAAAATGGGTCTTTAAGGCCAAGTTGAATGTTATGGTACCTTGAATAAATATAAAGTCAGGTTAGTTGTGAAAGGCTATGATCAACAACGGGGTATTGACTACTTTGATACATTCTCACCTGTTGCAAGATTTGACACTATTCGTACCCTTCTTGCATTAGCTGCTATATTGAATTGGACAATTTTTCAGTATGATGTGAAGTCTGCATTTTTGAATGGTGAGCTTAAAAAAGAGATTTTTGTAACTCAACATCCGGGTTTTGAGATGACAGAAAACTCTTCTCAAGTGTGTATTTTAAAAAAGGCCTTGTATGGTCTTAAACAAGCTCCAAGAGCTTGGTACTCTCATCTAGACAGTTTTTGATATTACCCGTGTATATTCTCTTGTATTTATTCTCACCCGGGAGCTCGTCTAATGTGGCTATTGGTATTTTCGGTATTCTCGGTATTTTCGGTATTCTCATATTTTTATCGGATGGCATTCTCAAGTGGTGTTCTCGTCATTCTGGCTTGCCGAGCGACACATAAAGCCTCTGTAAGCATTTTGAAGATGTTTCGGGTCATTTCGGCCCCAGACGGGGCCAGGGGTATTTTCGTCATTTGCCACCGGGAGTGCACCGAACAGGTGCAATAATGTTGTCTAGCTGCGAATTCGCTATCTAAAAGCAAAAGATCAATATACGAGGTTCTCGGAAATTTTCTGATCGTATTTCCGATTAATACCTTGTCCGGATTGGTTCCCGAGGCTTCGAGATCAACATGGCATTTATTATATCATAATTAGGAATGTTTAATCACTTTTGGGTTAAGTGAGGTGGACTAGGCTTATGGGCCCAAGAGGGTGAGTTATGGGCTAAATTCCTCTATAAATAGGAGTCACAAGGCTTCGAGAAAGGATTCGGTCTTTTATCACGCTTCTCAAGGCAAAATCTGATCTTCCAGCCGCGACCAAACCCACTATTCGCGACCAAAGGCACTTAGCCGCGTCCAAAGGCACTTACCCGCGACGAGTCTCCTACTCGCGACGAGACGCTTACTCGCGACGAGTCGCTTACTCGCGACGAGTCTCACTGCTCGCGACCAGTTGCCCTTCTGCACTGCTCACTCGCGCCCAGTGCGACGCAACTGCAGTTTTGACCATTTTTCGATCCGTTTTCACCCGTATCATCGCTATCATCTCATTGTAATTGTATCACTTGATTATTATAGTGAAAACCAAGGTAGAGCTTCGCTCTCCCGAGGACGTAAGCCCACACATTGTGGGCCCAACCTCGTATATCGCTCGTGTCCCCACAACAATATAATTTACGAATTAATCATAAATTGACTGATCTAAAAATAAATACCCAAAATATTTTTAGACTAGATCAGTTTTATATTATCATGTGGTTTTATGAAAAGCCTCACTGATACTACTCTTTATGTTAAGAGTTATGGAGATTTGATGTTGATTGTTTCGGTCTATGTTGATGATATTTTAGTATGTGGAAAAAACAGTGCTCGATGTGATGAATTTAAGAGGAAATTGTTGCTTGAATTTGAAATGAATGACTTGGGAAAAATATCTTATTTTCTGGATATGCAGATTGATCATTCATCCTATGGGATCTTTATTTCCCAGGAAAAGAATACACTCGAAATTCTGAAACAATTTGGCTTTGAAGATTGTAGTGAAGTTTCTGTACCTATGCTTCCGAATACTAAAATTGGAAAACAAAATGATATTTCTACTTGTGACTCTTCTACTTATAGGTCCCTGATTGGAAAACTGATTGAATTCTCGTCTATGAGAACAGATAGACCACACAGTGCCCCGTGGGTTATCCTCCCGGTTCTCGGGTTTCCCACGTATAAACTCTTGTTTTCCTTTCATTACGGCAACCGAATACAAGCGGTATCCTCACCTGATACGTAAAACATCACAGAGTAGATTTTCACTCTTAACATTTGGCGCCGTCATTGGGGACCGATCTGGTAAACCTATTGAGAAGCTTTGCCTGCTAGTCCTAGTTCTTATGGAGAACTCATAATCTGTGGAAGGAATGGAAGCTCACCAGCAGGAATCACATAACAACATCGTTGGAAGAGAAGTGATAACTATCGATCCTCAATCCTTGGGGAAAATGGTAGAGGAAATGATGGGAGATCTTCGACAATCGCTCCTGCCGTCTGGGCAGAAATCTGTTGTGCAGCCGCAGATCCAGAACACTCAAAGCTTGATTCCACCATAAGCAGGTTGGCAAGACGACCAGTGTGGAAATCCAAGCTCAGACGAGGAGGAAATTGTCGGTCGGTACCCCCAGAACGAGGTACCCCGATCGGATATCGATCAAGACCAAGCTCGCTTTGACGAACTGGTAGCAGAGCTGGACGCAATCAAAAGGCAACGACCCAGGCTAGATACCGATCGTCAACCGGCTTTTTCCATGAAGCAATGAGTCAACCTATCAAGAGAGATGTCGGCAAGGACTTTCTACTAGATTTGGAGGATGCTTATCGTGACCCTTGCTCGGACAATGGGGTTTCCACTCTGCTTCAGATGCGTCTACATCCTTTTTCTGAACGTGTAATGAAAGCTATGCCAAAGCGTTTGTTCAGAGCACCATATGTGATACCTACGTTCGGCAGGTCCGGAGACCCGTTGGATCATTTATCCGACTTTGAATTAAGGATGGGGACATTTCGTGCTAGTGACGCTATCCGATGCAAGTTGTTTGCCGTAACCTTACAGAAAGACGCTAAATCTTGGTTCAAAAATCTTCCGTCAAGATCCATACGGTCTTTTGAAGATTTTGCCATACTATTCACACAACAATTTGCTCCTAATGTGGGTCCCCCAAGGAGCAAAGCCGAACTTTACGTGTTAAGACACGCTCTAGGAAAAATCACTTTGAGACAGTTCATTGAGAAGTTCAATCACGTAGTAAGAGGAATAAAAATGGATCCTATGGAAAAATTGGACATACTGCAACAGGTTCTTGGGCAATGTGGACTTTCTACCAGCTTCATCAAGAATCCACCTACTTCCTTGGGACAACTTACCCAAAAGATCAACAAATACATCAAGGTATAAGAAACTATGGCGGCTCTTCATGGTAAGAAGGAGCCTATTTTTACAAAGTCTGTGGAGAAGAAAATCCATCCCTCGGATAAGAGATGGAGGGAAGTGAATTCGTGCCAAACCCGGGGAACGGATGATGTGAATCAAAGGGTATACTGCGAGTTACATAAATCTGCTGACCACTCAACAACTGAATGTAATGTTTTGGGAAACCACATCAAGGAATTGGTAAAAGAGGGGGTGTTGGAGTACAAGAAGGATAAAACTCATGAGAAGGAATCCGATCGTAATATTGGCGACATAGATGACGATCGTCGTTACGCACCACGCCAGAGGAAAGACGTACATAATGACCGACCACGGCAGAACCATCAAGGGGGGAATGGAATACGTGGAGATCGCGGTGGGAGACAATGGAGGGATCGACGAAATTGTCGATATGGAGACGATCGACGGGATGACCGACGATCCCTTGCCTCAGAAGTTCTCCCCCCACCACCAGCGAACCCGCCAGCTGAAAGGGTTAATACAGGAGATGTCAATTCAGTGCACAACGAAATGATGTACCCTGAGATTTTAGTAATCTCTGGTGGGGATCGTTGTCACATGACCAAGAAGGAGAGGAAGCGCCATGCTAGGGAAATATTGAATTCGTCAGAATTCATGTCGATCAAGGAGGCTCGGAGACTGCCAAAGATAGACATAACGTTCGACGATGATGACAATGAAGGTATTTATGAACCTCAGAATGATCCTATTGTCATAAGTGATGTCATTGCCAATCGCAGGGTACACCGAATTTTGGTCGACCAGGGGAGCTCTTGTAATATAATCTCAAATGGAGTGATTGACTCCATGGGAATTAGCGTGACCGACCTACAGATCATAGAGATGACACTATGGTCCTTTGACCAACGATCGGTCACCCCCTTCGGAAAAATCAATCTGCCAACCACAATCGGATCGGGGGAAAAACTACGGACGGAAATATTGGAATATGTGGCCATGGACATGGATATGGCATACAACGTAATCCTGGGATGACCGGGGCTTAATGCATTTGAAGCCGTGCCTTCCATAGTCCATTTGAAGCTCAAATTTCCAAGAACGGCAGGGATCGCAACCATAAATGTCGATCAAGCAACCGCACGCTCCTGCTATGTTTCGGCTTGCCGATCTAGAGTCCATGCAGTTGAAGACTTACGGGAGCCGAGAAGGGCCATGGAACCAGGGGAGTACAAAGTCGTGGAACTTATTCCAGGAGATTGCGAAAAGACTACTCGAATCGGTTTGGATCTTATTCCATATTTTGAGATTGAGCTGATCAAATTATTCCAGGATAATGCTGAGATTTTGTCCTGGAGCCCGAAGGATTTGTGTGGCATAGACAGAGCAGTGATGGAATACCGAATCAATACCCATCTCAGTGCACGACCGGTAAGATAGAAATTGCGTCATTTTTCGCCTCAGGATGTAGAGATTATCGGACAGGAAACCTCAAATTTTGTAGCTTCTGGATACGTTATAGAGATAAAATATTCAGAGTGGGTGGCCAACCCCATTGTGGTGCCAAAGGCAGGAGGAAAATGGCGAATGTGCGTCGATTACAAGGGGCTGAACAAATTTTGTGAATATGATCCTTACCCCCTTCCACACATTGATAAGTTAGTTGACGCTGTCGCAGGGAGCAATATTATGAGTATCATGGATGCGTACTCCGGATATCACCATATTTTTCTTGCTAAGGAGGATCAGAAAAATCTTAGTTTGTGACGCCAAGTGGTGTCTTTTGCTACACTGCAATGCCGTTCAGATTAATGAACTCTGGGGCTACGTACTTGCGTTTAGTTAATTTAATTTTCAAATATTTGATAGGAAAGGAAATGGAGGTGCACGTGGATAACATGATTGTTAAGTCGTGGAATGATGAAGACCAAATTTTCTATTTGACTAAGTGTTTTGAAGTATGTTGAACATACCGTTTGAAGCTCAATCCTGCTAAATGTTGCTTCGGCATTCGAAGTGGAAAGTTTCTAGGGCATTATGTTTCTGAAAGAGGAATAGAAGCAAGCCCGGAAAAAACGAAAGCCATTATTGACATGCTCCCACCCCGAACGAAAAAGGAGTTTCAAAGCCTCACGGGTCGATTGGCTGCCCTGAACCGATTTATTTCCAGATCCACCTATCGGGCCTTTCATTTCTTCAAAGTCTTCCGACAGGGCAACAAGCTTGAATGGGATGTAGAATGTAATCGGGCATTCGACGATTTAAAGATATTTATCGAATCCACCCCTTCTTGTGAGCCCGACGAGCGACGAACCCCTGGGCCTTTATTTGGCAATATCGACCGTTGCAGTGAGTCCTGCTTTAGTAACGATCGGTGAGGGAATTCATCGACCCGTTTATTATGTTCGCCACACATTGCTTCCAGCAAAGACAAGGTATACGAATATTGAAAAATTTGTTTTGGCATTAAAGAAAGCTTCAGACAAGCTAAAGCGTTATTTCGAGGGCCGCCGCATTCAAGTTTTTACATATCAACCTTTAGAAGCTGTTTTATCCAAGTTGGTACTACAACAAGATTGTCGAAATGGGCCATACAACTCAGTGCGATGAACCTGGAATTTGTGCCCCGAATGGCCATAAAAGCTCAAGTTTTGGCAGTAGAAATGACACGGTCAACATTGGCAACCGAGAAAGAGGATGACGTATGGGATATGTTTGTCGATGGGTCCACTCAAGGAGAGGCTGGAGCTAAGATTCGTTTTGTTACTTCTCAAGGAGAACACGTAAACGCAGCAGTGAAGTTTTCTTTTCCTTGTTCTAATAATGCGGCAGAGTACGAGGCATTGATTGCAGGAATTAGACTTGCTTTGGATATTGGAGTGATGCATATCCGTGGGTTTACGGATTCTAAATTGGTGGTTGAACAGTTTGCAGGGACCTTTGAGACACATGAGCCCGTTATGCAAAGGTATAAAGAGGAGTTGGTCAGGATAGTGAAATCTTTAAAATCATTTGTGTTATCGCATGTGCCTAGGGATGAAAATCATGAGGCTGATGCGTTGGCACGCCTAGCAGCGAGTTCACCAGGTTTACAAGATGGGACCATACAGGTGTTTATGAATTCTAAGCCGACGATCGACTTGCCAGTTATGGTACTGGAGACTGATCCTGAAAGTTTCGATGGGCAATTAGTCGGGAACGTTGATGTCGAGCCGATGCCGGCTTGGATGCATTCGTTGGTGCATTATCTGACGATCAATGTTCTCCCCGAAGAAAGGAACGAGCGACGACGATTGGAATCAAGGGCATGGAGGTTTGTCATTAAAGATGACATCTTGTACAAAAAATCTTTTGACGGTCCGTTATTAAGGTGTCTTCGCCCCTTAGAAGCACGATCGGCACTCAGCGAAGTACATGAGGGAGTTTGCGGAAATCATTCAGGAGCAAGATCTTTGGTTCAAAAGGTCAGACGATTGGGTTTCTTTTGGCCCACCATGGTAGCTTATGCAAAGGACTTCGTTAAAAGGTGCCAACCATGTCAATACCATGCTAATTATCATAAACAACCGGGCTCGGAGTTGAATGCCACTCCACTCCCTTGTCCTTTCGACAGATGGGGAATTGATATTTTGGGATCATTTCCTCGATCAATAAATCAAAGAAAGTTATGTATAGTTGCTATGGAATATTTTTCCAAATGGGTTGAAGCTGAACCAGTATCATCCATTACAGAGGATGCTGTTAAAAAATTCATGTGGAAAAATATTATTTCACGTTTTGGAGTGCCGCGGATGTTGGTGTCAGATAAAGACACACAGTTTACGAGAAAGAAGGTTCATGATATGTGCATTGAACTTGGAATCAAACAAATGTTTTCCTCTGTTTCGCATCCTAAGACCAACTACCTGACAGAGGTATCGAACCGTGCAATCGTTAAAGGCATAAAGAGGATGCTGGAGGACATCGGAGGCATTTGGCCTGATCGACTGCAAGAGGTATTGTGGGCATATCGAACAACTCCAACCCATAGCACTGGTGAGACTCCTTTTTCATTAGTTTACGGATCAGAAGCCTTAGTACCGGTAGAGAATATTTTGAAAACACAAAGGGTGGTCATGTACTCCGAAGAAGAAAACGACGACTTGAGAAGGATGGATTTAGATCTAATCGAGGAGAAAAGAGAAGATATCTACGATCGACTGTTAATGTATCGTCGCATCATGGAAAAATGTTATAATTAGAAGGTGAATCCCCGATCATTTTTAAAAGAGGACTTGGTTCTGTGAAGTGTGGAAGCACAGAAAAATCTTGGTAAACTCGATTGTCGATGGGAAGGTCCTTACAGGGTTAAGGACGTGTTGTTCAGAGGCGCTTATAGATTGGAAACATTGGAGGGCGACGAATTCCCAAGATCCTGGAATATTGAAAATCTTTGAATTTATCATCCATAGTTGGGGTAACATTTTCTACTACTTCTAGTACTTGTGATAAAACTCTACAACTTTCCAAGTTATTTAAATGCTATTAGCATGAATTTATTGCCCATAACATCAAAATATGTCGAGTGACAACACATGCATTATTATGCCCTTAAAGTCGAACGTCATATTCTGGTGACACTTTCGACTATCCTGTAATGTCTAACCTATCGATAACCGATAGCGACTTTGAGGAGTCTGTATCGGCATCCCCTGCTTTTGTTGACTCATAGCGATCAAGCATCTACCAAAAATTGTGTCGAACTTCCCTTCTCAGGAGATCACTTTGGCTACAATTACGTCGAACGTCCCTTCTCAGGAGATCTCTTCGGCTTCAATTACGTCAAACATCCCTTCTCAGGAGACCTCTTCGCCAAGTACGGTGTCGAACGTTCCTTCTAAGGAGACCTCTTCGCCAATAATAGTGCCGAACGTTCCTTCTCATGAGACCTCTTCGCCTATAATTGTTTCGATCGTTCCTTCTCATGATACATCATCGGCTATAACCGCATGGAACGATCCTTCCCAGGAATCCTCCTCGGTTTCGATTACGTCGAACGTTCCTTATCAGGAATACTCTCTAGCTGTAAGAACGTTTCCTGAACTTTTTTAGGCTATAATTACATTGACCACCGCATTAAGGAAACAACCTATGCTTTAATTTTATCGAACGATCATTCTTAGGAATCTTCTTAGAAAATTTGTCAAGTCTTCTATATTAAAGAGACTAATTATTCCGTCGCTCTTGAACAGGAGACCTATTTGACACAACTTCATATTTTATCTTAAAGTAAGACATCTCTTATACGGATGCCGGCAAAAGTTACGAATGGGTCCATCCGATTGATCAGTATGGTAATGTTCTTCACGAGTGGGAATTAGAGATGACACACAGGTGCTATGGAATAGACAAATGTGCCAGGGGCTACTTCGGTAAATTGCCACTACGTTTTTGTTGGCATCTCATGGTTTAAATGTTATGGCAAATCGGATGATCGATCGACAATACAAACAACACTTAAGCAGGATTCTGAAATTTTGGACGAAATAGTTGTCGATCGGTATTGAAGCAGTAAGATAACGATTAACAATTAAAGTTATTATTATTGAAGAAATTACATTACAACATTCAAGAAGATGAGGAGCTAAATGTTAAGGCCCCTAGGCTATCAAGAACGAGTTTATCCAACCGATCGGCGTGTGGATGAAATTATGGATCAGGATCGTCCGGTCCAATGGGCGAGCGAAGATTAAAGTTCCCATCAAAAGTGAGTGGATCGACACACTCCCATTCCTCGGAGTTAGGATTAAGATAAAAAAATGTTGACGATTTGCTCCTTAATTATCATCTTTTGCTCCTCCACCAATCCGAGGGAGTAAGTCGTCGCCAAGCTTTTTAATGTTGGCGAGATCACGAACCAATCCAGAAATGACGATCTATCTTCTTTGTGCTTGTCGATCGTTTGCTCAAGAGCTGACATCCGACCGTCGTAATCCGAGCACTTCTTGTTGATATCCTGGAGAGTGCCATCTGCAGAGTTCATAAAATGCAGAACCTTGTCTTTTTGGACCTTCAGACTATGACGATATTCCTCCTCAGCATATTTAAGTGTGGTTGACGATAGATCGACATTTTTCAGTTCGACATCCAGCCTAACTTCAAAGAGGTCTCGCTGGACTTCAGCCTCGGCTCTCTTTTTCATTTATGCCTGGATCTCTTTAGCCGAACGAGATACTTCTTTGGTGACCACATCCACTCTGTTCTTCAAAGTATTGTTTTCTTCCTGAATGTGGGAGAGTTCTTTGGCACGATGCCTTGCTTCGGCTAGCTCACCCTCTAGCCTAGCAATTTCGTTTCTGTCTTCTGCGGCTTGATCATGTGCCTTAGAAAGTTTCTTCCGCAGAAGTGCGACCGCCTTTAAAGAGCGCTTTGTCTTATGATACAGAGACAACATTTTCTTTGATGTCTGCAGTAGGCAACAAATGATAAGATTAGCGATAATCAGTATGGAACATTTAAATAATGTTATGTAAAATACCTCACGAAGGGCGATCGCCGCTTTGCCAAGTGAAACAGGTGGGTCGGTCGACAAAGTGCCAACCGTCATCATCTCGTCAATATGAGTGCTGACGAGCGTCCCCACAGCCAAAGAAACCGTCGGACGTTTCATAGTGTCACTACCGACCGGCGGTAGAAGAATGAAGTTATCCTCCATGTTTTTGTTTTGGAATTCAGCAAACCATGAAGGAAAACTCTGGCTTTCAAATGAAGAACTGGCTTCTGAAGGGGATGCAACTTCGTTCGCCATCTGTGTTTGGACTGGAGGAGGTGGAAGGTTGGTCATTTGGGTTGTTTGCGACCTTGTAGGAGATTCCCTCGGATAGTCGATCAGTTGGACTTGCTCAGCCTGCAGGAATTCATTGAAGAGTAAGCGACGGTCAGCAGTCCAACCTGCAATCCTAAAACAACTTTCAAGTGTTAGATCGTCAAAAAATTGGGTTACCCTTTCACCAAGGGATTCCATCGGAATAGCGACGATCAACAAAGGGTTGGGTGGTGACCCTTCGACATCATCGGCCGATCGTGATACTCTTGCTGCTTCAGAAGCATCTTTTCCAGCAGTTATTTTGAGGGGTGATGAAGGGGGAGATGGTGATGGAGATTTAGGGTAACAAATATATGGAGATTTAGATGTGGAAACCTACGAATGTATGTAACAAATGAAACAAAATTGAGATGACGAATGAGAAAAAGTGCGATTACCTTCGCCTTTTTAGCCTTCCTTTGCAATCCTTTGGCGATCATCTCTTGTTTCCTCTTCAGTTTCCCTCTAGAAGAAAGTTTAGAGGAGGAAGCTGAAATACGGAATAAAAGCTCAGTTATGACTGGAAGGAAGGAAAAAACTATAAAAATAAGCTTACGTTCTTTGGGAAGAGATGATGGTTGAGCCCAGGGCCGACCGATGCGTTCGCTCATTGATCGACCTGTTATGCACAGACGGGAAAGATTATCCTCTGCACATAACACTTTCCAGTTAAGACAATCGTCTTTATCTGGAAAGTTTTCCATCAGTGCGGGCAAATTCGTCAGTCGATCGGCAGTTAGAATCATTTCTTCACCGTCGACCATGAATTTGCCAATGTCGGATGATATATGGAGTGGGAATTCAAGGTTATGATCCTGAATCCCGACACAGAAGAATGAATTGTACCAGTCGCGTTGCGAATCTGGTCGCTCGACAAGATCGTTATTTTAACCTCTGCTGGAAAAGTACCACAGCTTACGTTGGGCAAAAACGTGAGTGCCTGATTGCCACATCACCTTGTAGATCATCAGGAAGTTGGTGACGGTCGAGGCCATGTTAGCAGTGTCGCAGTAGTGGATGAATGCGACGATCACCACGTAACTGCTTGGCATCAGTGCAAAAACGGGCATCGCCATTGACCACAACAGTTCAGCGACGAATGAATGAAGGGGGAACCTCAATCCATTCTTCAAAGCAGAGATCGTCACTGGTACAGGATTATCTAGGGACGATCGTCCGGCCACGGGCCAAGGCTCAGAACCAGGCTCGTCGATTTCCAGTTGATATTCTTCAGGAAAGCCAAATTTCTCACGAACGGTGTCAAGATTCAGAGATGGAGCAATCTGCGTGTAAGGTTAGGCGTCGTAAATAACCACAAAACAAGAACCTACTGGAAAATCAAGAGAATCGAAGAAACTCGCTGGGATATTAGGAAAAATCACGTTTTGCTCGCGGTAAGGAAATAAAACCGAATTAAAAGGTCGTACAAGCAGGGAAAGTAAAATAAACATGTGTAATTCTTGCGTTTGACGGAGAAGAGTAATTGCCGGATATAATGGGTTGAAATCGCTTGAAAGCAGAGAGTTGAAGTGTATTCGGAAGCGCGATTGGAATTGCGACGGTGACGAGGGTTTTGTTTATGAGCAACGCTTAGGATTGTGCCACGTGGACTACCAGGATTGCGACTTTCTGTTATCTGCACGGTTTTCAAGATGAATAGATCTGACACGATGAGTAGAGAGATAGAGTTTGAAAGCATTGGCGTCGATCGATATATTAATTGGTGATTTGTGGCTACATGTAAGTCACGACAATATCAACTCCCTCCGACTTTCGACTTTAACGATCGGTTGGAGTTGAGGGGCTAATGTTAATACATGACTTATGACTATACGGTCAGGGTCAGGTAATATGTCCGATCGGACGACGTTGCCGATCGGACGAGAGAATAGGTGATCAGTCGATCGGTATCCTATGGAGCGTTGCAGAATCGGTAATCAATTGCTGGAAGAACGGTGTGCGATCGACGTCTTCAAAAGAAATGTCAACGAAGGCTTCGACATGCACAAAAGTCTCATAAATTGGCTCGAGGTGTCTGCGATGAGATCGTAATAAATTATGATAAGATTATGTACAATTAAAATATGTAGAATGTATGTCTATAAAAGGGAGAAGTCTAGAAATGTTGAAGGACAAGTTCTATGGAGAGTTACGGATCAAAACATCTTAGTGACTTTTTCCTGGGTTTGGTGCCCCGTGGGTTTTCCTCCCGGTTCTCGGGTTTCCCAAGTAGAAACTCTTGTTTTCCTTTCATTACGGCAACCGAATACCATCGGTATCCTCACCTGATACGTAAAACATCACAGAGTAGATTTTCACTCTTAACATTTGGCGCCGTCCTTGGGGACCGATCTGGTAAACCTACTGAGAAGCTTTGTCTGTTAGTCCTAGTTCTTATGGAGAACCTATAATCTGTGGAGGGAATGGAAGCTCACCAGCAGGAATCACATAACAACATCGCTAGAAGAGAAATGATAACTATCGATCCTCAATCCTTACGGAAAATGGTAGAGGAAATGATGGGAGATCTTTGACAATCGCTCCTGGCGTCTGGGCAGAAATCTGTTGTCCAGCCGCAGATCCAGAACACTCAAAGCTTGATTCCACCAGAAGCAGGTCGGCAAGACGACCAGTGTGGAAATCCAAGCTCAGACGAGGAGGAAATTGTCGGTCGGTACCCCCAGAAAGAGGTACCCCGATCGGATATCGATCAAAACCAAGCTCGCTTTGATGAACTGGTAGCAGAGCTGGACGCAATCAAAAGGCAATGACCCGGGCTAGATATCGATCGTCAACCGGCTTTTTCCATGAAGCAATGAGTCAACCTATCAAGAGAGATGTCGGCAAGGACTTTCTACTAGATTTGTAGGATGCTTATCGTGACCCTTGCTCGGACAATGGGGTTTCCACTCTCCTTCAGATGCGTCTACATCCTTTTTCTGAACGTGTAATGAAAGTTGTGCCAGAGAATTTGTTCTGAGCACCATATGTGATACCTACGTTTGGCAGGTCCGGAGACCCGTTGGATCATTTATCCGACTTTGAATTAAGGATGGGGATAGTTCGTGCTAGTGACGCTATCCGATGCAAGTTGTTTGCTGTAACTTTACAGAAAGACGCTAAATCTTGGTTCAAAAATCTTCCATCAAGATCCATACGGTCTTTTGAAGATTTTGCCATACTATTCACACAACAATTTGCTCCTAATGTGGGTCCCCCAAGGAGCAAAACCGAAATTTACGNCCGATTGCCTCCATCTCATATCTTCGGGTCACGTGCCATCGGTCCTCTACCGATTGCTTCGGTCCTCTTTGTTACATTCGGTATTGCGTACTTCGGTCCTTGACCGATCGGTACCAATACCGATCATCCCGTCTTCCATGTGTGCCCCGATTCACCACATTGCCGATCGTCATCCAAGTGTCACCGATCGATACCAATACCGATCTCCACACTTAACACAACATCCTTACAACCTTCAAAGCAAAAATGCTTGGGTGAAATGCAAAGAGCTCTGTAAGTATAAACAAAAGCTTACTTGACTCATTTGAGACCTTTCTGAAGGATTTTGATGGATGCAGCTGCTACTGTGACAACGTAATCTAACTGGTTGAAATTGTTGGAGTAGAGACACTTCCGAAAGATTGAGAGTTAGCACAGGAAGAGTGAAAGGGCGAAGTAAGAGCTTTAGCTTTAGTTTATCTTTAATTTGAAAATCAAGAGTTGTTGCTAGTATTGAATATTGAACTAGAACCGCACTTAATGAAATTGTTCTTAACAGAAGGAAAAACAACTTGAAAAAAACATGATAAGTTCATGCACTACTTAAAAGTGACAAGCACCCCAATTTGCACTAAAACAAAGCCTTTTCTCTCCAAGCTTCCAGCATCTGACACCTTGGGCATTTCCAGAAGTAACTTGTGCAGCGGACATTAAGCTTAATTTTTCAGCAACATAATCTCCATTGAAGATTCGTGGTTTCATATTCTTTTCACAATGTGATGTCTTCAGCTTTCCTACTCAACATGACCTGCAATGTAACAGTTTTAATATTCCCCCATGATGGTGACTCCATCACACACACCAAGTTTCGTTCTGAGTTCCTCAAAGCGGGGCTTGAATAAGCTCTTTGTGAAAATATCGGCTAAATGTTCTTCTCCTGGGCAGTGTGAAAAAAGGACTTCTTGGTTCTTCTCAGCTTCACGGACTGCGTGATATCTGACCTTAATATGTTTGGACCTGCCATGAAAGACTGGATTTTTTATCATAGCCATGGTAGATTTATTATCACAGAAGATATTGGTAGCTAAAGTTTGTTTAAAGCCAATCTCCATTAACAATTCCCTTAACCAGATGGCGTGATTTGCAGCTGCAGAGGCAGCCATGTATTCTGCCTCTGCAGATGACTGAGCCACATAGCTCGGCTTCTTCGTGTTCCAACAAAAAACTCATGATCCCGATGTGAAGCATTAACCTGTGGTGCTTTTCGAATCATCAACACACCCCACGAAATCTGAGTCAGTGAACCCCAGCAGAGTCACAGACGTTCCTTACTTAAAATAAAGGCCCCAGTGCTTAGTGTGTTTAATGTATCCAAGTACCTTAATAGTAGCGTTTAAATGAAGTACAGACGGCTCTTGCATGTACCTCGGTAGCACACTCACAGAAAACATGATGTCCGGGCGAGTAATGGCTAAATACATTAACGATCCCACAATGCTACGATACTTCTTGGCATCTGCTTGATGACTGCTGTCTGAGGCGAGAAGTTTCAGACCTCCTGTCATAGGTGTGAGGTGTTCCTCAATTATGGAAAATCGATTAATTAAATCCAGGGAGTACTTCTGCTGACTTAGGAACAAACCAGTCGAAGTACGAGTTAACTCTAATCCAAGGAAGTATGTGGCACTCCCAAGATCATTCATCTAAAAATAACTTGCAATGCCTTCACGCACCTTTTCAATTTCTTTATCCTCATTTCCCAGTATAAGTAGATCGTCCACATACACAGAAATGATAGTCATAGTATCCTCCATATTCTTGATAAACAAAGTAGCCTCAATGTCGCTTCTGGTAAAGTACAAACTGGTAAGGTGATTTTCTAACTTCGAGTACCAGGCCCTTGGGGCTTGTTTCAAGCCATACAATGCTTTATTTAGTCGATATACTTGATGTTCATGATGTTTGAGTATGAAACCTGGTGGATGTTCCACGAAAAAATTTTCTTCCAACTCCCCATTAAGAAACGCAGATTTCACATCCAATTGATACAACTTCCAGTTTAGTTGAGCCCCAAGAGTTATCAGAAGCTTGATGGTGTCAAATCTAGCCACTGGCGCAAAGGTTTCATTGAAATCAATGCCTTGAATTTGAGAGTATCCTTTTACGACCAATCGAGCCTTGAGTTTGTTGACACTTCCATTAGGATTTAACTTGGTTCTAAAGATCCACTTGATTCCAATAACTTCTTGATTCGTAGGTCTGTTTTCCAGCTGCCGCGTCCCATTGATGTTTATCATCTTCAGTTCCTCTTCCATAGCCAACCTCCACTCATCATAGAGCAAAGCTTCATCCACAGAGTTAGGTTCTGTATAGGCAATCAGACATCTAGCATATATTTCAGGCAAGCTGCGTGTGCCTCGAACTGATTCTTCTTCATGTTGGATATTAGTAGAGTTAGAGCTTGGTGTTATGTCACTAGACATTTCATTTTCACAATTTCCCTCCGTTAGACATTGAGGTTGAGTAGTGTCTGAATTTTCTTGATCCAAAGCAATGCATCCAGTGTTCCAATCCCATTTCTTGCTTTCATCAATAGTGATGCTCCTACTAATGAACACCTTATTGGTGAAGGGGTTTAAAATTTGAAAGCCTTTACTCACTGTTCCATAACCAACAAAAATGCCCACTTCAGACTTGTTCCCAAGTTTCTCTCTTTTTTCCACTGGAATTAAAGTGTAGCAGATACTTCCGAATATCCTTAGGTGTTTTAAAGAGGGCTTGTTACCAGTAAGAGCTTCCATCGGAGTTTGGTTTGCTAGTGCCTTAGTGGGAAGACGATTTTGCAAATAAGTGGAGGTATTTATGGCTTCAGCCCATACAAATTTTGGCAATTGTTTCTCCATTAATAAGCATCTTGTCATGTTTAACAATGTCCTGTTCTTCCTCTCTGCTACTCCGTTTTGCTCTGGATTATATGGTACAGTCCGTTGATGAACAATTCCATTGTCACTAAGATAAGTACTGAATTCTGAGTAGTAATATTCTGAACCATTATTTGTTCTGATTATTTTTACCGGCACTCCTAATTGGTTTTCTAGCTCGTTTTTGAAGTGTTTGAACACACTGAAGCAGTCACTTTTACTTGTCAGGAAGTAAGTCCAGCAAAAACGACTCATATCATCGATCAATGTCATGAAATACAAACTTCTACTCAGCGAAGGTACTGACATGGGGCCGCACAGATCCGAATGGATCATTTCCAGAGACTTGGTTGATCGCCAAGACATTCTAGAAGGGAATGACAGTTTTTCCATCTTACCCTTACAAGAGACACAACACACCTCATCTAAAGAGATGAGTTCTGGGACATCATGCACCAATTTTAGTTTGGTAAGGTTGTGCAATCTGAGTTTGCTTATGTGTCCCACTCTTTTGTGCCACAGTCTTGAGAATTCTTCAGTTGCTGTCATGCATATTTCCATATCAGAATTAGTGTTGGCATAGAAACACCTTTTGAACATCTGCACTTTGACCAACATTGATCCATTTGGTCTGAAAACTGAGCACCGGGCTTCCTCAAAAATTAGTTTAAACCCGTCCTCAATCAGTTGGCCAATACTTAACAGGTTGTAGCCAAGATCAGGGACTAATAGTACATTTTCTAGTGTGAGATCTTCAGAGAATTGAATTTCGCCTTTGCCTGTCACAGGAACCACCCTCTTATCACCAACTTCTACTCCGCCAGAGTACTGATTTAATTTGACGAATAATTTTTCATTTCCTGTCATGTGGTTTGAGCAACCACTGTCCAACATCCAGCTCTCCATAACAGATGCCCCTATCAGACATTTTTCTTCATTTACAAGAGTCACAGCGCAGCATTAACATCTATCACCTCCGGCTCTTCTTCTACTTCTACTTGCTGAGAAGCTTGTGCTTTTTCTTTTCCAGTCGTCTTACATACCTTAGCTACATGACCATAGCTGTTACAGTTCTCACAAAAGGCATTTGGTCTCCAAAAGAAAGCAGTTTCTCTGTGGTTTGTTCTCTCACAATGAGAGCATGGGGGAAATCTTGGCGTTCCTGATCCCCCAGGGCCTCCAGAGCCAACATAAGGCTTATTGAATGATTTATTTTGATACCCTGAGAAGTTCCTCGCAGATAGAGTTGTTTCTCCTCCTGCTTTAACGTTTGCACCATTGTAGGCTTCTTTACACCTCAGACCCCATTCATTTCAATCGAATGTAATTCCTCCACTAGTTGTTGAGCAGTCATGGTGGAAGTTAGATCTCCATGTAAAGATTCTAAGGAGAATATTTTTTCATCATATTTTTGAGGGAGTGATTCAGTAACCTTTTCCATTACCTTGACTTCATCATAAGAACCTCCCAACAGAGATATTTCAGACACAAGCACCATGATTTTGTCGACAAAGTCAACCACCTTTTCATTGTCTTGCATTTTCAGTCGTTCGATTTCTTTTCTTTTTGCTCCAATTCGGCTTCCATTTAATCTTGCACTTCCCTGATAGATTTCCATCAGTATATCCCATATTTCCTTAGCAATCTCGCAGGACAGAACCCTGCTCAGCACCGGCTTCTTAAGAGATGCTTGGATGACTGCAAGTGTCCTGTAAGACTTGGCTACTTCCTCTGAATAATGCTTCTTTTGTTGCATATGCATGTGATTTGGACTTTCTAGTAAGGCTTCATTTCCCAGCTCAACATATGACCACAAATCTTGAGATCTTAAAAACACTTCCATTTGCTTTACCCATGTATGGTAGTTTTTTCCATCAAACTTCGGACCACTTCCTAACATAGTTCCTTGCATCTCTACAATTTCTTTTGAACCAGTAGCTCCGATACCAATTTTTTGGAGTAGAGACACTTCCGAAAGATTGAGAGTTAGCACATGAAGAGTGAAAGGGTGAAGTAAGAGCTTTAGCTTTATTTTATCTTTAATTTGAGAATCAAGAGTTGTTGCTAGTATTGAATATTGAACTAGAACCGCACTTGATGAAATTGTTCTTAACAGAAGGAAAAACAACTTGAAAAAAACATGATAAGTTCATGCACTACTTAAAAGTGACAAGCACCCCAATTTGCACTAAAACAGAGCCTTTTCTCTCCAAGCTTCCAGCGTCTGACACCTTGGGCATTTCCAGAAGTAACTTGCGCAGCGGACATTAAGCTTAAATGTTCATCAACATAATCTCCATTGAAGATTCGTGGTTTCAGATTCTTTTCACCATGTGATGTCTTCAGCTTTCCTACTCAACATGACCTGCAATGTAACAGTTTTAATAGATATCGTAGTCTTTGTTGATAGTTGGATCGATGATCTTTGCTAAATCATGGTTTTGCATTAGAGGTTTGGCCTAAACTTAGCATTAAACTTTATCACTATGATGAACTTGTTTTTGTCATGAAGTTAATTTGGTTCTTCACTTGGTAACATGAGAAATAATGCAGCAAAATAAAGTGAAGGTTTTTTTTATTTTACCCACATCACAACGCTGTTCTGTGAATCATCTATGGCTGGACGTCCACTTACAAGCTCCAACAGTAGAACACCATATGCATAAACATATGTCTTTTCATCAGCTATGCCACGCATGACGAACTCCGGAGGGAGATAGCTTTAGTTGAAACACAAATTGTGAGGTCAAAATTAAAAAAATGGAAGAAAGTTTTTGTTTTGAAGATAGAAAGCCACCCAAATGTGCCTTCGAACTGTGAAATTATGAGGTGAGTCCACTGATCTGGAAGCCATTTTGCAAGCCCAAAATCTGAAATCTATAAGGTAAAACAAGTATCACCAGTCATTTTAAAGATGAGTCGCCAGGAGCATGTTCTTTGTACCTGTGGTTCAAAGTCTTCACTGAGCAAAATATTGGAAGACTTGATATCTCGGTGGATAATCCTTCTTTGGCATCCCTCATGGAGATATTAAAGACCTAAGGCAATGCCTAGAGCTATATTGTATCTGAGATTCCATCCAAATTCTCCCTTCTCCACTGAGTAGCAACAGAATATGGAATGAATAGATAATGAGTTGGAAAACTAGATTAGTAAATTGAAACACAGCCTTTAGTAAAGAAGACAAACTTCCATTAGCATATAAGGGAAGGACAAGGTGCATCCCTCCTTCGACATCATAACCGATAACTCCAGAAATATTTGGATGGCTAACATGTACCAATATCCTGAGCTCAGACAAGTAATCCGAAGTCATCTCTTCTTGTGTTCCCCTTTTCACATCTATTAGTTGTCCATCATCCAAATGTCCCTTGTATACTTGAGAGTATCCACCTTCTCCAATCAAGTTCTCTAAGAAATAACATAATCAAGCTCATTACCTATGTCGATTCGGAGGATCAGGGACGATAAATTATCATCTTAGTCCCTCAAATATGTGGTTTACCTTGGCTAAAGTCGTCGGTGGCTTGTTGAAGATCAGAGAGAGTGAAATTCTTCCAAGACTTCTCAAAGCAATAGTTCAAGTCAGTTTCTAAGTGAGGCAAAAGTGAAGGTAAACTCTGTGAACTTCTGTTGTTTTTCTTTTTTGAAAGCTTCTTTATTGAATAAATGTGAGGTATTGTCGGATGGAATGAATGTCCCCCTTCTTCAGCTTACGAAGAAATTCCTTCCATTGTGAGCCAACAACTTCTAAACCATTGTTATCGATTTTTGAAGCGGATGATCCCTCTGCCTTTTCTTCCTCATCTTCTAAACTTTCTTCTCTAGGTGATCTCACACCTACATCTAAGTTCCTTAAATCTAAATCACAAGTTAACCATTGATTTCCTAACTTTTTATGCATCAACTATCAATAGTTGTACCTTCAAGACAATGGGAAATAGAGGTAGAAAACAATAATTTGTTGGCAATTATGAAGAATTTCCCTTCATCAACAAATTTACTCCATGTATTCTCAATTTCCCTTTTGATAATCAACACCAAAGGTGAAACTCATTCATTGTATTCATGCTACAAACAAGGATAAAATCATCAGGGAAAAATGTACCTCGATTTGGGATCATTTTCCATGGTGCCTTAAAGACATGAATTAGAAAAATAACTTGTCTATATGGCAATGCAATTAAGAAAACAAGAGAAAAAATGGTTGCATGTATTCTCTCACTCTATTTTAGGAATCCATACAAAGCTTAGATTTCGGGTTTACTTCCTATTTTAAGAATCACCTTCAAACTTCATTAGACTTTATATTTACTCCCAGCCTTTTGCATGTTAAGGTCATTGTTTAACCTAGTAGATTCCATTCGGGTCTACTACTCTGTTTGCATGGGATTCATTAAACAATTGTAGTCTGTATTAGAGCTGAATGAATCATTTTGTCTCCACGTGGTGAATTTTCATTGGCTAGTAGTGGTCGACGAGAATGAAAGCACGTGTATTTATTGTTTCATTCATAGCCATAGGCAAGCAGACGTGGCTGTTCACCTACCGTCAGATCGGTTCAACCTTTTTATTTTTCTTCTCCTTCTCTTCCCCGTTTTGGATCCATCCATAAAGTTCTTCAAATCTCTCTCCCCAACTTCAAGCGTCGAGCACGGCGTTGAGGGATCTTCTTTCTTGGCTCGATTCTGGTGCCGCCATCGCATAGGAATCTCTTGAAGCGGTAGGTCAGTCGATTAATAATGTAGCAGAATTGATTGGTCATGAGTTGAAGATTGGGCGTATGAATCTTGCTGGTGTTGGAAATTCGGGAAGTGGTGGTGATTCAAACTTAAATGTAACTTGTAGGCTGTATAGTCGGTTGTTGGCAGTGGTTAGTGGGCGAAAAAATTTATGTACAATGGTCAGTGTCTGTGTATTTCATGATTAATATAATTTTTATTTATGTTTTAGATTTGATAATATCAATAAAAGTTTTGCAATTTTATCCATGATTGTCAATAAATATTTTATTTATTTTTTATTTAAATTTAAAGTTATTTATTTATTGTTTGGTGAGAGTTCTATTATTGTATTAAAATATGTAACAAAGTAATATACACATTAATTAAATAAATTTACATCATATATTAACAATTGATTTAAAATGAATAATACACAATTCCTAAATTTGATCAAATCAATAGTTGGTTGGCTGATAGAATGCTCATATTATATGACTTGAGTTCTGTTTAAAAACCGTGGTTTCTAAAAAATGGTGGCATGTTTTAATTAGTTAAATAATATAGTGATGCTTAAATCACTATTAAGCATTTTATAAAAAACTCAAGAAATTGAGTTTTTGTATAAATTATAACACAAAAAGCTTACATAGTCCTCTAAACTCTAAAGTTTATAACATTATAAAATATATATAGGATTATTGAATCGTTTTAAAAATTATCCAAAGAATAGATATGAACTTGAATTATCAAAGTAGATAAAGAAGGTAAGTCAGAAGTTGCAATTCTATTTTGATGTCTTTTTAAATGTTTTAATAAAAATGATTAAACAAAATATAATCAGGGTAGCTTTAGTTGGATAAAGTCATGTTTATAATATTTTATTTTTATTTATTAATTTAAATCAATAATTCAATCATTTATTTATATGTTGGATTAATAGAAAGATAAAATAATACAACTTTTATTTTCTTACAATGATTATTTGACATATTATTTACATTTTACGCATTTATAAATATACACATCAATAAATGAAATTTATTAACCCAGTTTTAAGTTTTAAGCATTCAAAATTATGTTAAATATAATTTTATAACTAAATAATATAACAATTGTCAAATCACACCTTACTGCCTAGCAGTAATATATTAGTAATGATTTTTTTGACAATGACAAAATAGTAAATAACTTATAGTGAATGTTTTTTCTAAACTAATTTTAGTCTAATATTGCTTGTAACTTAAAAAAACTCGTGGTTGGTGGTTAAGGTGCGATGTTTCACTTACTCTGATGAAATTGGTGACAGTAGTTACGGTGATTGGAAATTGGAGTTCCGATTGAGGTGATGAGGGAGATTCATATGAAATTGTTCTTGGGAAAGTTGATGATGATACATTCTGGTGCAGGTAGTTTTATAGGGTAGAAATGGCTGTTAAAGCTGAAGAAGCTAGAGTATGGATAGTCAATGGTGTTATTTCTGGAGATGAAGATGAGGATTTCAGTTGGGATGTTGATGATGATCCCCAAGATGATAATACTAAAGAGGTGAAAGATGAGCAAACATGAAAACAAGTATTCATGTCAAATGTCAAAAGTGGAGAATCTTCAGTAGAAATAGATAACAAAGTTGCAGTTGAGAAAGCTGATATTTCGGCTTACGAGGATAACACAGTGGGCAGATTATCTATCATCTAGTGAGAAAGAAGGATCACTTGGAAGTGATATTTCGATTATTCCTAGTTGTGATGAGAGCAAATCAGATAAGCACACGATTTCTAGTATTCATAATTCATTAATAGTTTAATAAAGAGATTGGATTCTGGTGAGGAGGATGAGGATTGGATTATATATTTCTATGAATCATGTTCTCTAAACTCTAAATGTGTATACTTGACTGTTGGAAATCTGGATCAAACACTGTTAGTATTAATACAGTAAATAGAAAATAATACCAGAAAGGTGATTTGATCTCCGTTATCAAATATAGTTGAGTGTCGCTTGTGCCACGTCATAATGACGCTGAACTTAAGAACAATTCCGACAACATCGGTGTTCTCCAGGTTACACAAGCAGCAAGCTCCCTTGCTCAGGAACAATGATTGTTGTCGATGAACTTAGAATCAATATAGACACAATATCAAAACAACAACTCTCAATATTTTTTCTATCTCATCGTCATCTACAATACTATTATTATTGATATAATAGAATGTGTAGATGAATATTTCTCCACTTCTTCCTCCACTTTCCCAATAAAATAGGGAATATAGCTTTTGAAGAAGAAAGAATCTCTTGATTTTTTATTATGTAATTAACATAATATTAATAAAATTATAAACCTTTTAAATATATATAGATAATATAAATATTATCCAACAACTACTCGTATTTTTGTTTCTTTGTGAAATAATATTAGTTCATGAATCAGTTATGTTGAAAGGATCAGTGAGGTTTGATTGGGCTATTATGATTTGTGTTGAAAATTTTGTGGTAATATTGTCATAATGGAAGCCTCAATTGTTCATTGACTTGATTATTGTGTATCATTCAATCAAATGAAGCCTAATATCTCTTTGAAAAATGAAGCAGCTCCATGTGGAGATGAAAGGTCAGCTAATGAAGTACAATCCGCCCGTCACCATCTTACCTAATTCATATCCACCCAGAAAATTGATAAAATAAAGAACCAAATATTTGGTATGACAATAGAAGAATTGCATTTCCATCATGGAATTTTTGGTGTGGAAAGTGGGAATTCGGATAAGGTACGAGAATTTGTCGACACATGCTGTATATTGTAACTTTCCAAGTCAAATTCTTATATTTTTCAAGAAACTTTATTTACTAACTTTATTTTTCAAGAAAATGGAGTTTTGCAGAAAATTAAGTTGGTGAGGTATGAATAGTCACCTACTATATGATTCTGATCTGGATCACAACTGTTACTTTTGTCTACTGTGCATAAATGGTATAGGATTCACACACAAAGTGGTTGTTGAAGAAGACTTCAACTTCAAGAATCATTCCATTATGCAGTGGTGACAACGAGCCCCATATGATTGAAGATAAATTCATAGTTTCTCTCTCAAAGTTTTGTGCGCCTGAATTGCGGCATACCCATTTGATGTTTGAAGTGGAAGCCAACTCATAGAATCCACCCAACTTGACAGAAAGGCGATCGCAGAAACTTTTTGTTTAAGAATAAGTTACTGTGTGAAAAAAACATTTTTAAAAGGATCAATGAAGCGGTAATGAACTTGGGTTCCTATGGAGGTGAGCGGGAAGTTGTGGGAAGATGTATTGGGTCAAACGATGGTTGCTCTAGAAAAAGGGAGCGATTGTTTGTGGTGGGCTTCGCAGGTTTCTTCATATTTGAGCTCTTATGGCATTAGTTTACCTTGTGTTGAATTTGGTACAAGGTTGGTTTCCTACGTATGTTGGGAAAACAATGTACCAAATTCTTGGAAGTTCTTAGAGAAGGCAATGGTTCTCAAGATTGTACCTCCTTTTCTTGTTCTCGCTCTTCTCTCACAAAGGTCATTTTCTTCAATGTTGCATACATGTTTCATTGAATTAACTTGCCACAGTCATATCTTCATTTAGTTTGTTCATTTTCTTGATTTTGGCTCTCAATCCTCCACGTCTATGGTTTTAATGGTTAATTTGCCTCTCGAATACTAAAAGGAAATGCTAATCAGATCAGGGTGTTATTTGTGGTTGTGTTGATGGCTTCGTGAACTTTTTTTCCGGAATTTAGAAAATGCGTGCTATTGCTTTTTTGTTATTGGGCATGTTGTTAGAGAAAAGGACCTTAAAGCTATGCAAAACGCTGCATTAACTCTTATTGGGTCAAATTCTTGTATGTAGGGTGATTCAACAAAGACATTCTTGTCCAGCAGCATTTAGACTTTACATGGAACTCCTTAAACGACATGTTTTCTGTCTGAAAGAGAACATAAATTTGCCAAACCATCAGAAGTGAGTAACTGAGATACTGCTTCCAAAAGTTGACATCAAAACTCTGGTTGAAGCAATATGTTTCTGCAGGACCATGATGGTGGTAGATGAAGTCCTTCACTTGTCTCAGATTTTTCTCTTGAAGCAAAATGAAGATGGGGTTCTCTTGGTTTTGTTTCTCTTTGCCATCACTTGGCAGTTAGTCGATGCGGCACTTGATGATGAAGGATTGTTACGCATGACGGACTGCATCCCAAAATGGCCTATAAAACCTGAAGATATGGAAGTAGATGATAACATGTATAAAGAACAAATGGAGAGTTGTAGGTACAAAATGCAAAGAAATAATACGATCCTTGCCATTGAGTTGATTGGACAATTTGCCGAGAATAATTCCACTTCCAGGATTCTTTTCTTGGTCCGTCAAAACATGTAAGAACTCATTTTCATATTTTTTCTCTTTATTTTTCTAAATCAAAATTTGTTGGGAAGTTCTTCAGTACATCAATGTACATGGATGCATGATGATATAAGGATCTATTTCAGGGGTTCACACTGGGAAAGCTTTGTCCAGAGAGTGGAGCTTCTTGTAGAAAAATCATCAGCTTTGAGGAACACAAAATCTGGATTATTTGAGATTCTTACGCAGTTTATTTCAGCTCCTGAGATGGTTAAGTTTCGTCCTACACAGGAAATTTCGCTTCTGAAATCTCAGCCACCAAGATCAAGACCTCTTATCAATTCTAGTGGTTTTTGTGTTGGTGTTAGTCAGTCTGCTCTTTGGGTTTCACTGGATATGCTGCTAGAAGATGCAGTAGATGGTAGCCAAGTAAACGCAACAAGTGCAGTTGAAATCATCAAAAGTATGCTCATTTTTCTTCCTTATCTTTTC
Source organism: Utricularia reniformis (assembly GCA_009725065.1). Lineage (NCBI taxonomy): Eukaryota > Viridiplantae > Streptophyta > Magnoliopsida > Lamiales > Lentibulariaceae > Utricularia > Utricularia reniformis. The sequence goes on from RWGZ01000521.1 coordinate 101,334, forward strand.
AATAATTTCCATTAGAACTTCAGAGGAAAAGTCTTATTCTCAAGGATGACTGTTTCTTAGGTATGGTGAAGTCCCTTAAAGCGATTAATGCCTCTTATTGGCATGAGACATTTCTTGCACTGTGGATGGCTGCTCTACGGCTTGTTCAGAGGGTTAGAAGAACTAATCTCTCAACTTGATGCTATGTGATAATAATGTTATTGTTCCTTTGGCCTTCATAGAAAACTGTCGATTCCCTGACCATGAAAATTAAACAGGAAATTAGTTTTTTTTCTTTTTTTTCTGTAAATGGGTAGGTTTGAAGGTTAGTAATTATCGTGCGATGATCAAGGGCTCGAACCTTAAAGAATCTGCACTTTTTGTCTCTAGGAGAGGGATCACATTGAAGGCCCTGTGCCTTGCCTTGAGACCCGTCTCAGCTTGTTGTTATCAATCACACCTCTTGTGGTTGCTGATCTTACAGAGGAAGCTGGAAGTAGTTCACAAGATGAACATGGTTTTAGAAGAAAAGATCAGGCCTCTGGGAAGCATTGCGGGGATCTGATACATAGTCTCCAGAAATTACAAGATTATAAAAGCTTGCTGACCCCACCTAAGTCAGTCAATTCTGCTGCTAATCAGGCAGCTGCTAGAGCAATGATGGTTGTATCTGCAATGAATGTTGGCACAGCTAACCTTGATGCCATTAGAACAATGGAAATGCCGACTAACTGTGGTAAGAACCTCTGCCATGCTGTAGTTGTATAGAAGTATTTTTTTATACATGTAAGTTTCATCCTTGTGCTCCTCTCTATTGCAGCTGGTACCCTTCATCATTTAATTATTGAGTCCTGCATAGCCAGAAATCTTCTGGACACATCTGCTTATTATTGGCCAGGCTACGTAAATGGGCATATCAACAAACTGCCACACAATATCCCACCTCAGACACACGGCTGGTCGGCTTTTATGAAGGGAGCACCTCTTTCCCCAGCTATAATAAATACTTTAGTCTCCGCTCCTGCAAGTAGGTATGGAGCTAACTAACTCAACTCTTTCAGATGAATGTTTTTTTTAATTAAGTTTCTTTATCTTTGCACTGAAACTGAACTCTAGCTCATGGATTTAATGGAAGTTATGCAGAGATTGAGAGAGTCTTTGAGATTGCAGTTGGGGGATCAAATGACGAAAGAATAGCTGCTGCGGCGATCCTTTGCGGAGCTTCGTTTATTCGTGGATGGAATGTTCAGGTAGCATGAATTACTCGATAAGCTTTTCAAAACTATCATCTTCCATCTTGTTTTCCTGAGTTCTTCTAGATCAATGATTATAGCTGCATATGCAGGAACACACTGCCTATTTTATAACCAGATTGCTGTCTCCAACAGTTCCAGTTGACCACGACAGTCACAGCCTTTTGATTAGCCATGCCCAAATGCTCAATATTCTACTTGTTGGGATAGCTCTGGTTGATTCCGTGCAGATCTTCTCCCTCCATGGTCTTGTAAGTTACTCTAAATTGGAAATTACATGGATTATACAGATAAGGAGTACGTATTGTATATGGTATTCAATCCTTATATTCTGACACACTTCTGCCTTTCAGTTCGATGTGTAAAATTTTAAAACGGCGATCTTTTTAACAGGTACCTGAGCTTGCTGGTTCGCTTTTGAATATTTGTGAGGTATTCGGTTCATGTGTGCCAAATGTTACTTGGATTCTCACAACAGGAGAAGAGATTAATGCTCATGTTATTTTTTCAAATGCATTTGCTATTCTGCTAAAGCTATGGAGATTCAATCATCCTCCATTGGAATATGGATTCGGTGATTTACCTCCAGTAGGGTCTCGACTTACACTAGAGTACCTCTTAATGGTCCGTAATGCAAACGTAGTAGCATCAAAAAACCAGCTGAAGCTTCCAAATAGGAGACCTACAAAAGTTGCATGTTCTTCGATAGACAAACCAATATTTGTGGATTCATTTTCCAAGCTGAAAGTGTGGTATAGGCAACATTTAGCTTGTATAGCTTCCCCACTTACCGGTCTCGTAAATGGAACTACCGTACACCATACTGTTGATGCATTACTTGGCATGATGTTCAGAAAAATCAGCAGAGGAAACCAATCATCAAGAAGCAGTTCTTCATCGGGGAGTGAAGACAATCATCCAAGGCCTAATTTACCTGCTTGGGACATCCTTGAAGCCGTTCCTTTTGTCGCTGCTGCTGCTCTTACTGCTTGTGCTCATGGAAGATTGTCTCCTCGTGAACTCTGCACAGGTTAGGGTATAGATTCCTTTTGGTGTGTGGTGCTTTTGGTGTGTTGTAAAGCTGAATAGTCTAACGTTGTACTGCAGGGCTGAAAGATTTGGCTGATTACCTCCCAGCAACTCTGGTGACGATCGTAAGCTACCTCTCAGCTGAAGTGACTCGTGGGGTGTGGAAGTCAGTTTTCATGAATGGAACAGATTGGCCGAGTCCAGCTGCGAATCTATCCAACGTTGAAGAACAAATTAATAACATATTAGCTGCAACTGGCATCGATGTTCCTAGCCTTGCAGCAGGTTCGTCATTATCATAATAACTCTCTCTATGCTTGTCTTACATGTTTAAAAATTGCCCTCATGCAAACTTGTAATTGTTTTTGTAGGAGAAAGTTTTCCTGCAGTTCTTCCACTGCCCCTTGCTGCATTTGTGAGCCTTACAATAACTTACAAGCTTGACAAAGCTTCACAGCGCTTCCTTGATCTGGCTGGTCCAGCCTTAGAGTCACTTGCTGCAGGCTGTCCTTGGCCATGCATGCCGATAGTTGCTTCATTATGGACTCAAAAAGCAAGGCGTTGGGGTGACCACCTCATATTTTCGGCTTCTCGAACTGTATTCCTACACAGTACTGATGCTGTTGTTCAGCTTATAAGAAGTTGCTTCAATGTTACTCTTGGTTTGAACAATAGCTGCAGCATCAAAAGCAATGGTGGGATTGGAGCACTTCTTGGCCATGGATTTGGTTCTCATTTCAATGGTGGGATCTCTCCTGTTGCACCAGGGATCCTCTATTTACGAGTCTATCGATCTATTACAGAAATCATGTTCTTGAGAGATGAGATAGTTTCACTTCTCATACAAACTGTGGAAGACATAGCAAAAAAGGTGGCTCCTCAAAATCTGCAGAATGGTTTGAAAAACGGGCAATTATCTCTTGCTGAAGCTTTAACGAAAGTGAAACTAGCAGCATCTCTTGGAGCCTCCATTCTCGCCTTAACTGGTGGACTCCGACTCATTCAATCCTTGCTAAAGGAAACACTTCCTTGTTGGTTCATGTCTAACCACCAAGTGTATCAGCCCGAATCAGGTAACCCGAACCTTCAAATGTTATCATCATTCATGGACATATCACAAGTTGTATCCAGGTCACAAAACTGGGAGAATGCTCTCAACACTCATCGGATATGCACTTGCTCAGCTAGCCATACAATGCGGGGCTTTCGTATGGGGCTTTGATGACTCTTCAACATCTGCAGTCTCGAAACGAAGGCCATTGATAATAGAATGTCACTTGGATTTCATAGCGAATACCTTAAATGGGAAGATAAATGTAGGGTGTGACGGAGGTATTTGGCATGCATACTACTCTGGTTTGTTGAGGTTGATGGTGAAGTTGGCGCCTAGTTGGATAAGAGAGATGAATGGAGATAGTGTTACAAGGCTAAGCTGGGGACTGAGACGATCCAATGAAGAGGAACTGGCTCTTGCTTTTGTGGGAGTTGGTGGAATAAGCACATTAGGCTCTGCTGCTCAACTCATTGTAGATATTGATCTCTGATTAGTGATTACATCGTCTTCTGTAAATGAACTATATGGATTGCTTGATACAAGGTCCAATATCAACTTCAAATACCTCATGTTTTTATTTTATTTAATGGAGTCTGGTTGGTTACTGTTACAGTGTTACTCCAACTAAATATAAGCGGTAAGGCATAAACAAATTCACCAGTACTAGTAGTCCTACTTTGTACCAGCAAGAGGAAGGACGGTGACCCGGGATTTGGGGCTGCACTTTGCACTTGCTTTTGTCTCTCTTTCTCCGTTAACACTAGCGCACATCACTCAAAATCCCACATCGGAAAAGAAACACACAAAATGGGGGTTTCTCAGAGCACCACGTCGAGAAGAACCCTTTCTCATCCCTATCCACCTCCACCCCACAGTCAATCCTACCCTTTTGATCACCATCCATCTCACTCGATGAATCCTACTACCCATTATCATGGAAACTCCGCTTCTTCTCCTATTTACTCTCCTTATTATACCTCATATGCCTACGCTGGAATTCATGGCAGCCCTCCTGTGGGTCAGGCCTACTTTGGCTCGTTTGACTTACAGTCGTCGCTGCCGCAGACCCCAATGGAATCACCGCCCTGCGGTGAGCATAAGCCGGCCAAAGTAGTGAATAGTGATGTTAATGTGCATAGGGATTCTTTGAGGCTTGAGATTGATGAAGTGAATCGAGATCATTATTTGGTTTCTTTTGTATTCGATGCTTTGCTTGATGGGTGGTAAGCTTCTTGAATTTGCTATTGTCTTCTGTCATAAATCGTTTATTGTTGATTAACAAAGGATACTTCTGCACTTGCTAGTTGTATGTTGCTTTTTAGCAGTTGACTTGAGGATTGGCGCGGCAGCAAAATTGTCATCATTTTCATGTATCAAATTCTGTTTGAAATATGTGGTTTGGGGACTTAACGTTTTTCGAGTTTGGACTAATTTTATGGAGGAGCAAGATAACTTGCTTAAGTCTTTTCCATGTTACCTTCCTTTGGTCAATTTGCTACATACTGTGCGGTTTCATTGTTCTTTCAGTTACACATTTATTTGGCATCCAAGGTGTATGCTGACTTTTTTCTTGATGTGCACTTGTTGTAATATACCGGTAATGGCACCAATAGTAATAGGATGTGTGGTTATGGAGGGGCTTCTCACTAAATATATTGTGTCCTTTCTACGAAGAAATGAGCGCTTATTGTATCAGCATTATTCTACATGAACTATGTGGTTCTATTGATCATATCATTACCCATATGCTTTTGCTGATGATATTTTGTCTAATGTTTGTATGTTAAATTCATAAACTGGCTTCTCTAACCATTTTAATTTGCTACTTTGACCAGTTTTACCATTTACTACTTTGCGAAAGAAGGAACAGACCGGAGAGTTGCTCCGTTATTCCCTGAAATGTATGTGCCTATAAAAGTTAATTTCAGGAAAGGTCTTCACCAAGAGTTTCGACAGCCTCCAAACACAGGCATTGCCTGGCATTATTTTGATACAGATGATATTTCAAGATCATCATCAAGAGATGATGTGTTTCCCATTATAATATCTGCTGAAACATGTTCAAATCCTTACATTGTCGATAATACAAGCTATGTTGTACAAAATAGCTTGCCCCAAGTGCAGATCACTATGGTCGTTCTTGAGAAAGGTCAGGACAGATATTTCGATGCCAAAGTAGTGAGGCAATTGTTATGGACAGATGACACTTGCTACGAGCTAAGAGAAATATATGGTTTAGGAAAGCCTGGCCCCAGCTCCGACGACACTGACACCAGTAAAGATTGTGTTATTTGTATGACAGAACCAAAATGTATAGCTGTCCTCCCTTGCAGACATATGGTATGAGGTTATTCCTTTTGTCTTAAATTTGTTATTAGTAATAACTTCAAATATATTGTTTTGTAGTGTATGTGCAGCAACTGTGCCAAAGAACTGAGAAATCAATCAAACAAATGCCCGATATGCCGTGAAATCATAGAATCCCTCCTGGAAATCAATACTCTATGATGTGGCTCCTCTTCGTTTGGTTTGGTATAGTCTCAGGGAATTCATTTCCTTGCTGTCTGATACAAATACTTGGTGCATTTTATTTGTAGAGTTGTACACAAGATGGTTTCTCTTATGCAATTTTAGAACAATTCATGCTTTGCTCTGCATCATATTCATACATTTGAATGTTGACAGCTTATACAGCCAGCACCCACAAATTCTTATTACATTTGGTGTATATCAGATTATGTTGTATTCTTTCATTTAAAGAACTTGTTTCGGTAAAAGAATCAATTTTAGTGTTATATTGTTATGAATCAATTTTAGTATATCAGAGGATAAGGGCATCTCCCATTGTAAAATTAGAATACAATGTTGGTTATCCTAATTCCTACCACCAAGGGGAGATGAGTATCTCTTCTCTTCTCTTAATTTTATTTTTAATTTATGTATTTATACATTTTTATTTATATTATATTATATTTTTAAATAAGTTACCTTTTTACAAATGTTGTGAAATATGATTATTACATATTTTTTAGAGGGTTGGAACAATCGATCGGAAAGCGCTCATGAGCTTATTATCCTAGGTTGGAACAAGCAAGTTGCCTTATCCGAGCCGTGAATATGAAAAGGAAATGAAAGATATCATCTTACCTGGAGCGTATTGAATACATCAAATTCATCTATGCCGTCAATAGCAGTAAATTCTTGAGTTTAGGGTTCCAAACTTTCTGTCTTTTGTGTTTGCTAGGCTCGGCACAATACGAGTTGGATCACTTTGCCATGCTTTGATTGAATATAGATTATTTTTTAAGGTATTAATTTTATTAAATGTGAACAATTTTGTTGAAGTTGAAAGAAGAAAGGAAATTGGGACGATTTTCTCTATTTCATAAAAAAAGACCAAATACAAAAAATAATTCTACCACAGAACAAATATTAAACTATTTATATACAAACTCTAACTAACTAAAAATATGTAAAACGAATCAGAAAAACTTGCATGGATCACACTGTCATTCTGTTATCATCTTTGTCTTATTTTGTTACAATTGGTGCGCTGACACTCCCCCTCAAGGTGAGAGTGGATATCTTTTACTCTCATCTAGGACAACAAATACTGGAACTGTCTCTTTGCAAGCTCTTTGGTTAATACGTTTGTAATTTGTTCCACTGTGGAGACATATTTTATGATGATCAATCTATTGTTTTTCTTTTCTCTAACAAAATGACAATCTCTTGCCAAATGCTTGCTTCTCTCATGTAATGTTGGATTCTTTGCAAGTTGAATAGTGGACTGATTATCGCAATGAATCACGGCTGCATTTTGTGGCATTCCAAAATCTACAAGCAAGTCGTTTAACCACATTAATTCACAAGTTAGAGTAGTCATAGCTCGGAGTTCGGCCTCTGTGGAGCTTCTAGCCACAACGTTTTGCTTTTTGGATCGCCAACTAATTGGACTTTGGCCTAAGAAAACATAATATCCCGTGATACTTACTAGTTTCCGAACATGTTCCCCAGTCACTATCACAGTAGCTAATTAGATCCATGTTTGATTCCTAACATGTTCCCTTGTCCGGGTGCATTTTTTAAGTACTTTAGTACCCTGAATGCAGCATTCACATGTTTCTTGGACGGCTTATCCATAAATTGATAGAGTTGATGTACGGAATAACAAATGTCTGGTCTAGTGAATGTCAAGTAAATGAGTTTCCCAACTAATTTTCTGTACTCTATGGCATCAACTAACTCATCTGAAGGATCATGGATTAGTCTTTCATTTTGCTGAACGAGTGTGGATGTTGTTTTGGACCCCAGCATACCATAAGATTGAATGAGATCAAGAGCATATTTTCGTCGACATAGAAGAATTTCTGACTGCGATTTAGCAATTTCGATCCCTAGAAAGTATATGGGCACACCAAGTGATTTCAACTTGAATTTAGAACTCAGGAATTCAATGGTTGATTCAATATGAGATGTAGAATTACTCCCGATGACTATATCATCAACATAGAGTAATAAGGAAATTATTGAGCCATCTTCAAACTGTTTCACAAATAGTGAGTAATCGAAGACTGATTGCTTGAATCCATATTCAGATAGTGCTAATGTAATCTTGATGTTCCATTGACGAGATGCTTGTTTAAGTCCGTAAAAAGCTTTCTTTAGTTTACATATAAGCTTGTGTCCGACTGGTATATTATACTCCCCCTCAAGCTCAATGCCAGGAGGTAGAGACATAAGAACATCCTCATGCAAATCTCCATGAAGGAAGGAATTAGTAATATCCAGTTGTCTAAGTTCCCATCCAAAGTGAGAGGCAAGAGCAAAGAAAAGCCGAACACTAGATTGTTTGACCACCAGACTAAAAGTGTCCGTGAAATCAAAGTCTTCTACTTGATTATATCCTTTCGCCACAAGGCGAGCTTTGTATCTCTCAAGACTGCCGTTGGCATGGAGCTTGACTTTATACACTCATTTACATCCAATAACACATTGATCAATAGGAACTATAGTGAGATCCCATGTATCATTGGTTTTTAATGCTGTGAGTTCACTTTTCATGGCACTTTTCCATTCAGTATGTGCAGAAGCTTCAGTATAGGAAGTTGGTTCAAAAATCTGCGTGATAGCTGCAGTAAAAACTTCATATGATGGACTCAAATGTGAGGTGGAGATGGACTTTTGGATAGGATACAAACAATTGCTTGTGGGTGAAGGAGAGTCACAATGATAGGCTTCTAAATATGCTGGTGGTCGTCGAATTCGAAGACTTCTTCGAAGAGGAGGGGAAACATATGGAAGGGTATCAGAATTGGAAGATGTCTTAGTGGTGGAGATAGGATCGAAAAAGGTTGTGGATATGAAGTCTGGTTCATTGGGAATTTCAGTGTCAATAGGATGATCTGGATAGAAATCCGAGGATATTTTCTCATTCTGATAAGGAAATTGATCCTCATAAAAGACCACGTCTCTGGAGTAAAATACATGACCAGATTCTAGGTCATACAGTCTATATTCCTTGGTCACAGGTGGATACCCAATGAAGACGCATTTGCGATTTCTCAGATCAAATTTTTTTCTGTTTGCTTTCAAAGTGGAAGCAAAACATAAACATCCGAATACTCTCAGAATGTGATATGGAGGATTTGAACCAGTGAGGTGATGAGAAATTAAACACACGAGAAGGAAGTTGATTTATTAAGTAAGCAGCTGTAAGGATAGCATACCCCCAGAATTTTAAAGATAAGCCAGATTGAAAAAGCTGAGCCATTGCTACAACCACAAGATGTTGAATTTTTCTTTCCACAACACCATTTTGTTGTAGTGTTTCAACACATGACGTTTGATGGATGATGCCATGAAGATCATAAAATTCCGTTAAGTTGAATTCCGGTGCATTGTCGAATCTGATTATTTTGACTTGAACGTCAAATTGAGTCTTTACCATTTCACAGAATGTAGGGATTAACGTCCTTGCATCCCCTTTATTTCTCATTAGATAAATCCATGAACATCTCGTAAAATCATCCACAATGCAAAGAAACCATCTGTAACCATCGATTGAATTAGTGTCATATGGCCCCCAATTGTCTATATGAACTAATGAAAATGGTTTCGTTGTACTTTTAACATGATATGGAAATGGTTTCCTCTTGTGTTTAGCTTTATGACAAGTTTCATAGATATGATCAGATGATGATTCGACCTCTAGAAGAATTTTATTGATATAAGGAATTATAGAGTTTGTTGGATGTCCCAATCGATCATGCCATAGATGAGAATCCAAAGTTTTAGTAAACATAACAGATTGCTTCATAGAAAGAAAGTTTGGTGTAATTCCTTGCATCACATAGAGTCCATCCTGAAGCTTAACATGCCCAATCATCTTTCATGGTCTTAGTCCCTGAATGCAAAAATGATTTGAAGTGATCATGATGATGCATTCAACTTGATTCGTCAATCTGCTAATAGAAATAAGATTAAACTGAAACATCGGTACAAATAGCACATCATGTAACACAAAGTCTGCTGTCACATGTACATTTCCTCTATGATTAACCTTTACCTCTGCACCCGTAGGTAATTTAACTGTAAGAGATGCCACATTATGTAGTGATATAAACAAGCTTTTATCAAAGCACATATGTTCTGATGCCCCGGAATCAATGATCCATTGAGGTTGAGGTTGAGGTTGATAAATCATATCATTATGTGAATGAAAGGTTGTTAGGCAAAATTTATTACTTGTATCCGCACCATTGGAGTGAATAAGAGATTTTGAGACATCAACCAGATTTGTGACTGCATTTTGAGTTTCAATGGGGCTAGAGGTACTTAGCATTGTGATAATTCGCATGACCTGCTTCTTTGTAAAGGGAAAAGCAACAGTAGTTGGTTGTGATACTTCATATGCATTTGCCACTTCAATTGTTTCGGTAGTCACCGCATTAGCAGGGAATGTTTGCTCATTTTTGGCTTTTGTGAATTTGAAATCTGGAGGAAAACCAATAAGACGATAACATTGTTCTCTATGATGTCCTTTCTTCTTACAATGCGTGCACACCATATCTTTCTTTTCAATGAGTTTTCCATACATAGTAGAGGCATCATTATCAAGGTGACAAGAGATAACAGTTTTCTTATGTGTCTCTTCAAGTGTAATGGCATTATAAGCTTCATCTAGAGTAGAAAATGGGCGACGTCCAAGTAATTGAGATCTGTTGGCCGAGTAGGTATCATTCAGACCATTTAGAAATTTGAAAACGTAATCCTTGTTCTACATTTCAGCGAAATATTCGAAGCATTTTGGTTTACAAGTGCCGCATAAAAAATGAGGAAGAGGTCTGTAATTCTTCAATTCAGCCTAGAGTCCTGAAAGCTCTGTAAAATAATCATTAACAGTTTTGTTCCCCTGAACTACCGTAGAAATTTCAGCAATAATTTTACATACGCACCTATCATCTGGTTGAGAAAAACTATTTTAAAGTGTATCCCACATTTGTTTTGCTGAATTTATGTAGAATATAGTTTGCGAGAGGTTGTTTTCAACTTATCGAAGAATCCATGAAACAACCAGATCATTGCATCTTTGCCATTTTGAGTGAGTTGGGTCATCGCTTTTGGGTTCTAAGACTTCACCATTTATGAATCCCAGTTTGTTCTTGATAGAAATTGCCAAGACGAAGGAGCATCGCCAGGTTACGTAGTTGCTACCATTGAGTAATGGATGGATAGCAACAGACCCCTGGTTTTCTCCAGGAACGACATAAAAAGGAGAGCTGAGATTATCCATAAGGATGAGAGCATTCGCTTTCTTTGGTTCTGTATCATTCCCGTTCTTCAGTTCTGTATCATTTGTCATTCTTAAAATAAAGGGCTACAGAGTTTAAACACAAAACTCCGATACCATGTTGAAGTTGAAGGAAGAAAGGAAATTGGGACAATTTTCTCTCTTTGATAAAAAAAGGACTGAATACTAAAGATAACTCTACCCTACATAACAAATGTTGAACTATTTATATACAAACTCTAACTAACTAAAAACATGGAACACGAATCAGAAAGACCTGCATGGACCACACTGTCATTCTATTATCATTTGTTATCATCTCTGCCTTATTCTGTTACAATTGGTGTGCTGACAAATTTGATATAATACATTTTATTCCTCATAGTTGTTTATTTCATTGTTTGTGAGTAAATGTTTTTCTATTTAAAAGTATTTGTTTTATCAATAATTCATTAAACTATAAAAAATATATATAATAAAAATAAATATGTAGATAAAGCGTTGAAAGGAAAGTTAAATTATTAAATGTTGAATTAATGTTAAAGAAATAAAAAAACCAGAGATTGTTGATGCCATAATTAACACAAGTTACTTTCTTAAAATTAGAACATGAGCTATTTTTTAAAAAAAAATTCTGCCTATTTTGCCTGTAAAATGTTGCATAATTTGACATAATATTTTACCATCAATTAATTTGATTCATAATTTATATTACACTTTTATATATTTTTTGATATTAATTTCAACATTATAGCAATAATATATTAGTAGAACGTTAATATTATATTTATCATTGATGAGGGCTTCGGGGCAAATACCCAAAATGGGTGGAGGCTCAAAGTATATTGGGCTGATTCAAGTGACAAGAAACGAACTTACACAGGCTAGGATCCGTAACTTAGAGATAATCCACTCTTGGATAAGACTCACAAAGCCCGATTGATCGCTCAACTGTCGGGACCGAAGGAAGATGGCCAAGACAGATCCATTAAGAAGTGTTGCGTGGGCAGAGTGGTTAGTTTGTTACGAGCGGGCAGCGTGGGCAACGATTATTCTGTTAGCTCATGATGACCTTTTTTAATCGCATGCATGCCCATGATTGATGCATCGCTCTTTTCATTCTTTGTTGTTTTCCTTTGTCATTTTCTAAACTGTTCAAATTAGTAACTACGTTATTTTCATAATAGATCGACTAAGAGTATTCTTACTCTTAGCTCTGTGGTTTTTTCCCTTTTTTCAGAGGGTTTTCTACGTTAAATACTCTTGTTCTTGCTTCGATTACTTTATTAAATTGTCCCCCCAAATCATACAAATTAGCAGGCTCCCGATAATATCGGACATGTGACTGTTGATATCCCAATCTTTTAAACCACAACAATCATTTACCATATGAACTATAATATTGCATTAATTACAAAATATCATATTTTATATATATTTACTATCAGATTGTTATATCAATCTTTATATAAAAGCACAAATTGTTATGAAAAAAAAATATTTTTTATATTATCGTATAAAAAATACAATAAAAAGAATATTATAATAAATAATATTATGAAAAATGATAGCAAAGATTATCAAATAATTATGTTTATTATTATCAAACAAATATTTTAAAAAGATAAAGTCGAATAATATTTTTATATATTTATTATATAAATAATAAAATTAGTAATCATAATACAAATTAGTATTATATATTATTTATTGATTTGTAACATTTAATTATAATGATTAAGTTGGTATTTATTGGTTTTTGGAAACTAATATATAATGAGTTTAATTCTTAATAATTACAAAATTTTACAAAATAAATTTTGAAAACATTACAACCGCGAAAGCGGACATGTAGATTCTATCTTCACTGGTCGTGGAACCCCATACAAAAGCAGCACTAAAAAAATAATGAGCTTTTCTGGTAGCATTATATGGATGAAACATCCAAAATATTCTAACCACATAAGCCGATAAAACAAACTAACCTATATTTTTTCAGGCAAGACTATTCTAACACAACTTCTACAAGTCCGTCTAAGGCTTTTGATAACTCACTTTTGTTCCAAATTGTAGCACACTTCACTCGTATGTTGCTGAATCCATATTTTCATTCATTTCGAGATACAACTCAATGCAAAAGGGAAATGTTGGAGGAGATCATGCGTAGAGGTGCAAGTTCATTTGGAAATGATGTGCCCAATGAAAGAGAACTAAATCGTTTGGCATCACGAATAGATAAAGAGTTTTGGTTGTTCTAGAGAATGGATAAGGAGAGGAGACAAAGGGAGTGTTGGGGATTAAACCCGTGTCCGATCAACCTCGATAGATTAAGTAGAACCTTTGAATTAAAGCAAAAGAAAAAAAAAAGAACACAAGAAATTTAACGTGGAAACCCAGGATGGGAAAACCACGTGACCGCTGAAAACGGTCAAATTCACTATCACTTGAGAAGAATCAACACACAGACACGAAGAGGAAATTAAGAATACAAGATTATTGAAGTGTATAACAATGAACCCTAAGATCTCGTTATATAAATGAGATGATTGAGATAATTAAGGTAAATAATAATTATTCATAATATTTGATCATATCTCTATATAAGATATTTCATAATCAAATCATATATATGCGTCCATATATACTTATTGATATGATCTTGTTTACTTAAATATCTCTTTCCATAATTGACGATATCCTAGACCAGTGGGCCCCACCATATCTCAGTTCGACACTCGACCGATTTCCTCCATCTCATATCTTCGGATTGGTCCATTTGTCACCTTTAGTATTGCGTAGTTCGGTCCTCGACTGATCGAAACTGTTATGGTCCCTTCTTAGGGGGTACCAACAGTCGTCCGGTTCGTTTAGCAAACGAATTCGGTTCTGATTTGTTTTAGATGTGGAAGACGTTTAAAAGCTGGAAATAAGTAAATGCACAGCGATGTATAGTGGAAACCCCAGGAATTGGGGTGAAAACCACTTGACTAAGAGCAGATTATGCTCTTAGCCTGTTCACTAATCGAATAATTCATAATGAATACAACAGAGGTTTAATGAAAATGACAAGGAAAAGAAAGCAGTAAGAACTCCGGCAGGGTAAAGGCCTGTTCTAACGCGTCCAAAGGGTCCTCCAATTTCCGTCGTCTTGCCCTGTATTTATAGAGTTTATAGCGTGTGTAAATCACGCTCTGTAACCGCCTATGACAGATTTGTTAGAGGTTGTTATCGCGGGATGTAAAACGAGGTTGGAACCGAGGCGTGGTCTGCGTGATCTGTCCCGAAGCGTGGTAAACGTGGGAAGGCTCGAAGCGTGGAAAACGTGAGTTTGTAACCGTTCTGTAACCGTTCTGACCGAACCCAGGAGCCAGCTGGCAGAAAACGCTTTATTTCGTTAAGATTATTTTCGGTCCTCTCGTTGAACATCGGGCCGCTCTTCCTTAAGTGTGTAAATGGGCTGTAGGAACTCGTTTTCACTATTTCAATCGGCCCAACGGTTGCTGGGCATTACCCATCACAAGGTACCCGATCCTAAAGTTCTCATCACTAGCCCCTCGGGCTTGATTGTCAATCGCAGAGGTGATACAAGGCCGATCACATGATGTTTGCACATTTATGAGAACAAGGGACCATACCTGTAGACAGTGAGAGTCGAGGGGACCGATCTTTCCATTAGTGTATGAGCCAATTACATTTGAAACTTAATAACGTATATTTAAGTTATATTTTTATCTTTGTTATTCTTTAAATATTAATATCTCGACCCGCACCTCTTCACATTCGATAGTTCAAGAGGCGTGATGAGTGCGCTCCGTACTGTCGCTATCTTAGCAACTCATTGTCAAGTCGGTCACGGTCCTCCCGTACCGTGACCAACTCAATATGCTTGATCTCAACTTGCCTTTTTGCAAGGTCAAGTTGGTCTTGGACTTGTTGGGATACAACGTTACCACCCTGGTTCTTCTCCACGGTTATAGCAGTTGTGAAGGCTTTCCTCAACATCTGCGTAAGATAACATATTCTTAAGTAAAATTTCGGGCCTTCATGTCAAGTGAAAATTACCTTAGTGGTGAGGTCGAGGAAGCCTTCCATGATTTCTTCCCCAGTCACGTCCGCCTGGACGTTCTCTGGGTTCTGCTCTCCATAAAGGCGGAAGTCCTTTAGGAAAGTGGTCCGCCATGAGGTTAGCGTCCTCCCCTTACTGAACCTGTCCAGCAGGCCCAGAGCAACTCCCCAGTCGGAGTTAGTCTTCGGGCCCGATCCAGGCTCCTTCAAAATGATCCCCTTAGTGGGGACCGGAGCGCCGTCCCCCTTTCTCAGCCTTTTCAGCTCCTGCGGGGCTTCCGCTTCGGTCGCCCTTTTCCCTTTTCCTAAGGGGACCGGCGGCAAGGAGACGTTCACCTTAAGCTCAGGACCGGGGAGATCCTTCTCCACGGGAACGGCTCCCTGCAGCAATAAAGTAATAATTTTAGTACTAATAAAGGAGGCGTTACCGATTTGATAGAGGCTGGATAAGCTCAATGAACGAATCCGAGCCTTTATCACCTGCTCTACCACTCCAAATACCTGAAACGCAGGCCCGTCCCCAGATGAAGGCTGCCCTGTGCAGCGAAGGGTCAACGTGCCCGCGCCGGTTGTTTGGATCGGGGGGTTCCCGGACCCCGAAGGGACCAGCGTACCCCCCGTTGCTGATTCACTTCCTTCAGCGCTGCCTGATGCTTCCCTTTGTCCCTCAGAAGGACGGACCGAAGCAGATGCCATGCGTTTAAAGCGCGAGCTCGGCATTGTCTCAGTTGAATCTGCGAAACAAATTAATAAGGATCAGGAAAGATTAAAATATAAACACTACATCATACCCGATCCTTCTGATGTATCTGAACTAGAAAAAACCCCCTTCGGGGCTGGGGCTCCGGTCCTACCCCAACACCTATTTCTATCAATCTTTTCTCCCGAAGCAGATCTATTTGCCTAAGGCGTGCTTCAGGAGGGGGGAACATCGCAAGCGTGTTTGCGGTGTCCTTGCGGGAGGGGTTGAACCTACTTCGGTCCAACTGACCTATGCGTGGGTGGGTTAAGTGCGGCCATACTTTCAACAGATCCTCTTGGGGGACTGTTATCCACACATAGCCAAGACAGCGACAGTACGGAGCGCACACATCACGCCTCTTGAACTATCGAATGTGAAGAGGCGCGGGTCGAGATATTAATATTTAAAGAATAACAAAGATAAAAATATAACTTAAATATACGTTATTAAGTTTCAAATGTAATTGGCTCATACACTAAGGGAAAGATCGGTCCCCTGGACTCTCACTGTCTACAGGTACGGTCCCTTGTTCTCATAAATGTGCAAACATCATGTGATCGGCCTTGTATCACCTCTGCGATTGACAATCAAGCCCGAGGGGCTAGTGATGAGAACTTTAGGATCGGGTACCTTGTGATGGGTAATGCCCAGCAACCGTTGGGCCGATTCAAATAGTGAAAACGAATTCCTACAGCCCATTTACACACTTAAGGAAGAGCGGCCCGATGTTCAATGAGAGGACNCAAACTGTTATGGTCCCTTTTTAGGGGGTACCAACAGTCGTCCGGTTCGTTTAGCAAACAAAAATGGTTTTGATTTGTTTTAGATGTAGAAGACGATTGAAAGCTGGAAATAAGTAAATGCACAGCGATGTATAGTGGAAACCCCAGGAATTGGGATGAAAACCACTTGACTAAGAGCAGATTATGCTCTTAGCCTGTTCACTAATCAAATAATTCATAATGAATACAACAGAGGTTTAATGAAAATGACAAGGAAAAGAAAGCAGTAAGAACTCCGGCAGGGTATCAGCCTGTTCTTACGCGTCCATTGGGTCCTCCTATTTCCGTCGTCTTACCCTGTATTTATAGAGTTTATAGCGTGTGTAAATCACGCTCTGTAACCGCCTCTGACAGGTTTGTTAGAGGTTGTTATCGCGGGATGTAAAACGAGGTTGGGACCGAGGCGTGGTCTGCGTGATCGGGCCCGAAGCGTGGTAAACGTGGGAAGGCCCGAAGCGTGGAAAACGTGAGTTTGTAACCGTTCTGTAACCGTTCGGACCGAACCCAAGAGCCAGCTGGCAGAAAACGCTTTATTTCGTTAAGGTTATCTTCGGTCCTCTCGTTGAACATCGGACCGCTCTTCCTTAAGTGTGTAAATGGGTTGTAGGAACTCGTTTTCACTATTTGAATCGGCCCAACGGTTGTTAGGCATTACCCATCACAAGGTACCCGATCCTAAAGTTCTCATCAGATACCAATACCGATTGTCTTCCATGTGTGACCCGATCGACCCCAATGTCAATTGTCGTTCAGCAGTGCCTGATCGACAACCACGTCAATCGTCATCCAATGCATCCAATCGGCAACACTACTGATCTCCATACTTAACAATCTCCCACTTGGAGATCGATAATGTATCTCCTCCTGATAGTATCCGCTCACCAACTCACTTGGTGAGACCTAATAGAGCTATGTATATCTCTAGCTTTTCAATAGTGACTCACTTCATCAGTATATCTGCTGGATTTTCAGTACCTTTGATCTTTATCAATTGAAACGTCTTTCTCTTGAGCAGATCCATTATATAGTGATACTTCAACGCAATGTGATTCATTCTCGCATTAAATATTGTGTTTTTCGCAAAAGCATATGGCGCTCTGACTATCGCTATACAAAGTCCGCTGATCGGTCCATTTACAGATCTCCTTCAGGAAATTCTGGAGCCACACCATCTCCTTTCCTGCTTCGAAAATTGCAACATACTCTCCCTCAGTTGAGAAAATTGAGGCAAACTTTTGCAACTTCGACTTCCAAATAACAGTTGTACCGCCGACAATAAATACATACCCTGATATAATTTTCTGATTTCTAGATCTCCTCCAAGGTCGGCATCCACGTACCATGTTAATTAGATCAGTCCTCTTCAAAAGCAAAACTCCTGCCTTGATTTCCTTTTGAGGTATCGTAGCGACCATAACACTACTTCCAAATACTCTTTCTTAGGATTCGACATGAACCTGCTCACGACTCTCACTCCATGTGCAATGTCAGGTCTCGTACAGCAGACCATTGCATTCATCAAACTGTCGACCGGTGAAGAGTATGACACATTCTTCATATATTCGGCCTCTTGGTCGGTCATCAGCGCCTACTCCTTTAAGAGTTTCATGTGTGCTCCCAAATGTGTTTTAGTCATTTTTAAGTCTTACTCTTGATACCAATCAACCACTTTTTCAATGTATTTTTCCTCGGACAAGGTTAGTGTACCCTTCTGCAGATCTCTCGAGATTCTCATTCCCAGAATATGCTTGATCGATCCCAGGTCCTTCATCTCGAATGCTTCGAAAACTCCCGCTTGACTTGTTTTATCTCCTTCATCTCACTATCTGCGATCAACATGTCATTAACATACAGTAGAAGCATTACGTATGTACTTTTTCCCCATCGGAGATAACAACAGTTGTTTGTCTCGCATCTTTTGAATCCTCATTCGGTCATTAAGGAATCAAACTGCAGGTATCACTGTCGAGGAGCTTGCTTCAATCCATACAAGCTCCTTACCAATTTGTAGACTAGATTTTCTTTACTATACACCTTGAACCCCTCGGGTCGTGTCATGTAAATCTCTTCCTCTATATCACCATGAAGGAAAGCAGTTTTCACATCCATTAGTTCAAGATGGAGATTCTCTGCAGTCACTATACTCAAAATCACCCTGATCGTCGTCATCTTGACGACCGGTGAGAATACATCGAAATAGTCAATTCCTTTCTTTTGTAAGAGTCATTTGACCACTAGTCTCGCCTTGTAACGTTTGGACCCATCTGCTTCATTCTTTATCGTGAAGACCCATCTGTTGAATAAGCCCGATGTCCATTCTGCAGTGCTGTCAAGACCCAAGTCTTGTTCTTAATCAAGGATACCATTTCATCCTTCATAGAAAGCTCTCACTTTTCCTGCTCATGAGACTCAACAACCTCTCGGAAATTCTTTGCCTCGCCATCGTCAATGAACAATGTGTGATACATTGCAATAGTATACCGATCGGGTGATCTCCTCTCCATGGTCAACCGCCTCAACACAAGAGAGACTTGTTCGACATTATCATCTATCGACCGGTCTTCATTCTGCTGATCGGTATCAGACCGATCAGACTGAGATTCTGATTCCACTTGATGGTATGGCGACTATCACCTCGTTAGACTTCTGCTTAGTCTTTGTGATAATATCCTTGTAAAGTTTATCTTCGTTGAAGGTTGCATCGACCGATCTAATTATTTTATTCCCTTCGGACCAGAAGCGGTAACCAAAATAATTAGCTCAATTACCAACGAAAATTGTCTTTACAGGTTTAGCATCAAGTTTATCCCTCTTCTCACGGTTTCTGTGGACACACACAATTCAACCGAACACTTTGAGATGATCCAGCTTCACCTCCTTCCCAGTCCACTTCTCCTCAGACAACTCAAAATCCAATGGTACCGATGGACTTCGATAGATCAGGTATGCTGTCGTACTCACATCATCCGCCTAGAAGATCTTTGGTAGACCAGTGTGCAATCTCATCGATCCGGCAAGCTCATTCAACGTTTGGTTCATTCGTTCGGCAACTTTATATTGCCTTGGCATGTTCGGGACCGATCGCTCCAGTTTAATACAGTTCGCCAAACAGTAGTCTCTGAACTACTTTCCATCATACTCTCCTACATTATCTGATTTCAGACACTTCAACTTAGTTCCACACTTGAGTTCCACCTCTGCTTTCCACCTTTTGAATGTCTAGAATACATCATATTTATTACTTAGAAAAAAAATCAATACCTTACTGGTACTGTTATCGCTGCTAAAAATTCGCAATAACAAAATTTAGACTCCTTTTACGGATAGGGGTCGAACGAAAAAGTAATACGAAAGCAAGAAGTAAAAAGACACGATTTTTGTAGGTGGAAAACCTTTCTGTAAAAGAAAGGATAAAAAACCACCCTGGCCGGAGCCTTTGAATCCACTATAAACGTCAAGTTCGTAGATTTACAATAGGAGAACATGATGTAGAAAACCAAAGAAAAAAGATCATGTTTTGATGACCGTAGTCGTAGGTTTCCCGGGCGAAAAAGAAAAGAATAGCGGCCCCCTCCTTATGTCAAGAATCCAAGCTCCCCTCCTTAACACTTTAATCATGTTTATATAGGTGATTTGTTGAGCCCAATTATAACTCACTAGGCCCACCAATAATGGAGTCCAATAAATAATGACAAATTAATCTCTAAATTGGGCACAATAGTCCAATAAATAAGTAACCCGATCCAAATACCACGATAAGCTATAAACAATGTCAATCATCAAAATATCTCGATCTGCTTTATTTCTCGACTTGGGAATGACTATATAGATATATATGTGTCATCGAATAATATATATCTCAGGGTGATATCAGGTACCATGGTCAATGAAGGTGACGTAGTATTTGAGCTTCCAATGGACTCGACCGGTGCCATACACCACACATTGATATGCATGAGTTCCAGCTTGCTAGTTTTTCGATCTCGTTACACCTTCGTAAAGGTGACTCTCTTCTGCTTGCCAAGTACACAATTCTCACATAATCCGACTTCTTTGTCCTGAAAAGTCTGTAATAAGCCTTTCCGGGCCATGATCTTCATGTCATTCTCACTCATGTGCCCAAGTGGATCATGCCACATCTTCAGTAATCTCGATCGGTCCTCCGTCGATCGGCACTCATGTGACCGATCGAAGTACAGAGTAGTAAGAGTGAATCGGTCCCATTGGTGCCGATCGGTCTCTCCACGTACAATGTTCCGGACTTGATTCCCTTAGCGACGACTAAAGGACCTTTGGTCACTTTCCATTGACCGCTCCCAAATGACGTTCGATACCCTTTGGAATCCAACTGTTCAGCCGTTATCATGTTCTTACTTAGTCCGGATATATACATCATGTCCTCCAATGTCCAAGAGTAACCATTTGATGATCTGATCTGTATATCACCCGACCAGTGATCTCCAGGAAATTTCCATCGGCAAGATAAATCTTCCCGAAATTCCCTACTTTGAAAGACTTAAACAAATTCTGATTAAAACAGGAGTGAAATGATGCACCTGAGCCAACCACCCATGACTCCACTAGACTCTCAAGACATAGTACAAGTGCATCGTCATATTCAGCCTCTACCGATGCTGAATTCTCCTCCTTTTTCGGCTCTTCGCAATCCCTGGGGAAGTGTCCATTCTTCCGCAATTCCAGCAATAAGGCTCCCCCTGATTCTTTGACTTTCCCTAATTCTTCTATCAGCTCTTTCCCTTGCCATTCTTCCCTCGGTTATTCTTCCGACTACGGGAAGAATCTGTCACCAATGCATTACTTTTGGTATCCTCCTTATGCTTTCATCTCAATTCTTCACTAATAAGCCGAGCGCGCACATCATGAAAACTAAGTTTCCCATGTTGATTATTGATGATATCAACCATGGTCGACCAGCTTTCGAGCATAGTATCAAGAACGGCAACCGCCTGCATGTCATCATCCATAACGTGTCCAACCAGTGAAAACTGATTGGCAAGGTTGAAGAAATCATTTAGATGTTCGGCAATGGAGGCACCCACTACCATCGCCATGGTATACAAGTGCGGTATCAAGAGCACACAATTTGTCGATGATGATCGCTCGTGCATATTGGACAACGCCTTCATCATACCGTACGTCTTCGTTGTAGTTTTACGCCACTTTCTTCAACAACAATAGTTGAACGATCGCCAACGCATTACGATCCAGTTTCTTCCAATCCACATCATCCATCTTTGTCAACTTCTTTTCTTCCAATGCTTCCCCTAAATCATTCCGATAGAGGGTATTCGAATTTGCATTTTCCAGTAAGCAAAATCAAATCCACCGAACATCCTTAGGCTTCCCTTATAGTCACCCATTGCCAATTTCACCACTATTACCCCATAGCCACCATCAATTGTTGGGGATTAAACACGTGTGTGAACAACCTCGATAGATTAAGTAAAACCTTTGAATTAAAGCATAAGAGAAAACAAAGATACAAGAAATTTAACGTGGAAACCCGGGATGGGAAAACCACGTGACTAGCGGAAACGGCCAAATTCAATATTACTTGAGAAAAATACAAAACACGCACATGAAGAGAAAATTCGGAATATAAGAGTATTGAAGTGTATGAAAATGAACCATAAGGTGTCATTATATAGATGAGGTGGTTGATATAATTAAAGCAACTAACAAATATTCATAATATTTGATCATATATTTATATATGATATTCCATAATCAAATCATATATACGCGTTCATATTTACTGATTTGATATGATCTTGTTTCCTCGAATATCTTCTTCCATAACTCACAATATCCTAAACCAGTGGGTCTCACCATATCTAGTTTGGTTTTCGACCGATTGCCTCCATCTCATATCTTCGAATCAGTCCATTTGTCACCTTCGGTATGGCATACTTCAGTCCTCGACCGATCGGTACCAATACAGACCATCTTCCTTGTGTGCCTCGACACAATGTCGATTATCGTTTTGAAGTGTCCAATGGATAACAATGTCGATCGGCATCCAAGTGCACCCAATCGGCAACAATATCGATCTACACACTTAACATGGAGAATTAATCCCGTCTGATGGAATAACATGAGGTTCCAGATTGGGTTTATAATGTACATGAACTCAAAACAGACAATGAAATGGTAGTGATATTCTTGTTTCCGGTAAGAGACATCAAAGAGAGCTGATTCGTGATGATTTAGTTACTCATTCTCAATGGAACAAGACAATAGACACGAAAGAAGTTTTGTAGTAGAAGCCTCAATTTGGAAAATAAATCCGAAAATTTTGAAAGATATAGAGTTAACAATCCATATTCAAAAGTGAGATAATAAAGGTTATGATTCGGCCTACGACTCTGTTAACATAGTAGAAATCACATATAACCGATTTGTTTAGTGGTATCATTGCCATTGTAAAGCTATGAGACCACCTTGAACTATAAATGAAGATGAAGAAACTTGAAGAACACGAGACGCGCTAGATTCTTTGAATATGGAAACATAATAGAACATTACAATAGACAATACAATCACATACTTAAATACATATACATTGGCTTGACCCATTTGCATAACCCTAAACCAATTACATTGCAAAACCTCAATCATATTTTTATGAGATGCATCATCAAATCTA
This sequence comes from Utricularia reniformis, assembly GCA_009725065.1. NCBI lineage: Eukaryota > Viridiplantae > Streptophyta > Magnoliopsida > Lamiales > Lentibulariaceae > Utricularia > Utricularia reniformis. The sequence continues at coordinate 124,697 of RWGZ01000521.1, forward strand.
ATACTTCTTTTTTATGCTGTCATTTGAAATCATTTGTATCATCATTCTTTTGTTTTCGATATCATCGATAAATGTTTTGAATTTGGTCATAATGTCTAAATATCCAATAACTAGGTGAGCTTAGTCTCAGCATCTAATCAATTGGGTTAGCTATCTAAACATTATATTTTTTTGTTAATCCGATCAACTTGTCTCAACATTTAAGTTTATGTTCTGTATGAATTATAAGAATGAGAATGTATTTATATAACTGATTCTTATAATGCATTTTCTAAATGAATATGTGTGTGTTTTGCAGAGTGAATAATGAATTGTAAAATGAAAAGAATGTTATGTATAAGATAATAATGAGAATGCATTTTAAATAATAAAATACATTTTTATCCTTTATATTATAAAAACATTAAATCACACTTTTATTGAATACAAAACATATCATATATAGGGGTTGTTTGTTTTAGCTTTTCAAAATCACGGTGAGGTGCGGTGATCGTAGCGTGCATTGAGATGACCGTGTTAATTATGATCGGGATTTAGAAAACTATTTGTAAAAACTACGGTGATTGTACCGTGATTTTAATAAAATGTATATTTTAACATTTATATTAATATATTTATTGTATATGAATATAAGCCAAATAAAAAACAACCGAACTCTGAAATTTTCAACCAAAATAAACAATCGGAAGAACAACCGAAAAGAAAAAAATGGAAGAAAAACCAAAAGAAATCCATACAATCGAATACGTACCTTGCAAGAAGAAACATAAAAATGTAGAACCACAATTTTGGTTTGGTTTTAAATTAATTAATTGCACTTTGAAGGGTAATTTTGGAATTTATCAAATCAGGGTGGGTTGGCCATACGTATAAAGGCATGGCCACATGACCTCCAAAAACTCTGGTACGATCACCGCAATTGCACAGACTGTTTGGTTGTGTAAAATAAAATCACGGTGTGGTGACCGCACCACAGTGGCCACCGTGAAACCAAACAACCCCATACTCAAACTCGAGCCGGTAATAAATACCGAGGCTTTGAAGATTCATAATACATGTTGAAGATTCTTATCTAGATGGTCTGCTGACAGTATAATGCATCCTCCACATCTCTGCAGTAATGTTGTCTCTTAGTGTCTCCATGGTAATATCACTATCGGTTTTATTTGGCTCATCACATTCTGAGTTATATTGATTTATATCTTCATTCATTTTCTTGTATTTGTCTAACTTGGAACCATCATCAGCAGTATCTACATGTCAGAGAAAATTATGTATAGCCATTGTTGTAGGAATCAAGAGAACCTGGTGTTTAAATTTTAGATTGGGCGGCATATCAACTAAAATATGAAAATACATCTTCCAAACTCCAAATGCCCTTTCGATGACTGTTCGAAGAGATGAATGGTTGTGGTTGAATAATTCATTTGGAACATTGTAAACTGGAGCACGTCGAAAATCGGGCATATGGTAACGCCCACACAGATAAGAAGCCATAAAACTCACGGTATTGGAAAATATAGCATCAACCAAATAGTATTTGCATGTAATTAAAAAACATTAATGACAATATAAAAATAAAAATATGCAACATTACAATATTATATTAATGTAATACATCCCGAACCTAGTGGTGGTTTGGGAAATTGGTATCGATCGTCTTCAAGGCATCGAGAAAGTATCATACTGTCATGTGTGATACCTTTCGAACTAGCCATTACAAACACGAAACGTATGTCGAAGTCACATATAGCAAGAACATTTTGCATTGGGACACCTTTCCTCCCAATAAAACGAATTTCATCTCTTTTGAGATGAATAATTGTGGTTGAATAATTCATTTGAACCATTGTAACTTGGAGCACGTCGAAAATCTGGCATATGATAACATACACATCAATATGGAGCCATAAAACCTACAGTATTGGAAAATCCAACATCAACCAAATAGTATTTGCTTGTAATTAAAAAGCATTAATGACAATATAAAAATAAAAATATACAACATTACAATACTAAATTAATGTAATACATTCCGAACCTAGTGGTGGTTTGGGAAATTGGTATCGATCGTCTTCAAGCCAACGAGAAAGTATCATACTGTCATGTGTGATACCTTCCGAACCAGCCATTACAAACACGAAACGCATGTCGAAGTCACATATAGCTAGAACGTTTTGCGTTGGGACACCTTTCCTCCCAATAAAACGAACTTGGTCTCTTTCGGGCAAAGTGGCCTTAATGTGCGTTCCATCAATAGCCCCTATAGCATCCTTAAAGTACGGATAATAATTGGGATTATATCGCATATAGAGGTTTAACTCATAATAATTTTCATTAGGGACAATCCATTTTGAAACTATCCTCGTACATGCTTGAAGCACATAGTGAAAAGCCGTATGAATTGTATCCGCTACTCGCTGAAAAAACTCTTGCATGTCTCTATTTTCTTGAGCTTTTCCCACTATCATAAGAAAAATAGTTATCTCCTCTTCAACATTTACGTATTTTCTTCGTTCCAACCCAAATTCGTTCACGAGTAGAGCACACAAATGTAGAAATGTGGATGTGTTCATACGAAGTGATCGGTATGCCCTTATATCATGATCATTGAGCATAGATAATAACATTGCCCACTTACTTGTTGGTCGATCATGAATTTGTTTTTTTACCATGAATCTTTCATAGCATGCAGCAATTTGGACATCAATCTCCTTATTACATTTCAATTTCCTACGAATGCTTTCTAAGCTCATTTCTACGTTTCAATTTTCTTTCAGTTCCTCGACTTTGCAAGATAGAACATTATCCTCAAATATATATATATTCCTTGTAACAATCTGAATGAATAAAACAATAAAACCGTAAATAAAGATGACAAAACAATTTAACTCGCAAATTATCAATGAGGACGTGAATTATCACTCACAAACAAAAACCCTAAAACCCTTTAAACGCATAATAACCTGTAGATGTAAGTAATAGTAATATCTCTCCTACGACGGGAACTTTGTTTCAAATTTGAATGGAAACTTATGGGTTTAATTCAATATTAATCCATAAATTACACAAATTATCATTTTTCATCCCTCAATTTTAAATAATATATTATACATCCATTAATTAACAAATTTTGTCAATGTTGATATAAATTGACGAAAATACCCTAACACATTTCAAAAATCACAAGCAGCATACTCGTTTAATTTAGATTATGAAAATAATATTTACATGTATAAGTATGGGGAAAAAAATATTTATAACCCAAACATCTAACACAAATCTAATGCTTTTATGCCTCAACATATATAATTTTGTCCAAAAAATATTTACTTTTACCCAATGTTTTCATATCGTTCCGTAACGATATGATCGGTACATCCGATATACCGATCGATATGTATTATTATTTTTAAATTTTTTTCGGGTCGACGCGGAAACCCGATAATCGACGGTATCTGTCCAAATACTGATGCCGCCTAGTTTTCGTCTCCAGACGATATGAAAACATTGATTTAACTTTGTTTAATCCAAAACAATATAATATTTGTGCAAAATAGTTTTAAAGTCTCCTCCCGAATGAAGAAATTGATTTTGTATGAAAAGACTTATGGTCGGAACTCTAACCTAAAATTCGTCGGTCGTGTTGATCGCAAGACATTTTTCTAAGTTTAAAATAAAGAATCATTCTTCTTTTCCCAATGTACTTGCTATAGAATGTTGGGTCGGCACCAAATATGTCAAGTACGTTGTCCGTAAATTTGAAATTTGTTAAAGGTATTTTCGTCAATTTGTATCAACATTGACAAAATTTGTTAATTGAAGGATGTATAATACATTATTCAAAATTGAGGGATGAAAACTAATAATTTGCGTAATTTAAGGGACCAATATTGAATTACATCCCATTTAAAACCATAAATCAAGCAAATTGTTAACAAATAAAGTTATCCAAACACAAACTTTGTCAACCAAAAGTTTAACAAACAATTGATATTCGAAAATAAATCCCGTACAACTTTTTTATTAGGATTTGTTTCGTGAATCTCGATATTTAGGTATGGAAATATTGATAAAAATATTTGAAATTAATATAGAAAATTCAAAAACCACAAATCTAGAAAATTTTAACAAGTAAAGTTATCCAAAAACAATCTTTGTCAACCAAAAGTTTAACAAACTATTCATATTTGAATATAAATATCTTACAATATTTTGATTACGATATGTTTCGTGAATCTCAAAATTTATTTATCAAAATATTGGAATTTGTATTAAAAATTTAAAAACTAGGAATTAAGTAATCTGTTAACAAATAAAATTATCCAAATACAAACATGGTCCGTCAAAGACCCAAAAGTTTAATGTAGTCTTGATATTCGAAAATTAATATCTTACAATATTTTTATTACGATTTGTTTCTTGAATCTAGAAATTTATTAATGAAAATATTGATGAAAATATTTGAAATTTGTTTAAAATATTTAAAACCATAAATCAAGCAAATTGTTAACAAATAAAGTTATCCAAATACAACCTCATCACCAAAAGTTTAAGTGACCCTTGATATTCGAAAATAAAAATCTTACAATATTTTTATTACGATTTATTTCATGAATCTCTAAATTTATATATGAAAATATTGATGAAAACATTGATTTTTGTATAAAATATTTAAAAAATAGAAATCAAGCAAATTGTTAACAAATAATGTTATCATAACACAAACTTTGTCAAACAAAATTTTAACAAACTCTTGATATTCGAAAATTAATATCTTATAATATTTTGATTACGATTTGTTTCGTGAATCTTGAAATTTGTGTATGGAAAATATTTGAAATTTGTTTAAAATATTTAAAAATAGGAAATCAAGCAAATTGTTAACAAATAAATTTATCCAAATACAAACATAGTCAACCAAAAGTTCAAGAGACCCTTGATTTTCGAAAATAAATATCATGTCATATTTTGATTACGATTTGTTTCGTGAATCTCGAAATTTATGTGTAGAAATATTTTTAATTTGTATAAAATATTTAAAACCAGAAATCTAGCAAATTATTAACAAATTAAGTTATCCAAACATAGACTTTGTCAACCAAAAGTTTAACAAACCCTTGATTTTCTAAAATAAATATCTTAGGATATTTTGAATACGGTTTTTTTTGTAATTTAAAAATTTTTATATATAAATATTGATAAGAGTACTTCAAAAGTTCTAAAAGAACCCTCGATCTTCTCTCTTCTCCACTATATATCTCATTATTAGTTACTTTGATACATTAGATTATCCATAGTTATGTTGCTTTGCATTGGTGTTTCAGATGGCGTCGTCGCTAGATGTTATTAGAAGAAACATCGTCGTAGTTATCTGCATAATTTCCGGTTGCCATTATTCTGCTCGTCCTTCCCTTGTCAGCTAGAGACCTCAAGTTGGAATCCACAAATCGTCTCCCGGACGCCGCCAAACTGTTGTGGTCACAAGGACCGGGGTATTAACAGTCGTAGGTCCGAGATTATCATAAACTTGTGTTTATAATTTGTATTATTTGTGGGATAATTTAATATATGTCATTCGAGCAAGAACATGGCGATTTACGTGGAAAAACCCCAAAGGATCGAGAACAAAACCACCTAGCCAAGAGTATATATATTCTTAGTCAATTTATTATGAAACAGTAAGGTTAAAATCTGCACAACTAGAAAAATAACTAAGGAAAAGGCAACAAATCAAATAAACGAGCGATACAGCTAACATTGGCTGCAAGCTCCGAAAAGTCCTCTGTATAACTTGGATTCACCTCCATTATATAGATGGAGAGGGAGCCGCCACAAAATCGTTCTAACAGATTAACTACTCCCGCTTCGGTTTCCACCCACTCGTAACTGCTGTTCTGACCATACCGATCAGATGATCAATCCCCTACTCTTAGTGGACCAATCCTTGCAATCTTCCTTTGGTCTTGTTAGCCATGCGGCCCATCGGATTATATAACTATATCCAATATGGATTACTCATAAGTTATAGATCATTGAATGTGTAAGTTGGTTTCTTATCACGTGAATCAACCCAACATGTCTTGGGCTTTCACAAGTTTTGGGTACGGGATCCAGAAGTCCTCATCATTATCCAAATACAAACATGGTCAATCAAAGTGTAACAACCCTTAATATTCGAAAATAAATATCTTACAATATTTTTATTATAATTTTTTGTTGTGAATCTCGAAATTTATATATGGAAATATTGATGAAAATACTTGAAATTTGTATAAAATATTTAAAAACCAGAAATCTAGCAAATTTTTAATAAATAAAGTTATCTAAACACAAACTTTGTTAAACAAAAGATTAACAAACATTCGAAAATAAGTACCTTACAATATTTTGATTACATTTGTTTCGTGAATCTCGAAATTTATAGTTGGAAATATTGATGAATATATTTTAAATTTGATTGAAATATTAAAAACTGGATATCAAGCACACTGCTAACAATTACAATTATCGAAACATAAACTTAGCCAACCAAAAGTTTAAGAGACCCTTGATACTCGAACATAAATATCTTACAATATTTTTATTACGATTTGTTTCGTGAATCTCTAAATTTATGTATTGATATATTGATGAAATTATTTGAAATTTGTATAAAATATTTATGAACCAGAAATCTAGCAAGTTATTAACAAATAAAGTTATTCAAACACAAAATTTATCAACCAAAAGTTTAACAAACTATTGATATTCGAAAATAAATACCATACAATATGTTGATTACAATTTCTTTCGTGAATCTCAAAATTTATGTATGAAACTATTGATGAAATTATTTGAAATTTTTAAAAACCTTTAAAAACCAGAAATCAAAAAATTGTAAACCAGTAGAGTTTTCCAAATACAAACTTGGTCAACCAAAAGTTTAAATGACTCTTGATATTCCAAAATAAACAACTTACAATATTTTGATTACTATTTATTTCTTGAATCTCGAAATATATGTGTGGAAATATTGATGAAAATATTTGATATTTTTTTAAAATATTTTTAAACAGAAAAACAAGCAACTATTAATAAATAAATTATCCAAACACAAACCTAGTCAACCAAATGTTTATAGATCTTGATATTTGTGATTAAATATCTTAATATATTATGATTAAGATTTGTTTCGTGAATATCGAAATTTATACTTGGAAATATTGATGAAAATATTTGAAATTGTATAAAATATTTTAAAACTAGAAATCAAACAAATTGTTAACAAATAAAATTATCCAAACTCAAACTTTGTCAACCAAAATTTTAGCAAACTCTTGATATTCGAAAATAAAAATATTACAATATTATAATTACGATTTTTTTCGTGAACCTCGAAATAATGTATGGAAATTTTGATAAAATATTTGAAATTTGATTAAAATATTTAAAAACCGGAAATCAAGCAAACAGTTAACAAATAATGTTATCCAAATAAAAACCTAGTCAGTCAAAAATTTAGGAGACCGTTAATTTTCGAAAATAAATATTTTACAATATTTTGATTATGATTTGTTTCGTGAATCTTGAAATTTATGTATGAAAATATTTGAAATTTGTATAAACTCTTTCAAACCAGAAATATACCAAATTGTTAACAAATAACGTTATCCAAACATAGACTTTGTCAACCAAAAGTTTAATTTTGATTAAGGTTTGTTTTATAATCTATAAATTTATGTATATAAATATTGATAAAAGTACTTAAAATTTGTTAAAATATTTAAAAACGCACATCAATCAAATTGTTAACAAATAAAAATATACATGTTAGCCAAATGTTCAACGTACCCTTGCTATTTGAAAAAAACATCTTACAATATTTTGAATACAACTTTTTCGTAAATCTTGAAATTTATGTATTAAAATATTGATGACAATATTTAAAATTTGAAAAATTTAAATACAGAAATCTAGTAAATTATTAACAAATAAAGTTATGCATACAAAAATTTTGTTAACCAAAAGTTTGACAAACTCTTAATATTCGAAAACAAATATCTTACAATATTTTGATTACAATTTGATTCATGAATCTTGAAATTATGTATGCAAATATTGATGAAAATATTTGAGATTTGTTTAAATATTTTAAAACCATATATCAAGCGAATTGTTAATAAATAAAGTTATCCAAATACAACAAACATGGTCACCCAAAGTTTAGCAAACTCTTACTATTTGAAAATAAATATCTTACAATATTTTGATTACGACTTGTTTAGTGAACTCGAAATTTATGTATGGAAATATTGATGAAAATATTTGAAATTTATTTAAATTATTTAAAAACCAGAAATCAAGCAAACTATAAACAAATAATATTATTCAAATACAAACTTGGTCATCCAAAATTTAACAACCTTTTGATATTGTAAAATAAATATCTTACAATATTTTGATTACGATTTGTTTCTGAATCTAGAAATTTATTTATACAAATCTTGATGCAACCATTTGAAATTTGTATAAAATATTTAAAAACCAGAAATCTAGTAAATTTTTAACAAATAAAGTTATCCAAATACAAACTTTGTCAAACAAAAGTTTAACAAACTCTTGATATGGATAAAACTATTGATGAAAATATTTGATATTTTTTTAAAATATTTTAAAACCAGAAATTAAGAAAACTATTAACAAATAAAGTTATCAAAATACAAACATAGTTATCCAAAGTGTAACAAACCTTGATATTCAAAATTAAATATCTTACAATATTTTAATTACGATTTTTTTCATGAATCTCAAAATTTATGTATCGAAATATTGATGAAAATATTTGAAATTTGTAAAAAAATATTTAAAAACTAGAAATCTAGCAAATTTTTAACAAATAAAGTTATCCAAACACAAACTTTTTCAACCAAAAGTTTAACAAACTATTGATATTCAAAAATAAATATATTACAATATTATGATAACGATTTTTTCCGTGTATTCTCGAAATTATGCATGGAAATATTGATGAGGATATTTGAAATTTGTTTAAAATATTTAAAAACCAGAAATCAAGCAAACTCTCGACAAATAAAATTATCCAAATACAAACCTGGTCACCAAAGTGTAACAAGCCTTAATATTCAAAAATAAATATCTTACAATATTTTGATTAGTATTTGTTTAGTGAATCTCGAAATTTGTGTATGGAAATATTGATGAAAATATTTGAAATTTGTTTAAAATATTTAAAAACCGGAAATCAAACAAACTGTTAACAACTAAAGTTATCTAAATAATAACCTGGTCATACAGAGTTTAACAACCCTTATGATTTGTTATCTAAATGAATATCTTACAATATTTTGACTATGATTTGTTTCATGAATCTCGAAATTTATTATGGAAATATTGATAAATTTTTTTAGATTTTTTTAAATTATTTAAAAATCAGAAATCAAACAAACTGTTAGCAAATAAAGTTATCCAAATACAAACCTGATCAACCAAATCTTTAAGAGACCCTTGATATTCGAATGTAAATATCATGCAATATTTTGATTATGATTTGTTTCTTGAATCTCAAAATTTATGTATAGAAATATTTGAAATTTGTATAAAATTTTTAAAACCAGAAATCTAGTAAATTGTTATTAAATTAAGCTATCCAAACATAGACTTTGTCAACCAAAAGTTTATTAAACCTTTGATATCGAATACAAATATTTTACAATATTTTGATTATAGTTTGTTTTGTAATCTAAAAATTTATGTATATAAATTTGATAAAAATAATTAAAATTTGTTTAAATAATTAATAACCAAGCAAACTGTTAATAAATAAATTTATCCAAGACCTGGTCAATCAATAGTTTTAACAAAACCCTTGATCTTCTCTCTTCTCTCTTCTCTCTTCTATCTTCTCTCTTCTCTATTATATATCCCATTATTAGGTCTGTTCATTCATTAGAATACCCGGAGTTCTGTTGCTTTGAATTGGTGTTTCAGATGGGGTCGTCGCAACATTTTGAGTCTAAAATGACCCCTTACGTTGTGATATGTTGGGGTATTGCAGCCTGCGGAGGACTCATGTTCGGCTACGACATTGGGATATCAGGTAAATGAATTCCTTATTGTTGCAGGTTTGAATATGAAGGATTTGTATTTGGTTTTTTGTAGGTGGAGTTACAGCCATGGATGATTTCTTGCAGAAATTCTTTCCAAAAGTTTATATGAGAAAGCTTGTAGCCAAAGAAGATAACTACTGCAAATATGATGATCAACATCTTCAGCTTTTCACTTCTTCATTGTATCTCGCTGCTCTGTTTGCCAGTTTTGGTGCAGGGAAGGCATGCACTGTCCTTGGCCGTCGTCTCACTATCCGTTTAGCTTCGGCTCTTTTCATCATTGCAGCGGTAATCAGTGCCGCTGCACCGAATTTGGGTGTTTTGATCCTTGGAAGAATATTGTTTGGGATCGGAGTTGGATTTGGCAATGAGGTGTGTGCTTGATTTCTTTATTTGCAAGTGATCATTTTTCTAATAATCTTGTTTGTGTTTCTACAGTCAGTTCCACTCTTCTTGTCCGAAGTTGCACCGGTGAAATACCGAGGTGGCGTAAACATCCTCTTTCAGCTCTTAGTCACGGTAGGAATCTTCATTGCGAACATCGTCAACTATATCGTTTCAGCAGTGCATCCTCATGGCTGGCGAATTGCACTTGGCCTAGCAGGTGTTCCTGCGGCTATTCTATTCATCGGCTCGTTTATAATAACGGAAACTCCAACGAGTCTCTTGGAAAGAGGGAAGGATACGGAGGGCCGATCAACCTTAAAGAAAATAAGGGGTGTGAGTGATGTGGATGATGAATTTCAGCAGATAAAACAGGCTTGTGAATCTGCTAAACAAGTGAAACATCCATACAAAGAGCTGATGAAAACCTCAAGCATGCCTATGTTATTGATCAGTGTTGTTATTCAGATCTTTCAGCAATTTACCGGAATAAATGCTGTTATGTTTTATGCTCCGATTCTGTTCCAGACTATCGGATTCAAAAGCAATGGATCATTGCTTTCGGCTGTCATAACAGGGTTAATCAATGTTCTTAGCACCATCGTTTCAGTTGTTTTAGTCGATAAAGTCGGCAGGAGGAAGTTGCTTCTGCAAGCAAGTGTTCAGATGCTCATAAGCATGGTAAAGATAAAAACATTCACTTTTTATTGTTATTATTGTTATTTTGAACTAACAAAAGTTTGTATCAGCTTGTTGTTGGAATAATCCTACTGGTGAACTTAAAGCCAACCGGGTCACTCAGCAAAGGCCTTGCGTTTGTGGTCGTGATATTTGTATGCTTGTTCGTAATGTCTTTTGCGTGGTCATGGGGTCCGATGGGGTGGCTTATTCCGAGTGAAATTTTTCCAGTTGAAACAAGAACTGCTGGTTTTGCAATGGCTGTTAGCACAAATATGCTCTTCACATTTGTGATTGCACAAGGATTTCTCTCAATGTTGTGTCTCATGAAAGCTTACAGTTTCATTTTCTTTGCGGGGTGGATTTTGGTTATGGGACTCTTTGCCATGTTCCTGATACCGGAGACGAAGGGAATTCCGATTGATGCGATGACTGAAACAGTATGGAAGAAACATCCTGTTTGGAAGAAGTTCATGCCAATGGAGGATTCCAAATTTGCAAATGTTGCCTGATTTCAACTCTTTGTTTACCATTTTCAATATTACCCTTTTCGGTAGTATCAACCAAAATAATTTTTTTATTGTTTATATATATTTCAAATGTTTATTATTATTATTATTATTATTATTATTCTTATTTTTATTTTATTATACAATAAAATGTCATAAAACTTATTCTCCCATTTTCCTATTTTATTGGAATGAAGGTGGACATGATCCTCCACCTTAGTGCTTCACATTCTATCAATAAATAAGGATATTAAGAGATCTAAAGATTATATATGTAGATAGGAAAAATAAATATATTTATGATCTTTCTCCAAATTTGATTTAAATATCAAATATAATTTATGATATTATTTTATATTCGTTTATACCGTAACAATCTTTCTATTTGAAGGACATCCATTCATCAGTGCTACGTTTTAATCAAGCCATACTTGGAGCTGCTGTCCATGTATCTTTGCTTAGTTTTTATGTTAAAGTTTACATTGGTATTAAGTTATTTGGGAATACAAAATTTGAAAAAACCCTTTGGGTCAATGGTAATACTATTTTTCGGCACCATCATTTTTTGTTTAGAAATTTCTCTTTTGATCACCGGAAACATTAGGGTGTGTTTTGTACCACTTTTGTTTATATTTTTTCATTTTAAGAAATAGAAATTATGGAAGTTGCGAAAAATATCATATTTTTCATTATACTTTTGAATAAGTAAAATTTCAACTTCTCAATTTTATAACTACAAATAAAAAACAAAAAAAATCTTATTTTTAATTTCAACTTCTGGTTTTTGAAATGACTAAAATGTCCTTATATATCTTTTTATACTATTTTTGACATTTGAAGTTTGGATCCGTATGAAAACATTGATAAATCCAACATTTGCATCATATATCCAACATTGCATTTTTGTATAAGTGGAAATAATCGTGACATAAATTGTTTACATGTAAGTTTATAGAAACATAATAGTTTATACGAAAATAGATAAGATTTTTATTTCAATGAATGTTTATTGAGAAATTATGGTTAAGATGATGCAGAACTATATCATTATCTTGATTTTAATCTTGTTGAATATCATATTTTGTGGCAATTAGGTAAAGTTCGATTAATAATTTATTATTAACTAAATCTAATGGTAGAAAAGTAATTTGATTAATACATAAATTATCATTCTATTTATACAACATAACACTCATTTATTTTTATTCATTATTTGCATATTCTAAAAATATTACATAACATTTCATAATTTATATTTGTATTTCTATTTTTCATTCTACATAAATTACTTTTCAGAATTTGTGTAGAAAACACCCTTAATGTTTTTTGGGGGCTGCGTTTTTATTTGTGAAACCAATTTACATATATATTTAACAAATGAGAGATTGCATTTGTTAAAACTAAATTCCCTTAAATTCACTTTTGATTTATACTTGGTGCACTACTCCAGTTAGAGTGAAAACCAAGTGATTTGGTCCAAACGAAGTAAGTATTGAGCTACTGATATGTGGTTACCGCAGCACAAAACAATCCCACCCGTGTATAACTGTTATATATTTCAAAAATTTATTGGTTTTAATTATTATATTAATAATTCTCTATTATTATTATTATTATTTATAAAAATATAACTTTTTCTAGTCTACACTTCTTTCCCATTTCATTTCTATTGATACAAAGTGGTGGATGGATTCCACCTGCGACCTCTTAGGGCATCCACAATAGTGTCCGGACAGTCCAAGGTGGCAAACCTATATTGTTACCTTGGACCGTCTACGGATGTGATGAGAAGGGATGGTATCCCTCTCTTTCCTCTCACATTCTCATTTTTTGTTTTCTATTTTTAAATTTTTTTATTTTTTTAAAAAAATCAAATTGTATTAAATTTTAATGACTAAATAAAAAAAAATTGTATTACGTATCGTAATTTGATTTTTTATGTTTCATTTTTCATTATTTTGGTATTTTAACGATTATGAATAAAAATTTCTCAAGTTATAATGATTTGATAATAATTTATTAAAATAACAAAAATATAGATGTTCGAATACAGATGTAGTGATGAAAATGAAATCGATTATTTAAATAATAAAATAATGTTGAGGAAAGGGAATGATGATGTGTAGAAAAAGAAAGTTTTGAGGAAAGAGAATACTTATGTGGAGAAAGAGAAAAATAATGTGGAGAGAAAGAAAGGACTGTTCGGGTGGACATGAATGTGGATGCCCTTATGGGTTCATCGAAGTTTTCAATAAACTAGTAAATGCCACTTCCGTTGGACGTATATAACATAGAAACATTGCACATAAATGTAACCTATGCGGCACGGACTCGTCCGACTGACTCGATGCAACTCGACACGACTTGCCAAGAGTATAAGAGTCGACTTGAATTATTAAATAAAAACAAATTAATAAAATAATTGTTAGTTTTTATTGAAAGTTGCATGAACTCCAAATTTAAAACTCCAAATATTTATCAATTTATTATATAAAAATATTTAACTTATAAAAAATGAATATCGCTCATCGATTATACCACTTTTCGGTCCATCATCGCTTGCACGAATAATTTACAAGTAGATCGACAACATAAGAAAGTAAAAAAGGACATAAGATACGTTTCTGATGAGAACTCTAGGATCGGGTACCTTGTGATGGGTAAGACCCAACAACGATTGAGCCAATTCAAATGGCGAAAATGAATCCCTATAGCCCATTTATACCTTTAATGAAGAGCGACCCGATGTTCGACTGGAGGACCGAAGCTGACCTTGACAAAATAAAGCGTTTTCTGCCAGCTGTCACCTGAGTTCGGTCCGAGCGGTTACAACTCACGTTTACCACGCTTCGGGCCCGATCACGTAGGCCACGCCTCGGTCCTAGCCTCGTTTTACATCCCGCGATAACAACCTCTAACAAACCTGTCAGAGGTGGTTACGGAGCGTGATTTACACATGCTATGAACTCTATAAATACAGGGCAAGACGACGGAAATAGCAGGACCCTTTGGACGCGGAAGAACAGGCCGTTACCCTGCCGGAATTCTTACCGCTTTCTTTAGCTTGTCATTTTCATTAGCCTCTTTTGTATTGACTATGAGTTATTTCATTAGTGAGCAGGCTAAGAGCATAATCAGCTCTTAGTCGAGTGGTTTTCACCCCAATTCCTGGGGTTTCCACTATATATCGCCGTGCACTTATTTTATTTCCAGCTTTTGATCGTCTTCCACACTTAAAATAAATCAGAAGCGAGTTCGTTTGTTGAACGAATCGGACGACTGTTGGTATCCCCTAAAAAGGGACCATAACAGTTTGGCGTCGTCCGTTGGGATGATTCTCTAATCCCTTTTGAGTTTTCTACCAGGGATAGGATAATCAAAGGCATGGCGACTGGAACTCCGACGAATAATAGTGACGTGCTTCCCGACAGTCTTCCAGCACCAACATTCACTTTACAGGATTTGGAAGTTGTCGTAAGGAAGGTGGTACTGGAAATTACGTCGGAGAAAAGTGGAACAGAACCACCGGCTGTATTCAGCCCTGTTCCCAGAAGTAGAGGATACGAGAGTGATCCTGACGAGCGCAATACTGATGATGAAGAAATCATCAGGCGTGGCGTCACAACGAGGAGGCATAGATATCGATCTACTCCTCCCCTTCCGGCCAGAGCTCTAACTCCCGCTCCTGGAAATGACCAGGAGCAGATGCAGCGACGAATAGATGAGCTCACCAGGGAGATAGAGAATATGCGTGCATTGAAGGATTGCGAACCGAATCTGGGACGCAATCCTGGTTTATTTAACAGGGCCATGGAGGCTCCGATCAGGCGGAGTAAGGATGACGATTGGTGGCATAATTTACATGCTGTCCAAACGTCATCCCAGCAATCTGAAGGCGTATCAGCCGCCTTAGGAGATTTGATGCTCCCCTTTTCTGAGGAAATCTGGGCAGCAATCCCAGATCGACATTATCGCAACCCCAAGGGGTTGCCAACATTTCGTGGCGATGGTGATCCGATCTATCATGTCGCTGATTTCGAGTTACGTATGGGAACGGTTCGGGCCTCTGATTCATTAAAGTGCCGCATATTCGCGGTAGGATTACAAGGCGATGCCCGAACATGGTTCAAAAATCTGCCGGCCCGATCCATAGTGTCGTATGGCGGGTTTATTTTGGCTTTCTCAGAGCAATTCGCTCCAAATGTAGGACCGCCTCGAAGCAGACACGAACTATATCAGCTAAAATATATCCCAATGAAAATGAGTCTTCAGTCTTTATGGAGAAATTCTACAGGACCGCCCGGGGCATCAAACTCGAGCTCCGGGAAAAAATCGATATTCTACAGCAGGTCTTAGGACCGTGCGGCCTTTCGGCCAGTTTGGTGAAGAGACCACCATCTACCTTGGGAAAACTGCTTCAGAAAATCAACAAGTATATTAAGGTAGATGAAGTGCTGGGGCTTGGTTATCGGAAGCCTAGCCGGAATTCTGAGCCCGCAGGTGATCATAGGGTTTCATACCCGAAGAAACAGTCGCGAGAAGTAGCGGCTGTGAATGAAAAAGACGTCCCCCCGAAGCAGGAGGACAATCGGGTGTATTGCGAGCTCCATCATAATCGCGATCACCCAACCTTGAAGTGCCTGCTGTTGAAAGAGACAGTAAAGACAATGGGTAAAGAAAATCCCGACCGGAATGGTCAGAAGGGCAAGCGAGCGGAATCCCCCCGAAGGGGCCATCAAGGTGACGATCGTCACAGGCCGAGGGGAAGAGATAATCGGGGACAACCCCGAAACTATAATGATCGGATGGAGGACCGAAGGTCTCCTCCGCCAGAGCAAGAAAGAGGCCAACACGGTCGTGAGAACCGTGGTCAGGGCCGAAGAAGAAGATGGCGGGGCCGTGGCGGCAGAGCCCCGCAGAATGAGCGTGGGAGACAGGAGCATGCTGATCCCCCACCTGCTGAAACTGGTGCCCAACCTCCTCGAAATGAGGCGGCACCGAGAGAAGTGGCCGGAGATATTTATGTTATCTATGGTGGATTAAGAATAAATGAATTGGTCCGGGACCGAAAGAGAACAGCGCGCGGAGACCTGCTGAGAGTTCCGAATCTGTGGCGCTGGTAAAATATGATCCCATGGATCGATCCTCCTTCTTCAGATAGGACATCACTTTCACCCCGGCTGATCGGGAAGGGATCATTGATCCCTGTGACGACCCCCTCACCATTACAGGGGTCATCGGGAATCGCCGTGTCCACAGAATCTTGGTGGACACTGAGGCCTCGTGAAATCTGATGAAGCGCGAGGTCGCTGAAATGTTGGGAGCAACTCCTCATGATCTACCGATCGCCAACATAACTCTTTGGTCGTTCGACCAAAGAAGTGTTATTCCGTGTGGGAAGATGTTATTCCCCGTTACCCTTGGAGAGCTATCCAAGGACCGATCTGAAGACCTGAAATTCATTATCGTTGAAGTCGACTTGGCTTACAACGCTATTATCGGACGGACCGGCCTGAGTAAGTTTGAGGCGGTCCCTTCTACCCATCATATGATGCTCAAGTTCCTCCATTCATGGGGTTATTTCTGTTAAGGGGGATCAGAAGGTAGATAGACAATGCTACATGAGCTCGTGCCGAACGTTCGCACCAATTAAGAGGTCCCGGGTGGATCTGCTGGAAGAGCTGCCGCACCCGAGGCAAGCGATGGAACCCGTGGGGTTCAAGTTGATTAATCTAGTTGAGGATGACTCAACCAAGACAACTCGCATCGGAGCTCATCTAGCCCTTGACTTTGAAAAAGAACTGATCCACCCGCTGAGAAGCCACGTGGATATATTTGCTTGGACCCCGGATGATGTGCCGGGGATTGACCGATCCGATAGTGAACATCATATCAATAATGAGCCTGGAACGAAGCCTGTTAGGCAGAAAAGGAGATGTTATTCTCCTGAGAAGATCGAGATCATCCGGGCTGAAGTGAATAAGCTGCTACGGTCGTGATTTATCAGAGAAATCCACTATACTGAATGGGTTGCAAACCCAATGGTGGTTTCCAAACCGGACGGGAAATGGCGAATGTGCATCGATTTTACCAATGTGAACAAAAGCTGTGAGTCAGATCCTTTCCCGTTGCCGCACATCGAACCACTGGTAGATGCTGTTTCTCGTAGCACCATGATGAGTACCATGGATGTTTACTCTGGGTATCACCAGATCTTCTTGGCTGAAGAAGATCAGAAGAAATCACCATTCATGACCGAAGATGGGGTTTTCTGTTATGTGGTTATGCCCTTCGGTCTCAAAAATGCTGGAGCAACATACCAAAGGTTGGTCAACAGAATCTTTAGAGAGTTGATTGGCCATATGATGGAAGTGTATGTTGACGATATGATTGTAAAATCTATGAATGATGAAGACTATCTTTCTTATTTGTCTCGTTGTTTCGAAGTATGCCGAAAACAAGTGCTGCTTCGGGATCCGAAGTGGAAAATTCTTAGGATATTATGTTTCAGAGAAAGACATAGAGGTTAACCCTGAGAAGGTGCAAGCTATCATTGATATGCAACCTCCAAGAAACAAAAGTTTTTTTCAGAGTGCTAAGAAAAGCAAGCCATATGGATTGGACCGAAGAATGCGATCGGGCCTTCTCTGAGCTGAAGACTTATTTAAGCACTCCCCCGGTGATGGTAAGTCCAACTTGTGATGAACCTTTGGGGTTATATCTTGCGGTGTCCGAAGTTGCCGTCAGCGCAGCTCTGGTAACCATACGAGATGATATTCATAGACCTGTCTATTATGTCAGTCATTATTTAGTATCTGCTGAAACCAGGTACTCCACCTTGGAGAAATTCATGCTAGCTTTGAAGAAAGCTGTATCCAAGTTGAAGCATTATTTCGAAGGCCGAACGGTCCATGTTTATACGGATCAGCCTCTGAAAATACTCATTAAACAAAAGGATTTGAATGAGAGATTGGCAAAATGGGCTATCAAACTCAGCGCTATGTATCTGGAATTCCTGCCCTGAAGGGCGATCAAAGCTCAGGTTCTAGCCGATTTTGTGGTCGAAATGAGTCGATCGGCCATTTATCTCAACCAAGAAGATGATCGATGGACGATCCACGTAGATGGATCAACCTTCGGGGGAAGTGGAGCGGGCATTACCCTGACAACGGTACAATGTGATCTTATTCATTCCGCAGTCAAGTTTTCCTTTGCCGGAACAAAAAACGTGGTGGAATATGCAGCAGTGTTGTCAGGAATGACCTTGGCTCGAAAAATGGGGGTTAGCAGAGTGCGAATGTTCTCAGACTCGAAGTTAGTAGTGGAACAATTCACAGGGAGATTTGAGACTCACGATCCGATGATGAGGTTGTACTGCGCTAAAGTTCTGGAGTTATCCAAGAAATTCAGTGAGTTCTCTCTGGACCATGTGCCACGAGAACAAAACAAGGTTGCCGATGCACTCGCCAGATTGGCTTCGGGCATACCCGACATAGAGCCAAGCACTATTTCGGTCCACGTTCAGGACCGACCCTCGGTCGAGATTCCAGTGACCGAACAGTCTATTGAAGAGATCGGGGTTCTATGTCATGAACTCCAAGGCTTGAATATTGATGCTACTGAATCTCCAGGAGAACCTAATTGGATGGACTCCTTTGTTAAATACCTCTCAAATGGATATCTCCCTGAAGATAAGTCTGAGGCCAGGAAAATAGAGGTCCGGGCTAAGAGATTCACCTTAGTCGACAGACGCTTGTTTAAAAAGAGTTTTGAGGGCCCGCTTCTGCGATGTTTATCTCCTATTGAGGCGGAAGCCGTCATGATTTATGTTCATGAAGGGATATGCGACATTCATTCAGGGGCCCGATCTTTATACCACCGCATTATTAGAGCCGGGTATTTTTGGCCAACATTGCTCGCTGATGCTAAGCAGTACACTAAGCGTTGCGCCATATGTCAATACCACGCTCCACTCCCGCAATTGCCTGGGGCTCCACTATCGATTACCCCATTGCCTTGTCCGTTTGACAGATGGGGGATTGATATCCTCGGACCTATTCCTCGGTCCATAGGGCAAAGAAAATTTTGTATCGTAGCGGTGGAGTATTATTCGAAGTGGATCTAAGCAGAAGCCGTAGCCATTATCTCAGAAAAAGTGGTCAAGCACTTCATATGGCGAAATATTGTGAGCCGCTTCGGGGTTCCCGGAGCGCTCGTATCTGATAATGGGACTCAGTTCCGCGGAAAGAACATACGGGATCTATGCACCAAGTTGGGCATCACCCAGCATTTCTCATCAGTGGCTCACCCCCAAACCAACGGACTTACGGAGGTATCTAACAAGGTTATCCTGAAAGGATTGAAAACCAAGTTGGAAGATTTCGGGGGTAAATTGCCTGAACACATCTATGAGGTCCTATGGGCATACCGAACTACACCTCGCTCAACAACCCAGGAATCACCTTTCTCATTGGTGTATGGGACCGAAGTTGTTAGCCCGGTGGAGGTTGTCATCCGATCACTACGGATATCTCAATACGATGAGCATATGAACGGTGAAAGGAGATTATTGGACCTCGAGATGGTCGAAGAAAAAAGAGATGTTGTTTATGCACGGATGCATGCTTATCAGCGGAATATGGAACGGGCCCATAACAAACGAGTCCTCCCAAGGGAATTCTTTGAAGGCGATCTCGTCCTCAGAAGCATTAAGGTGCAGAGGAATGTTGGAAAGCTGGACAGAAATTGGGAGGGACCGTATTGCATATCGGCAAAATTGGAGTCAGGTGCGTATAAACTTGAAACATTGGATGGTATAGAGGTCCCCCGAACTTGGAATGTCATGAATTTAAGGCGATACTTCTTATGAATTTTCGATTAATGTGTTTGACTCAATAAAAAACATTCCATTAAACGTAAGTAGCAAACAAGTAAGTACAAGAGTTAACTATTTCTAATAGAATGATGGACCGATCTTGGAGTTGGATAAGCTTAGGACNACCAAGAACAGGTTAAAGAAGTGTTCTAAGGTTGGGGCCCGATTCTGTTGGTGACAATAAAAAATGAACGCTACAATATATACGTAACTGCCCGGGAATAACGCAAAAGTGGTGCAGTGGAATTCTTTAAGCACGGCCGCTACAAAAGGATGTAGCGGAAAACGAAGCCCGCACTTTAAAGAGGCTTAGCTAACCGGAATAGCAGACGCCGGCACATTCATCTCAGCCGGAAGGAAACAGGGAATGTCTTCCCTTCCCTTCCAAATAGAGTAATGTGCCGGGATTGAAAACTTAGACCTAAACTCCTAAATGTCCAACTCAGACATAGAAGGATAACGCATTTTATGAGGAGCCATGAAAATATACCTTAGAAAAAGCGAATTGGAAGAGGGTTGGACGAAAGAGCGATTGAGGGCACAAGAACTTGCTGCGATTTTCTCTTCGCGAAAATGACGATGAGAAGTAACAGTGCCCTAAATCCCTATTTAAATATTAATCCCCCAGCCAATGACGTGCCGCCACGTAATACTGCCCAAGACTGTGACAGTACGGAGCGCACTCATCACGCCTCTTGAACTACCGAAGGTGAAGAGGCGCGGGTTGGGATATTAATATTTATAGAAATAACGAAAATGAAAGTATAATTTAAATATACGTTATTAGCTCTTAAGCGTGATCGATCCATACACTAAGGCAAACTTCGGTCCCCTAGACTCTCACTACTTATAGGTACGGTCCCTTGTTCTCATGAATGTGCAAACATCATGTGATCGGCCTTGTATCACCTCTGCGATTGGCAATCAAACCCGAGGGGCTAGTGATGAGAACTCTAGGACCGGGTACCTTGTGATGGGTAAGACCCATCAACAATTGTGCCAATTCAAATGGCGAAAATGAATCCCTATAGCCCATTTATACCTTTAATGAAGAGCGGCCCGATGTTCGACTGGAGGACCGAAGCTGACCTTGACAAAATAAAGCGTTTTCTGCCAGCTGACACCTGGGTTCGGTCCGAGCGGTTACAACTCACGTTTACCACGCTTCGGGCCTTCCCACGTTTACCACGCTTCGGGCCCGATCACGTAGGCCACGCCTCGGTCCCAGCCTCGTTTTATATCATGCGATAACAACCTCTAACAAACCTGTCAGAGGTGGTTACGGAGCGTGATTTACACACGCTATGAACTCTATAAATACAGGGCAAGACGACGGAAATAGTAGGACCCTTTGGACGCGGAAGAACAGGCCGTTACCCTGCCGGAATTCTTACTGCTTTCTTTACCTTGTCATTTTCATTAGCCTCTTTTGTATTGACTATGAGTTATTTCATTAGTGAGCAGGCTAAGAGCATAATCAGCTCTTAGTCGAGTGGTTTTCATCCCAATTCCTGGGGTTTCCACTATATATCGCCGTGCACTTATTTTATTTCCAGCTTTTGATCGTCTTCCACACTTAAAATAAATCAAAACCGAGTTCGTTTGTTGAACGAACCAGACGACTGTTGGTACCCCCTAAAAAGGGACCATAACAGTTTCCGATGAAGAAAAAAAAGGAATTAAGAAAGTAATCAAAACGACGTCATTTTGTGTCAAGTGTCGGATTGAAGTTTGACTCGGTTCGACATTGGTAAATGTGAAAATTGAAGAGTCGGTATTGCATAGAATGTAATTGGCCAAAAGGATAGAGTTAATAGATGTTTGATTGTGTCAAAAGCAATAACAGCATAATGGACCAAATTACAAATGAGAAACAAAATATTAAATTTGGAATAACCTACGAAACATTATTTAAAGAATAAACAAGTCTCGATTCTCTACATTGAAACAACAAAACCAATGCAAAAGAAGCAATATAAATATTTGAGTTAAATATAAACTAATGCACAACCATAAAATAAAAACACTATGGGATAGAAATAATAAATACTTTTGTACAAAGCCCGATGAAAATAGTCACTTGAATGTCGAAGAGATTGATGGGAAGCAATGACAAAGTTGTAGTAGGAACACTTGTAGGCGACACGAAAGGCATACAAAATGTTATTGAAAATTGCATGTAGTCTCAACTTTCATACAAAATAGAGATGTAATATCATTCATCCTACAAAATAGATCTTCACCACTACATGTCATACAAAAAAGAGCATTTATAGTTTATATATTTCATACAAGATGAAACGCTTTACTATCGCCGGTGGTATGGACTAATTGTTACAATTCTTCAACATTTATTGCTATTAGTCTTTTGTATGTTGTTTCCATGTATTTCTCTTTTGTGATAGTGGTTGTAAAGTTGAATTAATTGTTTATATGATCTTTTAATATCTTTCAAAATTTATGATTATCTTGATGTTCGTGTAGTATCGTAGATCACGTGCAGAACATCCTATTCTCTAATTTCCTATTTCCCCAAGAGCTATCAACCATACACTCTTGGTGAGATATCTAATTTAATAGATATTGATTGATAATTGCAATTCTGAGTAAGTTTGCCACATTTCTTGCTGCAAATGTGAATCATTATCCATAAGCAACTTTTTATTGCATGTGCTTCACGTTTTCAGTGTAGAACATACTACATAAAATATGATATCTTGTTTGATAAACTTTAAGATGCTTAAATTGTAATGATTCGAGCACTTCCTTTTTAAGTAAATCTTCTACTATTTTGCTTATGACGACTTGTGGCTCATTTGAAATACTGACATGCATTGATACATGTTATGCAGATTCAGGTGTAACTTCCCTTTAACCATCTTAGTAATGTTGTTGATTCGGGTACAGGAAGATCCACATGAATTTGTGTAGTTAAAAAAGTTGAAAGAGATTTACCATTGTAATGAGTGATACTCACTACTTGTATTGCTATAAAAACATATCTATTTTGTTGGATGATGTTGTCAAACTTTTGAAATTCCTTCTTCCAAATATCTCCCCATACATGAAAATTAATGTTTGCGTTGGAATCATCTTCGACTATCGGAATTCCCTTATATGATGTGCTACCGTCGCTATCTTCAACACATGATAAGTTCAATTTTTAGTATGTCAAGACATCGACCAATACATTTTCTTCTAAATTGAACTCTAGAATATGTATACAAGACATCGACCAATGATATTGGTCGATGTCTTGTATTCATTCGATGTCTTGGTCAATTTTTATAAGTATAATTGATCACCAAGACATCGACCAATGATAAGTTCAATTTTTTCTAAGTATGTCAAGACATCGACCAATATCAATTAATAAAGTATAAATGAAATCTATAAATTCCAGAGACATCATTGTATTCTTCCATTGATGTTGACATTTTCCAATGAAATTTGAATTTTTCATGTGGATATGCATATTTCCTTTATGCATGTTTCACCTTGACACTTCGATATTCTGTAAATGTGATTGATCTGAATAAGGTCATGCAATTTGTCAAGTGACTCATTATAGTAGACAACCGTCATTTTGTAGCATTTGAATATATTATTCTGGAATAGAATACTTCAAATTCATCATTAGCATTTGAGAAATAGTAGATTTGTTCCTTCATTAAAACACAGACTGGACTTGATATACGATATAATTTTGCTGATTGAGGTAATTGTAGTTGATGTACTTGCCATGTACGCATACTGTAAGATTTCTGGAAACAAGAATGCCTTATGTAGCATAACATTGATTATCATATTGAATTCTCGAATAAAAGAACTGAGTTTTTACATCGGAACATGACTTGTATATATATCTACAATTCTACCTAAACTAATGATGAATGATTAAACTTGTAACTTCTCCCTACATTCCTTCACGCTTCATACTACGGATTTCATGCATCAATTGCTCTTGAATGTTAGATAGTGGCTGTATGACTTCACTATGATGATCAACGTGTCATGTAATTGTAACATCCTCCCCGCACGTTGAAATATCTCCATCTCCACGAAAATCCAGCCTTCTCGAGTATCTCCAGAGCTGCCATGACTTAAATTGATAAATCGTGATTTGCAATGATCCCTTACCAGATGGCAATCGACTTTGAGATGCTTCGTTCTTTCGTGGAACACTGTATTAGATGATATTTGGATCCCACCTTGCAGTCACAAAAAATGTTCATGGGAAGAGTTTTTTATGCGCTTAAATATTTAAGTATGAAATCCACTTGATTTCACTCACCGTTTCCCTGAGACATCGATATTCTGCCTCGACCATCGATCTAGAGACTGCGGTTTATTTCTTTGTACTCCACGAGATCAAAGACGATGCAAGCATAATTGCAGATTCTCTTAAGTATCTCCTGGTGTTTGTACATGCTGCCCAGTCCGCATCACAGCATCCATGAATGATCATATCTGAATTCTTGCCATATATGAGTTACTTTTCTATAGTGCGTTTGACCATTGCATACATTGACCACTGCATCCTAGTGTCTATGTCCAGGCTGTTGCATGGACTGGCTCAATTGTTGTGTGACAAAACTAATATCAGGCTTAGTGAAGCTTAGATACAGTAACCTTCCAACTAATCGTATGTACTATCTGGGACCATCAAGTTGTTCTTCTATTTCTTCATTGAACTTTATTCCTGGCGATGATGGAGTCAATGCAGGCTTCGCTCCTTCCAATCCAAGATCTTGTATGATGTCTAGCGTGTAGTGTCTCTTATTGAAGAATATTCTTCCATCGCAATAGGCTCTCCAATCCGATGAAGTATTTTGCTCGCCCCTTGTATTTAATTGTGAATGTTTTATCCAATGATTCTTTTACCTCATTTCAAAGTCTTTGGCCACTACCTGTAACCAAAATATCATCAACGTAAACAATGAGGGCAGTAAAATCACTTCCATCACGCTTGTGGAACAAGCTATGGTCATGGTATGACTATAAGAAGTCTACGATTGTGAGGTGTTTTGTGAGCTCAGCATTCCACTGCCTTAGATTGCACATTATCCTTGGTTCTTGAAGGTCCATTCCCTATGGAACGTCCATGTACACTTTTTCATTCAAGTTGCGAAGGATAAACGCAGTGTTCACGTTAAATTGATGAACTTCCTAGTCACGAGCTACTGCCACAGATAGAATTTATATTATAGTCACCTAATTGGCCTCCGACAAGAAGCTATCTAATAATCCAATCCTTCAATCCGAGTATAGCCCTTGGGCACGAGTAGTGCCTTATGCTTGGCTATAGTTCCATCAACGTACAATTTTGTTTTTTAAATCCAACGGCAACTAATGATTCTTTTTCTGGGTGGAATTCAACGAAGGTCTATGTGCCATTTCGTCAAGGGCCTCAAATTCCTCCTTCACAGCCGCATTCCATGGAGGGGACTCTCTTGCCTTTAGATTGCTCCATGGGTCATTAATAGTGTCAACTTAAGTAAGAAAAACCACATGTAAAACAAGAAAACTAGAATGACATTTGAAAGGGAAGGCTGAGGACCATATTGGGTGTTGGCGTATTATATGACTTCGCTTGATGTCTTCGCTTGAAGGTCCATTCCCTCTGGAACGTCCATGTACACTTCTTCATCCAAGTTGCCGAGGATAAACATAGTGTTTATGTTAAATTGATGAACTTCCCAGTCACGAGCTATTGCCATAGATAGAATTAATATTATAGTCACCTAATTGGCCACCGACAAGAAGCTGTCTAATAATCCAATCCTTCAATCTGAGTATAGCCCTTGGACACGAGTGCTGCCTTATCCTTGTCTATACTTCCATCATCGTGCAAGTTTTGTTTGTATATCCAAAGACAACCAATGATTCTTTTTCCGGGTGGCCATTCAATGAAGATCTATGTGCCATTTCTTCAAGGGCCTCAAATTCCTCCTTCACAGCCGCCCTCCATGGAAAGGACTCTTTCGCCTTTAGATAGCTCCATGGTCATGAATAGTGTCAACTTTAGCAAGAAAGCAACATATGAAACAAGGAAACTGGAAAGACATTTGAAATGGAAGGCTTTTGAGGTGTAGCTAGTTGGTAACATTGGCTTCATTATGATGGATGCAACATAGCTAGAGGACTATATTGGGGTTGGCATGCTATATGACTTCGCCTGATGTATGGTTTTTAATTTGAACACTCCATTCGTTCGAATGGGATGATGTGTGAGACCATGGGGATAACTGATTCATTCTCCAAAAAAGATTGTTATGAATCAATGTTTTGGTCATTTGTGATTGTAGGGCTGTTTGAGTTATTTAGGGTTTTTTTCAATGTTTTGGGATGGTTGAGCAAAATCTGAGGCACATGAAGGAGGTATGGGCAGACAGTTTTGTTCAAAGGTATCCGTGGAGAGCGAGGTTCGAAATGGAATAACATGTTCATATGTTTTGACTTCTATAGAGAAGGTAATTTTTTGAGACTCAAGTTCGAACATTTTTAGGCTTTTCGATCACTTGAGTAGCCTAGGAATATACATTTGGTTTCTCTGGGTGCGAATTTGTCCTTATGTGATTGGGCGTTGAATGTGTAGGCTAAGCATCCGAAGGTTCTTAAATGGCAGTATGTGGGATCATTGTTAAATAGTCTCATGAACGGTATTTCCCAGTTTAGAGTAATAGATGGAGCTCTATTGATGAGATAGATTGCAGTTAGCATGGCTTCTCCCCGGAACTTGTTCGGTAGGGATGCATGAAGAAGTAATGTTCATGCCATTTGTGCCAGCAGTTGGTGTTTGCGTTCCACCACACCATTTTTCTAGTTTGTGGATGCATATTTTCTGGTGAAGGAATCCGGAAGTGGTAAAAATAGTATGGTATGATCGATTAATAAATTCAGAACAATTATATGATCTTATGGTTTGGACTTTGGTAGAGAATTGGACAGGAACCATTTTGAGGAAGGTAGTCATTATCACATGTGTTTGATCTTTAGAGCTCATTAAGTATGTCCAAGTGCTTTTACTGTAATCATCAACTAACGTTAAAATGCATCTCCCACCCTGTAGGCTAGGTTTGTGATAATGTCCCCATATGTCTATGTGACCCGCAGCTCAAAAATTTTCGAGCTCACTTGATTGGAAGTGCTTGCATTGGATTTTACCAAGATGACAAGCATCACATGGATGCTTTGCCAAGGGTTCCAACTTTTGTTTGGACATTGTCGGTAAGACTTGGATATGGGTGATCCAAACGTGAATGTCATAACCACATAATGCTTTAAGTTACAATCACAAAAGATGGAAGAACATCTACATTTTCAGTAGCTAATAAAATGGATATATGATCAGAATTTTCAAAGGATGGGATGGGCTGTGTCTCTTGATTTTAGAATGGTGGGTTGAAAGAATTCTGATAAATAACATATAGCCGCTTTTGGAGTGCTCCTACAACTAGGGTCCTAAAAGTTTTCGGGTCATGTATAAGACAATTGGTGTTGGAAAAATTCAGTTGCAATGAAGAGGGATTGAGTCAATTTTGATACGGATAGAAGGTTGAATTTGAAATATGGAACATATAAGGCATCACAAAGTGTGAGTGATGGGCTGAGACTGATGTTCCTAATCCTAATTACACATTGGATGGAGCCATGAGGGAGTATTAATGGTGTGTATTTGGGTAGGGACCAAGAGTCATGGAAGAGGGTTAGGTCATTACACATGTCGTTAGTTGCACCAGTGTTCATTATCCAAAATTTAGAGTATAATAAGAGACACAACGAATTTATTTGAGGAGTATGAGTGATACCTGCAAATTCTACGTGCCCAGCGAAATGAGCAACTTAAGCCCTGTTAACGCCATATCCTTCTCCTTCATCAACGTCCAATGGGCTCTCCATGACCATGTGAACATATGTTTTATGTATTGTTTTTCCTTGCGTGTTCTTCAGGTTCTTGTACGAGTCGGGTACTCCATGAATTAAGAAGCAATTTTCCACTGTATCTCCAAATATTTTGTACATTTCTTTGGTTCAATAGTCCATCCTTTGGTATTGCGCTCCATCCTTTTGTCCATGTTTTATTGTTTTGTTGTTGTGTATGATGGTCTCTTTACTGCCATCGATGTGTTGTCTACTAAGTTGAATTGTGATGTCCTTTGTTGCTCAACTTTTCCGATCATATCGTATACTTTGATCTGATTTGGTAATAGCTCCATTATTAATATATGGTTGGCAGTAGCTTGATAGTACTCATCAATCCTCCAATGAATTGTGTTACCTTGATAGGGCTCTCTCGTAGCATTTATTTTTTTGATATGTCACACATGCATGCCTTAAAAGATTCACATTTGCAAGTTCGAACGGGAAGGATTCGATTGAGGTCTTCCCATAGTGCCTTCATTTTGTTAAAATATGTTGTGACAGTCATGACTCCCTGGGATAGAGTGTTAATTTTTCGCTAGATTCGTGAGAATAGTGACTCGTTTGCTTCAACAAAACATTCTTCTATTTTCATCTAGAGATAGTGAGCATCTGTTGCATAGACAAAGGATTCATAAATTTCGTTCACCATGGAGTTCAAAATCCATAACCTTACAATGGAGTCAATAGATCTCTACATGAGATATTCATTTGAGTTTCTTTCTGGAGTAGGTACTATCCCTAATACAAAACCAAGTTTCATTCTTCATTCTTCCCAAATACAAAACCATGGTGCAGGGAAGCTCTATGGCTTGACGCCTTGTTCGGTAGTTCGTGTCATTGAGCAACGCTATTTTGATGATTTACCCAGGTTGATCATTCCCTACAGCCACATCGGATTGTATGAGTTAGAAGTGGTTAGCGCTTTTCCATTGTTATTTTGAAGAGGTTTGTTCCTGCCATTGTTGTTCTAGCTTCGAGTGTGAATATGCTTCAATACCATGTAAGATTTCTGGAAACAAGAATGCTTATTTATCAAAACCTTGATTGTAATATTGAATTCTCGAATAAAGAACTAAGTTTTTAAATCGGAACATGTCTTGTATATATATCTTGAATTTTACCTAAATTAGTGATGAATAATTAAACTTGTAACATATGCGGCACCGACTCATTCGACCGACTTAGTGTGAGTCGACTCGACTCGACACTACTCATCAAGAGTATAAGAGTCGGATTTTCAACTCGTTTTAAATTATTAAATAAAAGAAAATTATAAAAATAATTGTTAGAATTTGTTGAAAGTTGCATAAACTCCAATTATAAAACTACAAATATTTATCAATTTATTATATAAGAAGATTTAACTTATAAAGAAATGAATATCGTTTGGCAATTCTACCATCTCCCCAAAAGCAACTACATTTCGGTCTATGCACAGATAATTCACAAGAGATCGACAACATAAGAAAATCGTGAAAGCACATAAGATATGTTTCCGATAAAAGAAAAAATCAAATTAAGGAATAAATCAAAACGACGTCATTGAGCACTTTAGATATGTTACATATCCTTGTATACAAGTAGATAGGAAAAATAATGGTGAGGGTGAAAGAACAACTGAGAATGTTGTCTTAATGATGATGTTACATTATTAATGATGTAACAACTTTAG
Organism: Utricularia reniformis; assembly: GCA_009725065.1. NCBI lineage: Eukaryota > Viridiplantae > Streptophyta > Magnoliopsida > Lamiales > Lentibulariaceae > Utricularia > Utricularia reniformis. Next base: position 154,850 of record RWGZ01000521.1, read on the forward strand.
ATATGTTACATTCCAGATGTAGATGTTGTCTTAATAATGATATAAATCTTGGAAGGTTAAATGGGGAGGGTGAAAGAACAACTGAGAATCTTCAAACCAATGACACATCAATAGTGGATAAGGAAAATTAGAAACGTAAATGGAAACAATTAAGGTATCAAGTTGGGTAGTGTTTGGGTTCTAGAGTAATGAGTATATGAGATGCGAAGTGAGTAGTTGGACAAACTATGGACATGACCACTGAAAGTGGTGTGGTGTGACTTCGGATTTAGGGGTTTTGAACAATCAATGACAAGTTTGGAAATGATGAATGTAAGCATGACTCTTGATGTCAAGGTGTGAATTTGACAGGCAATTGGAAATCAGAGATTTGCGCGAGCAAGTCGATGTGCGGAACCAAGTGCAAGGGGGAACAAAGGGGATTTGATGAAATTGAGTTTATGGCACTACTACACTAATCGACAACCAAACGGAACTCAAAGAAAACATTATAGAATTTAATAACTAGGAGCATGACCCACTAGGTGAATAAGTGAATATAGATGTATGGATGAACTAATGTGACTATCCAAACCATAAAGTGATGAGTAACATGAATTTCGTTAGGTTAGATGTGATGAATCTAATATAATGAATGATAATGGTAGGGGTGGTAAGACGCATCGTGTTGTATGAGTGTGTGTTGTGACAATTGGAAATTTTGAGCGGAAAAGGCGTAGTGTTATAAATGACTTGTGAAAGTTAGGTATGTTCGGATGTGTCGGATGATAGATATGCGAAAATTAAGGGATGTGACTAAACTCTCATAAACTAGAATGAGATACATTTTAGGGATGATAAGAGTTATGATCTAAAAGACGGGGGTATTAACAGTGAGCAGGTCCAAGATTATCATAACATGTTTTATGATTTGTTTAAATTAAGGGACGATAAGAAAATGGAAATAAAATGAAGAACAAAGCGACTTAACGTGGAAAACCTCTTAGCAAGGGAAAAAACATCTAGCTAATAGTAAGAATACTTTTAGCCGATTCTATTAATAAAACAGTGAAGTTACAAAGTGAACAACATGCTGAGAAAATAACTAAGGGAAACAACGAGAGCCAAAATGACGATAGAATAGGGCTACACGCGTTAAAAAGGTCCTTTAGAGCCAGCAACTTCATCTTGTATTTGTAGAGGGGAATCGTGTGTGGAAAATGTTCTGTAGCCGCCTCTTACAACGTTGTTTTCCCATGACAGAAAACTTGAGTGTCCCGCTGCTCGCGGTAACCGTTTTGGACCGATCTGCAGGGTCGGTCCCAAGCTCTCAATGAGTGGTCCTATCAGTGATCCTTCAGTTGTGATAGTTGTATAGCCTTTGAAGCTCCGTTACCTTTAAATAGGATGGGTCGTCACCAAGTAATAAATCATGGGCTCTCTAAATTCGTTTCTTGTCACATGGACCAACCCAAACTACTTTGGGCTTCCGCTAGTTCGGGTTACCTGCTCCCGAAACTCTCATCAATAAGGAATGTTGTCCACTCAAGAATGAAGGAAGAAATGAGATAAAGTAAAAAGACAAGTCAAGGAAACGTGGTGAAGTGTGGCTTATGAGACGATCGAGTTTTGAGGGCTAAACTGAGTTTAAAGGTGGGTGGGATGTGAAGACCCACAATTTGTGGAGAAAGTGACAATGTACAGTAGATTAATGAAGGTCAAGTTCGAGGACGAAACTCAGTTTTAAGATGGAAAGGATGTGAAGACCCAAAATTTCGGAGGAAGTGACAAGGTACAATAGATTAATGAAAGTCGATTTTCGAAGATGAAACTCATTTCAAGGTAAAAAAGGATATGATGGCCCACAATGTAAAGGAAGTAACAAGATACAATAGATAGCACGGGTTAGAAAGAATTGAGGGTCAAAATAAGCTAAGTAATATGGAGGGACTAAATTACAATTAAGGTAACTTGAAACACCTATAAATATGAGTAGAAATGGGCCAAGGAGAGGATTTTGGCAATTGGCACAAGAAGGCCCGGAATGTAGTCTAGGGAGCGAATTCATCGTGTTTTTGGCATCAAGATCAATTCATCGTTGTTCTCAGACATTCATCCCGGTTTTTACCCCAAGAACAATTCATCACGTTTTTAGCACGCAATTTCGTAGATTATTACCTTAAGAACAATTCATCTCAGATTTTAGGTCAAAATGGTAATTCATCGTGATTTTGAGAGCAAAAGAGTAATTCATCTCGGATTTGAGGGTAAAATGGTAATTTCATCGCAATTTTGTGGGCATTAAGATTAATTCATCGCAAAAAGGATGGAAAAAGAGTATTTCATCACAAATTTTAGGAAGACGAGGGAGTTCGTCACGAATCGGCCCCTGAACATTACAAAAAAAGAGATAACATAGACCTATGGAATACTAAGTGTGAGACACCACAAGTGCGAACATGATACAAGAATTAAAAAGGTAGCTTAATTGATATATTATAGGTGATTTAAAATAATTTCTATTAATCATATTATAGTTAAAATGATATATATCACTAAATTAAGGAGTATTTTGAAAATACACTGAGGGAATAGAGTGGAAACCTTATCTAATTAGACTTCATTGTTAAGTTTTAGGATAAAATAGTAAATTTGTTGTTTTGATATAAACAAAACTTGTGAGATAAAGGGTCTAGGCATTTTAAGGGTTTTGAGAGGAAGAATTCGAAGAACCAAAGGAAAAACTAAGGAAGAGACTAAAAAGAGAAAAAAAACAGCAACCCTAGGAAAGAAAGGTATGGAGATGTATTGCTTCTTGTGTCTAATTCTCGTGAGCTAAAAATTCATACTAGTATCCCTATCATATCAGGAAAAGAGTCCTAAAGTGTTATATAATTCGTGGGAAGTTAGAAATCAGAAAAAAGTTAGAGGTAAGTGGCATGATTGAATTTGCAATAAGATACAAGCAGTTTTAGCATCTATTTGATTATGTGAAATGTGTGAATTTGCTGGTATCATTTGGTATTGTATTTGGTGCAAATATTTACATGGTTTTTACTCCTTTGCGAGTCTATATTTTGGTAAAAATATTGTTGATGCACGAAAGGTTTCAGAATATGATTTTATACTATGTTTTCCAAATTGCCGCAAAACTTTTTTTAATCTGCGGTAGTATCACATGTTGTGCATTCAATGATTTTTCTGAAACTTTTGAGAGCTCTGATTAATGTGATTCTTTTTGTATATGGTAGCCAGATGTGTTGGCCTATACTGTGAATTTTGAAATGATTTTATATGGTGATTTGTTCTATCAAAATAAATCTAGTGTGATAGGGTATCAAATTGCACTTCCTTGTGTAAATTTTGTTTTTGTGAGTTGTGGCTTGTTTATGTGAAAACTCGAGTGCTTGTGGACTCACATCACTAGCAATATGGTTTTATCATGGTTATGGCTAAATATCAGGTTAGCTAGTTGGGGAAAATATGGGGTGCGGCCCATAAAAAGGAAAAGAGCTCTTATATGATATGATATAGTCAAATCTTAGAGGTTTTGATAAGTTGGTTGTCTTTTTTGTCAATCTCTGAGGTGCGGTAGGATACAATTTTGGTCTCTGAAACTATGGTGATGCTAAAACCATGGTTTTGGAGGGGTTACCAGACCTTACATGGCAATTGAGAGAAAAATGAAGTGTTATCCTATGTGTTATTGTTTTCTTATGTGATTTTATGATTGTTTACATATGTATGTTTCATTTGCATCGTATTTTTAGTTATTTCAGACTCATGACCACTCATTCAATTAAGGTACATCAGAAGAATATTAAAGGGTAGAAAATCAGTTGTCTACATGTAAAATAAACTATGGACTTTGTAAGACTTCCGTTTAGCGTTTTAATATTGTATAATTGTTTTTGTATTGTAAAAATGATGATCAAAGATTTTGTATTATAGTTGTCTAATCTTTGAATCTTAGTTGAAATATGTATGTTTGCTTATATATATATAAGTTTAAATAAGTGGTTTATAATTGATTGTAGAATCAACCATGAGATTTAAGTCGTATGTTTCTTTTTAGAAGTACGGTGTGTCATACATCTCTTGTAATATATGGTATAATTGAAGGATATACAGCAAAGGAAGCATAAAACATCAGAATCACTAAGGTAAGCTGACTAAACATAATCTTATAACAGAATGTTCAAGTACATGAACATAAGCCTTAGTATGAGGAGGTGAAATGAGATGTATAAGAATTATGATAAGGTGACAAAGAAATTGAAGAAACAGAAACATGGGCGACTGACATGTTTATAATTATAAGATAAGTGAAAACCGGGCTAAGTGATGTTATAACTTTTAATACAATTCTATTATTGATTAGTTTTTTATGTATAAATACTAGATAATTTTCATACTAAAATAACATAAATTACGTGTTCCATTTTCTCTATTCATAACAAAATTGTACTCTACAAGGGCACAATCTTGTAAAAATGGTCAAGTTCAAAATCAGAAAAGTTGAGTGTAATACAAACGCCACCAACCCTCTTAGACAGAATTGATGCTAAGATTGTTACCCAAATCAAGCATTTGTATTGGAATTTCCGGGAAATGACGGGATCAGAATCGACAAACATCAGGTTGAAGTATTCTGGTATGTGTATAGCTAGTTGTTTGGTCAAGGAAATGCAGTTTTCTTGTTTCATACAAGTTTTTTTCTCCAGAGAACATCTGGAGAACTTCCAGATTCACCAACCACGACATGGACCGGACCTGAGGCTGAATTCTCAGGTCCTTCATCCTGTATGCTTTGAAAATTGAGTAGCTGCTTAACATTCTTTGACATGACGTAGTCATCCACAACTTCAATAATGAGGCTTGCTGCTTCATTGATTTTTATGCATATGAGCTTCTAAACTACAACTACAAGCTCCATTGCCAAGTATAATAAATACAAAATACAGTGATCTTATGTGTTTTTTCGCAAATTTCAACCTACAATATATATTACTTTCCAGACAAAACCCGTAAACCAAACCGACCAGCATCCCGGGAGGACTTCATCATCTATGTAAAGCAATTTTCTTTTCCTTAAGCCTTTCCATTATGTATCTACTATGGATGTCTTGATCCCTCAGCGCAAATTCAAATGCGGAGAGAATGGAGGTAAATTAAATGTATACTCCTCCTTGAATTTTGGAAGGAAGATATTCATGGGACAGGAAGGTGATTGAGCACGCTGACAAAGCCTCAATCTCGAATTTGGTTCCTGTTTCCAGGAGCAACTCAAGTTCGGACCTTGAGTATAAAGTTTACATACAACAAAATTTAAAGATAGACGTTCTATGTGAAATGTGAGTAAACTTGAAAATGTAGAAGGTTTTACCTCCATAACGGAACATCCCTTTCCATGTAACATCGGTTTAATATTCCTCTGGCTCTGTCCTTATCTGAAATCCATTTGAAAGCTATGTTTTAAAGCCAGCCAATAGTCTATCTAACTGGTCTGATGCCGGTTTGCTCAATTTCAGAAGAGTATGAGAGGTGACAGAAACTTTATTATCTAACTTACCTTTATCTGTCAGAGGAAGGAGACATCGTTGTGGCAATTGATACTTTGCATGGTCGGATGGAAAAGCTCCAAGCCAACGAATCCCAGGGACACGAAGATATTTGGCATCATAAGCCATTTGCTACAAAAAATCAGGATATAACTGAGTACTACCAGGCAAGAAAACAAACCAAGAATGTGTTCAATAATATTAAGGATATCATACCATGGAACCATAACGAAATGTTGTCAGAATTTCTATACCATATGGATCAGAGTCCACCAAGCAATAAGCAGGCAGTGATAGTTTTTTGGTTAGGAGTCGTAAAAATCTGCCAGGGAAATAACATATGTAAATCAGCTCGGTATACTAAATGATTACATTGATAATCAGGCTGATCACCTTCTAGTTGAAATATCGGGGTACCCTCTACCCTGTGAGAATATAATCATTCCGATGTCATGAAGTGAAAAACATGATGGTAATAAAAATGTAAAACACCTACCGTTAAAACAATACAACGGTTTCGCTTACAAAATTGATCATCAGCCAACCGCTGGAATACTGCATTAAGCGGGACCTAAGTAAAAACATAGGTGAACAAGTAGGTGGGAGAATATAATTACCTGATTCTTTCTCCACAACTAGAATGTACTCAGCGAGGCTAAATAAATCTTAGGAACTCAAAAAGAGAAATTGAGTTTAGCGGATAGTTTCGGCATTGAGCATATGTGTATTTCTAAATACCTTCGATGTCTTCCACACTAACAGGAATATCATGTACCTGCGTGAATTAATAGTATAAGTGGATGAAAGTTTTGCAGTCTTAAGTTTTGATTCCTTCTTACCTCGTTAACAGAGTTGATGCAATCAAATAGTCTACCCGCTTCTGTGAACCTTACCCAACCCATCACCAATCTGAATGAAGTAGGGACCGGATAAATGATCCATTAAATGAAAGACACCAAAGAAACTCAAATATCAAATAAAAGAAAATAATTCATTATTCACGTAGACTGTGAGATGAAGATAGAGAACAATCCTTAAGTTTTCAATGAACTTTAGATACATCCTGATTCCTGATAATACATTTGATATCACTATATCGAATGACAGCATTTCATTATAATGTTTCATGAAAACGACAAGCTCATTTTAGTTGGATAAATGTACAAAAACCATGATCACAATTCTCTTTGGAATGCATGAAAAGGAACACTCAGAAAGCACAAAACTAGTTTCTAAAACAAAACATTGCAAACAATGTTGTTCACGTGTCGCTTACCCTTTGCCAACAGATACCTGCAAGAGAACAAATGTTATGAAGATTCCATTAGGCAAGCCAATAATAATGAGAAAGTAAATTGAAACAAAAGTGTCTCAGATAATACTATGTTCAGACTGTGGCGACTACACTGCAGAAGGATGCACAAATCATTTATTGCTCTGTCAACTACATGTTGATCTGCAGTTTAAATGATTAAAAGGGAGAATAACATTTCATATAGACAACCCGAATATTCTTAGTTGGATGATTTCTATTAGTGCACAGCGAAAAGGGCTACTGGGAAAATAAGCTGTCGACTAGGCAAATATTTGGTCACGGAAAATGAAATGTCCAATTCACCTTTGAAAACCAAGGGGTGCATGTAATAAATATCTCGTTTCGAGCCATGCTTATTTTCTTGCAGTAACCTCTGAACAATCAGCATCACCCTCAGCAATATGTCTACAAGCCCAAATATGACTAAAATTTTTTACGCTACATAAAGTACAAAACAAACATGCATCACTCACCAAACCTACGAGCTTCACTGTCACGGCACAACATGAGAATTTCCTCCCCATTTGGTAAGTCGTAGCCGCAACAGCTGAATGAAGTAAACGAACCAGCGACAATAGTGAAACTCGACGTGGTTTAACGATAATTCACGCGTTATCTTCAAATTCATCCATGGATGGAAATATCAACAAAAATACATAATAATACATCAGCAGTTACCAGCTCCCGGAAATATCCGAGCAATACGAAATAAAACGAACAATCTTCACGGCAGGCAATCGACCGGCGCATATATCACCAACGATCGATCGAATAAGATCTGTAGAACGCAAATTGCTCTTCTAATAACAAACTTGGATTTATTTCTCAAAAAAATCAGTAGTAACACAACCTGATAATTTCATTAGCAAATCAAAGCGCCGGGAAATCGAATTACTCTCCCCCATTTTTCTGCTTTCCTGCTTCTCTGAGACTGGAGCCATGGGGAATTTACAAGTATTGTTGTTTTAGTGTACATCTATAGATGAAATGGTATATGAGTGAAAATAATACTGTTAAAATCCAAACCTCCTTTTGAACACTTCAGAGCTCACCTTATAACATATTTCAAATGATTAATTATCTCACAATGTTACACTGATATTCATTTTACATGTGATAAGAACTCCGAAACCCGGTATCCCGAAATGGTTGAGGCCCAAACCATTCTGGATCGGTCCACGTGACTGAAGACGAACCTAGGAGACCAAAGATCCAATATTTGGCAATGGTTCTGACCCAATGAAGATAACAAGACCCGAAAGCCCACATGGATAAAGATGTATGCATGCCCGTTTAACTTGCAGGACCGAAGTTGGAGTTGGACAAGGTTCAACGTTTCGGTCATCGATCTCCTAGATCGGTCCAAATGGTTATAGTAAACTTTGAGCATGTACAAGTTTTCTGCACTTCGTGGTTATCCACATTTTCTGTCAAGGGAAAACAACATTGTTAGAAGCGTTTTCCACCCACGTTTCTCCTCTATATATCAGGGCTTAAGGCAAGCTCGAGAGGACTTTTTGGATCCGTGAATTAGTTGTTACTCTGCTAAATTCATTCCCTGCACTTTTTTACTTTCCTTAGTCGTTTTCATAAGTCTTCTCTGTTTGTATACTGAAACTGTTTTATTAATCGATTGACTAAGAGCATTTTAAGCTCTTAGTCCGGTGGTTTTTTCCCCTTTCCCTAGGGGTTTTCTATGTTAAATCGTTGTGTATTTTGCTTATTCTGCATTTTATAATCATTCCTCAAATCTAAACTAATCAAAACCATATTCATTCTATTGTGAACCGGTTGACTATTGGTACCTAGGTCTTTTTTACCACAACAGTTTGGCGCAGTTCGTGGGGACGATTTTCTAATTCCCATTCGATGTCTCTCCCTACGAAAGACAAGCAAAGGCATGGGGACTAGGAACTCCAAGAACAACATTGACGTGCTTCCTAACAACCTTCGAGCCCCTGCTTTCTCTTTGCAGGACCTGGAGGTTGTTATTCGGAAGGTGGTGTTGGAAATTACGGCGGAGAGAAGCGGAACAGTGCCACATGCTGTTACTAGCCCTGTTCCTATAAGCAGAGGGTATGAGAGTGACCCGGAAATATGCAACTCCGATGAAGAGGAGATTATAAAACTTGGAGTAACCATGAGGAGGTGTAGATATCTGTCTACCCCACCTCCTTCAGTTAGATCTTCAACTCCCATTCTTGTGACCAACCAGGAACGCATGTAGGAGCGTATTAATGAGCTCATCAGAGAGTTGGAAACATTACGCACGTAGAGGGATTTTGAGCTCGATGTTGGGCGAAATCCTAGATTATTTTATATGGCCATGGAGGCCTCAATTAAACGGAGTAAGGACGATGACTGGTGGCACAACCTACACGCTGCCCAAACGTCGTCCTAGCAATCTTGCAGCGTTTCTGCTGCATTGGGAGATTTGATGCTCCCCTTTTCTGAAGAGATCTGGACAATAGTCCCAGATCGGCATTATCACATCCTCGAGGGGTTGCCAACGTTTAGGGGCGACGGGGATCCTATTGATTACGTCGGGATTTCAAATTAAGAATGGGAAACGGTTCGGGCCTCCAACTCACTGAAGTGCCGCATCTTCGCGGTATGTTTACAAGGCGATGCCCGAATTTTGTTCAAATAGGCCCGATTAATACAGTCGTATGGAGGTTTTGTTTTGGCATTCTCTGAGCAGTTTGCGCCAAATATAGTACCGCCCCGAAGCAGGCATGAACTATATCAGCTGAAATATGCCCCGGTAAAGATGAGTCTCCGGTCCTTCATGGAGAAATTTAATAAAACCGCCCGAGGCATCAAGTTGTAGCTCAGAGACAACATTGATATTCTACAGTAGGTTTTAGGATCGTGCGGCCTTTCGGCCAGTTTGGTGAAAAGTCCCCCATACACCCTGGGAAAACTTCTACAGAAGATTAATAAATATACGAGAGGTTGTTTAACAAAATCTTTAGAGATTTGATAGACCATATGATGGAAGTGTATGTTGATGATATGATTGTCAAATTCATGAATAATGAAGACCAAATTTCTTATTTGTCTTGTTGTTTCGAAATATGCCACAAATATAAGCTCAAACCAAATCCGAACAAGTGCTGCTTCGGGATCCGAAGTGGAAAGTTCCTAGAATATTATGTTTATGAAAAAGGCATAAAGGTCAATCCTGGTAAGGTTTAGGCCATCATTGACATGCAACCTTCGAGAAATAAAAGGAAATTTCAAAGGCCAACTGGTCGACTAGCTGCGTTGAGCAGATTTATTTCTAGATCTACGGATCATGCCTTGCCATTCTTCATAGTACTAAGGAAAGCAAGTCATTTGAAATGGACCGAAGAATGTGATCGAGCCTTCTTAGAACTGAAAACTTATCTCAGCACTCCACCTGTGATGGTGAGTCTAAGCAGTAATGAACCTTTGGGTTTATACTTGGATGTATCTGAAGTCATAGTAAGCGTAGCTCTTGTTACCATTAGAGATGTTATTCGCAGGTCTGTTTATTACGTGAGTCATTCTTTGGTATATGCAGAGACCAGATACACCAACTTGGAAAAATTCATGCGGCACTGAAGAAAGCGATATCTAAGCTGAGACATTCTTACGAAAGCCGAAAGGTTTACATTTATACTTATTAGCCATTGAAGGTAGTTCTGAATCAGACAGATCTGAACGAAAGATTATCTAAGTGGGCCATTAAAATCAGTGGATTATTCCATCATTATCTAAGTGGATTATTTATGTTGACGGATCAACCTTCTGAGGAAAGGGGGCTGGCATTACCCTCACTACTTTACAACGTGATGTTATTCATTCCTCATTTAAATTCTTATTCTTAGGAACAAATAACATGGTGGAATATGAAGCCGTATTATCGGGAATGAACATGGCCAGAAATATGGGAGTTGCAAAAGTGCGAATGTTGTCAAATTCCAAGTTAGTTGTGGAACAATTTGCGGGAAGATTCGATACTTATGAACCCATGATGAAATTATATCACGCCAAGATCCTGAAATTATCTAAGAAGTTCAACGAATTTTAACTTGACCATGTACTGTGGAAACAAAATAAGGTTGCTGATACATTAGATAGATTGGATACAAGTATACCGAACATAGGACTGGGTACTGTATCTGATCTCGTTTAAAAATATTTTAGAGCGTTTGTTTATGATCAGTCAATTTCTTATATAGTTTTGAGTTCAATTATTGTAGGGACACGAGCGATATACGAGGTTGGGCCCACAATGTGTGAGCTTTCGTCCTCGGGAGAGCGAAGCTCTANCTTCGTATAATGATATCAACTAGAATACTTGCAACTCCCTTTCACTCCATTAAAACACTGTTAAATGAGTTCGTGTTTAATTGGTTCTGTGTTCAACATCATTCCACATTTCTTATAATCACTATGAGCAGCAATAGACATAAAACATTTTTCCATGAGAAAAAAAGCAAGGATTATGGTTCATTTTTACACTGTTTCTCTAAAAATGAAACTCTAATAGAAATGTTTCTAGTGAACATTTTGTTTTTAAAACATTGAGAAAAAGATATAAAAACTAAAAGCATTTCATCAATTGTAGGTAAAATATTATAATTAACATATATTTAATACTATAATTTAAATATTGTACACGGCCACTTTCGTAAATATAAAACTTATTGTAATAAATATTTAATAAGACATTACTATAAATCAGTAATCTATGATTTTAAAAATTATTGATAAAAATTTAAATATAGCAAACCCTACCATGCTAATATATTATTTTTATATTATAATTATTACAATCACAACATATTTCCTATTTTAAAATTGTAAATTAAATGCTATATAATCAATAGTATGAAAAAAAAGTTGAGGCATAACGTGCGAAAACATTTCTTACACTATACTTTAAACAATAAAATCACAATATATTTATTAATAATACGAATATGATTTTAATGAAAAATGAGTTTAATTGATAAAATAGAAATGCTTAGTAATGTTCGTGTCTAAGGATGGCCAAATCTGAATGCAAATCCGTATCCGACTAATTGGGTATGGGTATTGTTAATCGGGTTTGGTTCAAACAAATTAGATTTGATATACTATTTTTCGAGGGACTAAGTAGTACACCCAAATCGACCCAACACATGGCCATCCATGTTGCCAAAATCATATGTTTAACTTGGATTAATTCCGTGGTTATTCAATGTTGCCAAAATCAAGTGGTACATCAAGATTTAAATATTGGAACAATGATTAAATTGGAGTTGTACTCAATTTAAAAATATAGTTTAGAATATTTATATTTTTCAATTCAAATTTTAAAAATAAAATACAAACGGTTCAATTGGTTTTTTACAATTTTGTGAACCATGTATTTAATAAACCATAAAGTTTTTAGGATAGTTCAATTCATTATTGAATATATTGTTGTTAATACACTCACACTCAAACACACACATCCTTTATTTGCTTGTATAAAGTAACCTATCTCAATCGGCATCATTTACGTCATGGTTTTAAAAAACCGGTCGGACTGGCAGGTTCGACCGGGAATCGTTCATCATACCGATTCGATTCAAACCGGTTGGCCTATTGTTTAAAAAATAAGTTTTGAAGCCAAAAAATCCGGTTGAACCGATTTATTTCACTCAACCGGTTAAAAAACCGATTTTTAAGAATTTATATTAAAAACTTTTTAATTTCTTTTAAATATATATCAAAACTTTTTTATATCACTAATTACATTTTTTAAGAATTTATTTAGAATTCTTTGTAAAAAAACATATTTTTAAATAAATTTCTCTTGTGAATTAATATTATTATTTATTTTTCTATTAAACTGGTTCAAACCGATCCAACTACTAGAAAACATTTCCGATTCACCGGTTCGACCAGTTTTTAAAACCATGATTTACGTAAAATACAGGTTTAATTATGGTTCGTCGGCTTTAAATGTAAACAAATTTGTATACCCCTTAACTAAACAATTATTTCGAATTAACTAAACAATTATTTCCTCGTAAACACTTCTAATGCCTCAATCACTAATATAAGACCCACCACCACCTTGACTACAACCTTCTTCGATAATCATGTCACACTAATAGTGACAACCCGTCTCTGCAAATGCAATGTTGGAAACTTCATATATGCTAACTATTGAAATATAACATTGTCTCACATTGAAAAAAGAATGTAGTTTGGATTGTTTTATAAGAGAGAATGTAGAGTATAATAAATGATTTGGTTAGGTTTTTTACGGTGTAGTATCCTCCCAATATAAAAATATTTATTGGGACTCATGGCTAAACCCGAACCCACAACATATCACGATAGACCCGTGGGCTTGACACGAATGTCTATCGTGGTTTGGATGGGTATGAGTAACAATGATATAAACGATTTGGTTCTAGGTGTAACTGGACACGAGCAGAATCCGACCCATGTTCATAATGGATATTCATCTTAAAGTCGGGTTCTACATATGGTTGGCTTTGATGAAACACGATAAATGAAGTATGAATATTTTATTGATTAGAACCGACATAATAGTCGTATTTAACATAATATATAATGAAAAAGATTACATTATTTATAAAACAAAGAAATATCTAAACATTTAATATTCTTAATTTATCCAAAATTATCTCTATAAATTTTGGTCCACTAATGTTAATTCTTCCATGAATTTAGTATCTTCATTTATTTAATGTTTGACTTAATCAACTCTTAATTAAATGAATCATTTATGTTATTAGGCTTCTACTTGCAGCTCATATCACTACAACAAAATTAAAGGGCTAGTGATGGGAACTGTTTGATCAATTATTATGTAAAGGCCGCAGCCCATGTAGACAGACAAACCCAAAGTTGAGAAACATACCTTATTGGATAAACTTGAGACCAAACCCCAATTGAATCTAGCGGAGTCAAATCAGGCACATATGGAAATCAAGATTATTGAAATTGCTAAGTATTGGACCGGTTCTTTGGACCGGTCCCCTCAACCTTGATAAATTGGTTTTTCTACAATTTTGTTAACCATGTTTTCAATAAACCGTAAAGTTTTTGAGATAGTTCAATTCGGTATTGAATATATTGTTGTTCATACACTATGATGTCGTCTAAAAATATTTTAGACAGTTTGTTTTAGATCAGTCAATTTTTTATGTAAATTTGAATTCAATTATTGTGGGGACACGAGCGATATACGAGGTTGGGCCCACAATGTGTGAGCTTACGTCCTCAGGAGAACATAACTCTACCTTGGTTTCCACTATAGTAATCAAGAAATACAATTAAAATGAAGAAATAGTGGTAATCCGGGTGAAAACGGCACGAAAAACAATCAAAGATGCTCCGTTACGCCAAAGCAGTCAAAAACTCGCGACTCGCGAGTTTTCGAACAAAAACTCGCGAATAGTGTTATACTCTAGTGAAAACTTGCGAATGTGATGCTGGTCGCGAGATTTCGAACGAAATCTCGCGAGTCCCCTGGCCAAGCAAAGAGTCGCGAGTTAGGGGTGTGAAAAGTCGCAGGACATGCAATGAGTCGCGAGTTTTGGAACACAAACTCGCGACTCGCGACTTTTCGAACGAAAAGTCGTGGGTAAGAGGCTGGACAACGAAATCTCATGAATACCGAGATGAATTCAAGCGAGAGCCTTGTCTTTGAAATCATGCCTAGAGTCTGCACCCTTTTTTGGAGCCTAGGGTCTTGTATTTATAGAAAAACTCGACCCAATAAATCAACTTAAGGTCCAAAAGCCCAATCTTAGTCAAATTAGCCCAACTTACTTAGAAAATATTCAATTAAACCGGAATAAATGTCACAGCACCCCGGAACTTCGAGAATGCAACCGGTCGAAAACTAGTAGCACGTAATGTCGAGAAAATACCCGGGAATATTCTTTACCAGTTCATTGTCTCCAAATGCTTAGGAGATAGCCAAAAATATCATCTTAGGTCGTCAACGAGCTCTCCGAGTACCAAATTACGAAAATACCCCAAGCATCATTTCCTACCGAAATCATCCAAAATAGCACAAAACACCATTAGAATCCTCATACGGGGGCCCAGCATGGCCAAATTATGAGACTACCCCTAAAATCACAGTACTCAATAAATATAATAGAAAATCAACAATATCATTTAGCCACATCACACGAGCCCTAGAGGTATCATAATTACATAAATAACCCCCATCAATATCAATAGTCCCCTGGTTTGCAGATTCAGATTCTGAGTCGTAAACCACATTATGTCGGCTCGTCTAGAAGTCCAGTACTTGTTCATACATTTTTTTAAGAAACCCATGAATAAGGCCAAATCGTCTAGCTGACATGAAGTGTATCAGATTCCGAGTTAAATCAAGAATTTCATACTCGGAGGGTATGTTTTTGTACATATCGCTCTTTACTTTGCGTGTCGACGCATTTCATTATACACTGAAATTCTGCTGCACCACTTCGATTCGTTAATCTTACGCAATCAAACTTAGAAAATATTTCTTAATTGCATATCTAGAGTTTTTAGCATGGAGCTTTGACTTTTTGGCTTCTTCAAAATGTATCTCTTCACAAATTAGGGGGATCGCTAGATTCCTCAACTTCGCAATTCAATCTTGTTCCGGTCGTGATTGTTACTCTATGACCTCGAGCTCATATATCTTTTTCCTGCATAAGATATCCCCACGTTCGAACAAGAACATCACTTTCTCACCTTCGACAAGAGGTTGGTATTTACTCCTTGGCCATTCTAACTATTTCGGGGGAACTATCTTACGCCTACGGTCGATCATGTGCATCTTTTATATGCAGCTCGGCTACCAGCTACCGGCTACCGTTAAAGGTTATCGTCTATATAGCATGCCTGTAAAACTTGTAAAAGATCATGTGAATCTTTTATATGAGGCGAAATGATTATTTATTTTCTCTTTTAGATACGACCTCATAAAAAACAAAGTGTCTCTAGCCGACATCTAAGTATAGAAAGTAGGGCTCAACTAAATAGTAGCTTTGTCGGTCGTCAAAATTGTGTAGAGGGACATACCGATTCTGGTAGGATCATTACCTTCACTCTATTCCTACTTCCCACATATATTATCTGAAAATTAATATTCTTTCTGAAGTAAGTCTTTGTTGTGGGGAGAACTTCGCCTCAAAAGACATTAGGTGAACTCTATGAGTTATAAGAAAAGAAAACCGAGAAGCCCCCGACTGGGAATCATATAGAGACAACATGAAACTAGGGCAATAACGTAAAATTGCCTCACGAGAAATCCGGTAATCGTTACATCTCCATCACCTCAATTTTAACCCCTTATATGTTTCATTTGATAAAATAAGTCTTCAGTTCCATTTGAAATCACTTTCCTTTATTTGTGAATTTAAGGTTTATCTTTACTTTGTCCCATCTCTAATAAAATTTCACAACTTGATCTAGTGTGATTGTTGTTGCTATATTCGGATTATTTCGGGCAAGAAAATCCATGTCATCCATAAAACAACTTTATGACATCCTCGACGATAAATAGGATAATCGTTGTCATGCACGCAATAATTCTCTGGACTGAATGGCCATAAATAAAGACGTATGCGTTATACACCAACATTCTAATCCGACCCTCTCATAAATAATGAACCCGAGGCATCCACAAAATACTTAAGACCCATTATTGAAAGAGTATACACCTTTCGGTGATAATTACTTGATCACTTTCATACAGATCTCGGTTAGGCATCTTTGATCATAAATGAGATCGTAACATAAGTTTCCTAACCATACATAAGGGAATTATCCTTGAATGTCTCAAAAGCATTTAGGGGAGGGATCTTAATACATCCAGCCAGTATCTTGGCTCTTTCAACCGTAATAAAAAAATTCAAGACGGTCATGTGACAATTACTGGACGCGCAGGTCACACTAGATAACAATACAGGCTCATACGGTTAACAAACTTTCGCTTGTTCATTGCTCACATAACCGAGCGCCCAACAATAACTTCCTTCTATCTTTTTGACTTATCTAGTTGACATCCGGAGAATGGGCAAGGGCCACAACGTTGTTCGAAATAAAGATACGTCATCATGTGGGACAATTCTACCGACTTATCAAACGAATATGATGTGGCATGGATGAGACAAATGTCTTTCTTTACTTACTGTCCTAAACGAATCCATTTCGTAGGTCGTTTTACAATCTTTCTCGAGAGATTTGTAATGTATAAATTTGCTCATTCACCAATAAGCCAACTTTCTAGTCATAAGCTATAAAGGCTACCATGAATGAGACCTCTTAATAATCAAATAAACAAATATCAGTGTCATTAAACATCCTTATTCGGGCAAACAGTTACTTCAGAATATTCCTTATTGTGGTTCGCTTCTCCGATCGCTTTGATCATAACTACTTTGATCATAAATGTGAGTGCCCAGTCGTAATAGAATTCAGTTGAATTAATATCCTCGGGCAAATATTTGGCAGTTTTAACCGTTTATCCTAATGAAATCCATGAATATGATCTATCGGCAAATAAATGCACGTGCAGATGATTAAGCCAAATGACGGATTTTTCAGACAATGCCCCTTTTATAGGGGTATAACTTTACAATTTCGATAATATCTGAGAGTGACCTGCCATAACTAACGAGAATTGATACCATAAGACCATCACTTGGTCACTTTGATTGTAAATTAAAATATGCAGTCAAAAATAACAGATCTATGATGTAGGACCGTAATGTGGCAAATCTAACAAATGAGGCCATGTTATAACGTGGCTTCATAATTTCTACGATAGTAAACACTCTTCTCTTGATTGTAAATAACTTAGTATTCTTTGTCATATAATGAAACTTCCATTCATTTCTTTTCAATTTCCCAAATAGCTTGAAGAAAAATCTCACTCCGGAGAATCTGAATTGAGAAGTTAATCCCTAAAATAATAATAGCTTTCCATATGATTAGTTCGCCGATTAGGGATAAATAATCCTTCGACATAATTTAGCGAAGAGATATTCGCAAATGTGATAGGGATTCTAGATAATCACAGAAAGCTTTTACGATAGTTCCGAGCATGTGTACGAGTCCCCAGTAATCACATCATTTTGTGGAATGTAAACCATAAGGCGAATATTTGGCCATTTTGATAGTTTACTTAAGTGAAAACCATGAATACGATCACAAAACTAATACCGGCCATTCCAATCGAAATTGAAAATGTGTGATCTTTTAGCAGAATGTATTCCTCGGCGATGATAGTTAAACCAATCATGTAGCAATGTACTTTCATAAATTCTTTCTCCGACAATAAATAACAAGATTTTTTCCAGGATAATTTGCCATGAATTTCGTGAACAATGATGTCTCTATCGCACAAACGACTTTTAGTATTTCTCATAGAAATATGACCTTGAAGAACTTGCATTCTTGATGAGTATAAATTTGTACTCATAACATCACTTGCATATTTGTTTGCATGTTCTCTTTAGATTTAAACTTGCACCCGAGATCGTCCCATTCTAAAAGGGCCTTATGAAGCTCCCGCATCTCACTTGCACGTTGTCTCCGGGTATAAACTTGCACCCGTAGTCATCGCATTATCGCCGCCGGTATATACTTGTACCCGGGGCCATCAGACTTTCACCGGCGGTATATATTTGCACCCGGGGCCATCACATTCTCGCCGCCGATATATACTTGCACCCGGGGCCATCACATTCTCCCCGCCAGCATATACTTGCACTCGGAGTCGTCACATTCTCACCGCCGGTATATACTTGCACCCGAGGCCATCACACTTTCGCCCCCGGTATATACTTTCACCTGGGGCCATCACATTCTTGCCGCCGGTATATACTTGCACCCGGGGCCACCGCGGAAATGGACCAGCCTCCGACGAGGGCACAACCCTCGCCGGCGTGTAATGGAGGAGTCGGGTATAAACTTGCACCCCGTTTTCCACGGAAACATGCTCGGTACTAAGCCGACTATCTTACAATAAATCGGGCCCCTTGACATATTCCAACAGTATGTATGTACAGACGATTCTGCCGCAGACAGGAAGACTCATCATGTTCAAAGTATTTTGACACAGTATCTAATTTGACAAGTTTGAAAATGATCGACTACAAGACAGACGGTACATTGCATTTCTAATCTAACAAATTATTTTATTCCATCATCCATCATACTAAAATGCAATGGACCTACTCCTATCTTACCAGTTCCCTAGTCGATTGAATTCATGTCGTCAAAAAAGATACTCAAAAAATTAGAATATGACCATAAAAAAGAGGGAAATTTTATTTTAAAAAGATCGATGAGTCACGTCTATACATAATACTTGTGCAAATTGGAAATATGCGAAGTCCGTGGCAGCTCCTCTCCGCTCATATTCGCAATCTTATACGTTCCTTCTCTCACCACCGTCATGATCTCATACCAAATTTCCCACTCCATGTACAACGTGCATGTAATTTAACAACAATTAATAGCAATGAACGCAATTGTAATAACATAACTCAATTTGACTAGTTGCGCTTCTTACGGGGTTCTTAATACATCGGAGATTTAGCTTTCACGTGTCTCAAAAAAATCCATTAGTGACTCTGAAAGTCCTAGGCAAAGAATTCTACATAACATAATATTGCACGCATTATTCACTTGTGCTTTTCCCCAATAAATTGTGCGCAATGTCTAACATCGAAAATAAAATTGAAACATTATAGGGAGTTTCGTTTGCCTCTACCAGGCATGAGGCACTGTTTCTACTAGACATGATAATAATTGCATAATTCACTTGTTTGCTTTACAAAGAGTTCATTGTATTATGAGATCAAGTCCTCATGAATCCCAAACTAGCAAACAATACGATCAGAACGAAACTTCTCATTTCATGTTCCCAAACTCCGGATACTTATTCGACTTATATATGTTCAATGTCTCATTTCAATACCAAAATGCACAATTCCTTCATGTCCACAGCCATCACGAAGGCCCATACTAATGTCAGTCCCCATGTGTCGACTGAGAAATCATAAACAATTGTTTAATTGTCGTCACATATACTCAATGCAAATATGACTCAACTTATAATTTCACTTGTGATATTCACCGTAGATACTTAGGGCAACACTGACCCAATTTCCAACTTAACTTGTCATATTTATCTCATCATTTTCTCATAGTCAGCATAGTCCCCGGCATATACTTCTTTCTTGGATGCACTTAGCTAGGCACAAGATGATCAACGAAGATATAAATTGTTTACTAACCGATTCTACTTGCCACTTCTAGTACTTATAAGCAAACTCGGTTGCCAATTACACGATTCCATAAATTGACCTTCTTATTGAGATAACCTCACTAGTGATTTCTCCATAATGAGGATAGGCACGAGTATTCTCTTGCATCGCAATACATTTCACTGTATAAGATACAAATCTTGAAAGTTCATTATTCTGAATACCCCACAAATGCATAAATGTCTAATTTCATTAAACGTCTTTGTTTATCGATCCGAAGAAAGATAAACTTCTATATGCTGACTTGAGGATAAATCCGTTAGCACTATCATGTGCGGATAAATAAAAGAATCCCTTGAGCAGAAAGACATGACTTTCCGATAATCAATAATATGTATCAAGAGTTCTGACAACAATGAGTTTCACTCCCTTCAACATACCCTCATTCTTCCGAGTGAAATAAACTATAGATTCTTTTTATTCGCTTCCTCTTGGTTGCTAGTTCAAATATCACGATTATATCATCTCTATATTAATTCAAAACTATTATAATGTCCACATACTCTTCTATATTGATCAAACGTTTTTATTCGCAAGTCCTCAGTGCTGAATGAATTAGATTTGCAAGTATCGCAATTGTCTGCAATCTCCACTTTAAGCATTAGAAATTCCGCTCGTAGCAATGCAATAAGCGTACTTGCTTTATCATGTAGAAAAATTTTTGTTTGTATCTCGCTACGGGGTTAAATAGCATGGGTCTTTACTTCCCCGGCCATCAAAACATGTGTAGTACCAGGAGCGGACACTGCAAATGTGACAACGTCACGTACTATACCTTTCAACTTTTCCTTGAAAGGAAATAATTGATCCGTCCCTTCTTGTTTATAGATGGTTGCGCATATATGATCACTTTAATGAGATTCACTTTCATAAGATCTTAAATCTTCTCTCTTAACAAGTCTAAGGTCGGTTCATCGAAATTCCACCTTTTGTAGTTTCCTACTAACATCATTATGACCCTTTTTTCTCATCATCAAACCCAACTAAGGCAGCACTTATGACTTCTTTGAATGCGCAAAATATAAACCCAAATGTTTCTGATGAGGAGTGGAGACATAAACGAATCGATATTTATATAACATTTTCAACCTTCAAAAGCCACCCGACTATGTATGAAGGAATATAAATTTTTTTTTGATTGATAACTTATCAATTTATATTTCTCTTACAAACATCATAGACCAAGAAAATTTCCGTCTTTCACCAAGAACTCACATCTATGAGGATTGCACCTCATTCAATACTTCCTCAGTATTCTCAACCACTCGCTCAAATATTGGAAATGATTATTTGCATACCGATTTTTATCTGTATACCATTATTATTGACTTCCGCACATTCTTCTCCCCACATATTGATTTAATCGATCGTTAGTACGTGGCATCTGGTTTCTTCGAACCAAAAGACATAATTGAAAAACTTCAAGCCGACAAACTTAAACAATATGTCAATGTCGACGATAGATATGGGTCCTCCGACCATGCTTCTCTCAATTAAGTGAAAACAACATAAACTATGTAGTCATCGTTCAACTTTGGAGCCATAAATAGGTCTGCGACCGATTATGTGTATTTCATAGAGCCCTTTCTTGCAATAGGATTTTCACATCTTCAATAACTATCTTTTCATTTTCACGGGAGAATATCCACTTCTTTTGAGGAATTTTATTGCATCTTAAAATTCCCTCAATACTAGATGTTCCATGTTTATACAATTTTCTCTTTTTCTTCTAGAACAAAACCATATCATGTTAATACACTCGATCTTTCATTTAGAATGCCACCATATAGATGCATTTCTTCGCACTAGACGCCCTCGTATTGCTTCCGAACATAACACTAGGAACATATCGTGCCGACACATGATTTCCCTTCATCTTTTTTATGTTGTTTCACCATCAAAGTGGGGTAGAGATATGATTGCTCCTATTATATTTAAATCACTTCTAGCAACGGAAATATTATAAAGGATGATAGGAAGATCCACCACTATGAATTCTGTTAATAAAGACCTTGATATTTCCTGATATCCCAATGTGACTAGGAGAATAACAAATCGTTCGAAAGCAATAAAATTGTTGTTAAACTCGACTAACTCAATACGTTGCTCATTAGTTAATGCTAAGACATCAGCTAGAAAGCATATACGCTCAAAATACTTGTCAGCTCGATAATTTCATAGACCAATTAAGAAAGCAGGCTCAATAATCATATATATCCTGACAAATACCGTTACGAGCGATCAATAAAATAACCCAATTGGACGTCTCTTTTGTGAACACCAATAGGCATAGTTTGATATTGGTTGATACTTTTGAATACCAACAACCATAATTCTCGGGATCTCATTAAATGACACAAAAAGATAACACTAATAGATAACTCAATGAAGGTATTTGGAAAGATCAAAAAATCACCAATGGCTGACATGGTGATGCTACGACAAATAACATATTGCTGGAAGTCCTCATGGATAATGTTCCTGACGAAAACTATTCTGGATAGCGTAGTAAATCAAAAAGACGATATCACAATTACATAAATAACCCCCGTCAATATCACACTCACACTCACCCAAACATCCTTTATTTGCATGTTAATGTAACCTATCTCAATGGGCGTCATTTACAGAAAACTAGTAGGTAAAAAAATATGGTTTAAATATGGTTCGTCGGCTTTAAATGTAAACAAATTTATATATCGCATAACTAAACAATTAATTAGAATTAACTAAACAAATTTCCACGAAACACTTCAAATTCCTCAATCACTAATGTAAGACCTACCTACCACCTCGACTACAACCTTCTTCGATAATCACGTCACACTAATAGTGACAACCCGTCTCTGCAAATGCAATGCTAGAAACTGCATAGATGGTAATTGTTGAAATATAACATTATCCCATATTGAAAAATGAATGTAGTTTGGATTGATTTATTAGTTGAAATGTTGAGTATATTAAATGATTTGGTCAAGTCGTTTATGGTGTACTCTCCTCACATAAATTGACCCGACTCTAGAAATTTAACAAGGTATCGGAGTGACGTTGCTCTTCCTAATTTGTATTGTTGTTTTTTCTATGTTCGTTCTAACCGTTGAACCATTATCGGGTAACTTTGTTCTGTCAGAATATTACTTTGTTCCTCATAGATATGTTTTCCATGCTTCCCTATCCGAGATCTTGACATTGGTGTGCATACAAACTAAATGCACAAACATCTCAACAATTCGAAAAGTAGATGAGGACACCGACAAATTTATCAAATTCAAAATGGTAGCAATGGTTCACTTTTGTTCTAACTAGTTTGGAGGCAATTGAAAAGGTGCAATATTTAACCGTCGAAGCAACAATGGAAATCGACAAATTGAAGAAATTGACTACAAAAGATAGTGTCACTCGTATGATCTTGTGGAATGCAATGGAATCAAAAATTCTATCAACCGTGCATTCATTCCATCCCTAGGTCGTGGCCACAACCATACGATGTCGGCCATTAATCGGGTTGGTCTTATGGTCCAGTTTCAAGCTAGCGTGTGAATATACTATGGTGGATTATTAAAAATACTTGAAACATCTTTACAATTAAGACGATCTTTGAGGTGTTGATCATTTGGTCTTGCTTTCTTTCCATCCCTAATATTATACAAGCATGTTCATGCACATTCTGACCTGAGGTGAGATGTTAATATAAAACAAACAATCTATATAAGATGTTGTTTGTTAGGATATCATCATTAGTTTAAATTGTTTTCATTGTTTTTCATGCATGTTTTAATGCATAAATCTAGAGCGCAAAGTGAATAACTGTAAACATAAAATGATGATACAAAATTTATTTTCAGCTGTCCAAGAAAGAACATAACAAGGAAAGTGGTGTTAAAAGATCAAGTACGAAACTATCCTTACCGATGCTCATTCAATTTTTTATCTACCCCGTACAAGTGCTTAGGTACCCATTTTATAAATGAGGTTTGCATCGCGTGGGGTTGGCACACTTCCCTACCTTTCTCGCATTCGTCTAGTCATCCTCGATGTTTGATCATGCTCAGTCATGCCCCACCTTTCTCGCAACCACCTAATGATCCATGGAGTTGAACCATACTCAGGAACCATATGATCGGCTATCACATAAAGGCCTCATCCCATGAAGACAGACCACCCCAAAGTCGAAAACCATACCATATTGGATGAATTTGAGACCGAGCTCCAATTTAATTTGGCGCAGTCAGATCATGCACATATGTAAATCAAGATTATTGAAATTGTTAAATGTTGGACCGGTCCCCTCAACCTTGACCAATAATGTGACATGGATGTTGTCTAAGATTCCAAGTAAATAATTGTATTCAAGACCACATGTATTAAGTGAACTTGCAAATGCTAAGGTATCTAGTAAAGAAATTGGCTATAAGTTTGGATATTTCCTTACCTATTCTAAGGAACTTGCATATACAATCACCTCTATATAAGGAGGAAAATTTGGAGATAACTAAATAAGTTTTTTGCTCATTATTCCAAGATAATCTTTTGTCCTCTCAAACGACTATAGTTGCTCATACGCAAAAATGAAATTTCTCATTAACTTAAAGAAATCCAATATAGTTGCTTGCTTTTATTATTCACTAGATAATAGACAAAGTGATTTATATGCATTATTCAAACAATTATAAATGAGTTTTATTCTATACAAAATACATGAATTAGGGTAAAATAAGTAAAAATATATATATTGAAGAGAATCATCAAACTAAAATATGGCTGTAAAATAATAAGAAATGCATATAACAAGTGAATCAAATACAATCAATTTCTCAATATTTTAAAATTTGGTGTATCGAAAATTTTGGGAGTACATGTTGAGGTTGTATTCAATATAATACCGAATAATGTGAGTTTTATAAGGTTCTAGTCGGATCTAGCTTGATTGATTTGAGAAAAAGGATATTAAACTTGTAAACTTATTTATCCATATTTTTCTCGAAGTAATAACAATAAATATTGATAATGAGTTAAAAATTAATATATTAACTATGTTAATAACTTAACAATTTTTTTATTAAGTAACATATCCAGTATACCCAAGATGCATTAGATATACCGATCCATTATTACATTTTTGCAAAAACCAATCCCCAAATCATTATTCTTTTGACAAAACCAGTCCCCAAAGTTTTGTGTGTGTGACATAATTGGTTCTCAGAGTAATAGTGCACAAATTTGGTACTCAAAGTTTCGAGATTATGACAAATTTAGTCTCTAACGCCGTTAAAGATCCCCAAAGTTTGCCTTTTAGTCCGTAATGCCTTTTTCGTTCTACCCCCACGCTTGTCGAACGACTTTGTGCGTTCAAACCCCCCGATACGGCTTGTAGAAGGACTTTGTTCGTTCTTCAAACCCCTCACACTTCAGGGAAAACAAAATTGAGGGGTGAAAACAAAACTACTTAATACGCTGACGGCGTTAAAAAAATTGGGGACCAATTTTGCCAAATTTACGAAACTTCGAGAACTAACATTGTGAGTAGGTGTAAACTTTGAGAGGTGGTATTGCCAAATAAAAAGTTTGGGGATCGGATATGCTACTTTGAGGATTTTATTTGTCAAATGAATCAAATTTTGAGGACCAAATATGCCAAAAATACCAATTTTGGGGACTATATTTGTCATTTAAAAATAGTTTGAGAAACAAATTTATCATTTTATACAAACTTTGGGAACCAAAGGCACCATTTCCTCTTTTAAAACATTGCTATTATTATTAAAAAAATAATAAGTATTAATTATTTGAAATGATTATTGCAATATCAATAATACAAATATAACATTACACCAACATGCATAAGGAATCAAAATAATTTGAATTAAATATAATTAGATATACAATTAAAAATTATTAGAAAGGTCTATAAATACCAAAGGGGTTTCCCTCTTTAGTCTCACAACACAAGAAAAGATGGCTTCTACAACTTCCCTTATCCTCTTATTCATTCCCATGATCATCATCCTTTTCATTTGCTCCCAAGTCGCTGTCGCTGCCCCGACTACATCCTTCTTCGATCAAGCTGTGACACTAAAAGTGACAACCTAACTCTGTAAATGCTATAATGGAAACTGCTTATTTCATAACCAAGACGCACAAGATATTACTCAAGTGAATCTAATCTGCACAACAAATTGCCATCATCCACAACAAAATTCATTAACAGAACCAACAAATGCTAATGGATATGCAAGCTTTAGCTTTAAGGTGGATTTAGATCATTCACTTCCTTGTCCTATTTATCCAGTTTGCTATCTCTTGGCCACAATTCAATCTTGTCCAATGCATCACGGAGGGGGTACGTACGCGTTTGTGGAAGGAGGTAATGGTGGGAATTCGGAAGATCATCCAATTGATGTCAAAGCATTAGTCACATTTGATTCGCCTACTCCTTCGTCGAATGAAGGTTCGATTACCGGGATAGCTAATGAATGGTTCATACCCTATTCTTCATGAACCTCTCCATCATGATGAGTTACCTTTCTTAACTGCACGGTGTGTAATAAAAGGGAATGCAATGCAAATGAATGGCTTGCTTCTCCTTGTTTCATGTATCCTTGTTTCATATTGAATAAAGACAAATTATTTTGATGTTTCATATACTTGAATAATTTGTTTGGCAAGATTATACAAAAGACATTGATATTATTTACCTTTAACATACTTCGTGATAAAATTAGCACAATAAAAAAAATCGAATACCAAATTGCACATTTAACTAAATGACGAAATTAATCTTATGTCTACCACATGAATACATGATTTGATACATGCAAATATATTTGAGATATGATCAAACATTAGGAAATTATCGTTGAAATCTATTGATTTATTCTAACCTCTATGTCTATAGTAAAATATTTGAGTTCACAAATTAGATTATGGAGTGATTGAATTTTTGCAAGACTTTCTAAGTTGTTTATCGTTTCAATGGTGGATTTTGATCGTGCAATAATCACAAGATTTTTACAAGCTATTTTGGGTGAACCACCACATAATCATTTTAGTGATGAAATCGATGAAGCACTTGTGATTTCTTTATATTGTGTAACAAAGGTCCCTTCCTAATTCATATGTTACCTAAACCATGAGCTTTGGGTTCAAGTTCAAACGAAATCATTGTTTGTATTGAAATGAACCTTATAGTTTAAAATATTTGGCATTGAATCAAACCCAATCAATGTGGTTCTAGCTCTCTATGCATTATATGTGGTTCTAGCTCTCATTATCCTCATAGGCAATAATCAATAAGTTTTAAAAAATAGAAATGAGTTCCAAGAAGTATGGAGATTAATTGTGATTTTTTAAGATGCACATAATGCTATAAATTTAATATAAAACAATCCAATTTTATTGGATAAGTATTTAGCCATACATTTTCCATTAGGCTATTGTATTTTGCATGCATCCATTTTGATTTTGAACATGTGAAGGAGGGTGTAGAAAACAACAATGATTAAGCCGTTATAAATTTATATATAGTTACGATGTATGAGATGATCTGATGTCACGCTAATAGATGTGCTACATATATGCCAAGTTAACACGACTTACAAATTTAGTAGATTGTCACTGTGGATGTATTTTGATATGTTCTCGAATGATATAGACTTAGTACATGTTCTCATTGCATTGTCAGAATGTGTTTTTTTTAAACGCATTTTGTATTCGTTTACAGAAAATCCCAACGTTTTAATTCTCATTCTGACAATTCATTTTCAAAACGTATTATGAGTTCTCTTCTTCAACACAAAATAATCCTAATCCATCATTTTGAATTTCTGGAATGCATTTTAAAAAATCTTTGACCAAACTACCTTTCTAACTGGATCCCTTATTTCTAGGGGTGATTACTATTCGGTAAAAATTGAATATCGAACAGTTTACCGATTTTTTTACCTAATATTGATACCGAATTATAAAATTTGGTATTTCGGTAAATACCGAAACCGAACCGAAACAATTTGGTATTTACCGAACCGAACCGACAAAATTCAGTTCGGTATTCGGTAGATAATTTTTTGACTTATCCGGATTCGGTAATTGAAATTCGGTTATGTATTTACCATGAACACCCCTACTTATTTCTAATTAAATAAATCTTATTTTCTATAATTATATGGACAAAATAGTACTTTAATATACAGAATACATTCTTATAATCATTTTTTACAAAACATCATTCTTATTTCATTATTCATTATTTACCATGTATAACATTTAAACAAATTCACATTCTATAAATATATTCTGACAATATATTCTGAAAACACATTTATATTCTCATAATACACATAGAACAAACCCTAAAATACTTGCAACTCTCATTCATAATGCCTTATAACACGTTTAAATGGGTTCGTGTTTAAGCAGAATCCCTTTAAACAGAAATCCAATTGGTTCTATATCAGCCTCACTGCACATTCCTTATAATCAATATGGCAACAATGTACATAAAAAACTTTTCTACGTGAAAAAAACAAAGTTATGAAAAACACATTAAAATGTTTTACAATTCATTTTAAAACTGTTTATCTAAAAATGAAACTTTCATAGGAATGTTTCGAGTAAACATTTCGTTTTTTAAAACATTGAGAAAAAGATATAAAAACTTATATCAATTCATCAATTGTAGAAAAATTATTATTATTAAAATATATTTAAAATAATTTCATACTATAATTTAAATATTGTACTCGGCCACATTCCTAAATTTTAAAAATTGTAGTGTGAAATATTTAATAACACATTATTATTAATCAATAATCAATCATTTTATAAATTATTATTACGAAATTTAAATATATCAAGCCCTACCGTGCTAATATATTATTAGCAACAGATTTATAATTATTAAAATTGTAAATTAAATGCTATATAATCTATAGTATGAAAAAAAGTTGAGGCATAACGTGGGAAGATATTTTTTTAAAATATAAGTCAAGCAATTAAATCACAATATATTAATTAATAATCTTTAAACAATACACATGTATTTTAACGAAAATGAGTTGCATTAATAAAATAGGAATGCTTAGAAATGTTAGTCTCTAAGGATGGCCATAATCCTAAATCCAAATAGATGTTGAGGATTGAACACGTGTGCGAACAACTTCGATAGATTAAGTAGAACATTAGAATTAAAGCAAGGAGAAAACAAAGACACAAGAGATTAAACGTGGAAACCAGGAATAGGAAAATCACGTGATCGACGGGAACAACCAAATTCACAATCGCTTGAGAAGATTTCAACACACACACAAAGAGGAAAAATAAGAATACAAGAGTAGCGAAATCGTTAACAATGAACCCTAAGGCCCCTTTATATAAATGAAGTGGTTGAGATAATTAAGGTAATTCACAAATATTCCTAATATTTAATCATATATCCATATATGATTATCCATAATAAAATCATATATATGCGTCATATATACTGATTTGATATGATCTTATTTCATTCAATATCTCCTTCCATAGCAGCCGATATCTTAAACCAGTGAGCCCCACCATATCTCAGTTCGGTCCTCGATCGATTGCCTTCATTTCATATCTTCGAATCACGTGCTTTGGTCCATTTGTCACCTTCGGTATTGTGTACTTCGGTCCTCAACCGATCGGTATCAATATCGACCATCCCGTCTTCCATGTGTGCCCCGATCGACCACATTGTCGATCATCATCCAAGTGTGACCGATCGATACAAATACCGATCTCCACACTTAACAATCTCCCACTTGGAGATCGATAATGCATCTACTCTTGATAGTGCCCGCTCACCAACTCACTTGGTGAGACCAACTAGAGCTAGGCACAGCTCTAGTTTCGCCACAGTGACTCCCTTCGTCAGCATATATGCCGGATTTTCAGTGCATTTGATTTTCATAAGCTGAAGCCCCTTTCTCTTGAGCAGATCCCTAATATAGTGATACTTCAACTCAATGTGCTTCTTCCTCGCATGAAATACCGAGTTATTCGCCAAACATATGGCACTTTGACTATCAGTGTACAAAGTCCGCAGATCGATCCCTTTACTAATCTCCATTTGGAAATTATGGAGCCACACCATCTTCTTTTATGCTTCAGAAATTGCAACATACTCTGCCTCAGTTGAGGAAAGTGAGATACACTTTTGTAACTTCGAATTCCAACTAACAGTTGTACCACCAACAATAAATACATACCACGATGCACTCTTCCGATCGTACAGATCTCCTCCAAAGTCGGCATCCACGTACCCTGTTAATTCGATCGGTACCCTTCTAAAACATAGCTCCCACCCTGATGTTCCTTTGAGGTATCGTAGCAACCATAGCACTGTTTCACAATGCTCTTTCCTAGGGTTCGACATGAACCTGCTCACGACTCCCACTTCATGTAGAATATCAGGTCTCGTATAGAACATTGCATACATCAAACTTCCGACCTCTGAAAAGTAGGGCACGTTCTTCATCTCTTTGTCCTCCTAGTCGGTCATCGGCACATGCTTCTTTGAGAGCTTCATGTGTGCCCCCAAAGGTGTTTTAGTCACTCTCAAGTCTCCTATTTGATACCGATCAATCTTTTTTTCAATACATTTTTCCTGAGACAAGGTAAGTGTACCATATTGCAGATCTATCGAGATTCTCATTCCCATAATCTGCTTGACCGATCCCATGTCCTTCTTCTCGAATGCTTTGGACAACTACCGCTTGACTTGTTTTATCTCCTCCATGTCACCCCCTGCGAACAACATGTCATCGACATACAGTAGAAGGATTACGTATGTACTTTTGCCCCCTCGGAGATAACAACAGTTGTCTGTCTCGCATTATAGAGTCAAACAGTTGAATCACTATTCGGCCCCCATTTGCCCCGATTGGTCTCTCTACATTCAAAGTTCACGACTTGATTCCTTTAGCAATGACCAAAGCCCCTTTGGTCACTCTCCACCGACCGCTTCCGAAGAACGTTCGATACCACTTGGAATCCAACTGTCTGACCGATATCATGTATTTACTCAGTTCGGATATATACATCACATCCTCCAAGGTCCAACAGTAACCATTTGAGAATTGGATCGGTATATCACCCCGACTGGTGATCTCTAGGAATTTCCCATCGGCAAGATAAAGGTCCCCGAAATTCCATGCTCTGAAAGACTTAAACAAATTTTGATTAAAAAATGAGTGAAAAGATGCACCTCAGTTAACCACCATGACTCCACTGAACTCTCGAGACAGAGTACAAGTGCATCGTCAGATTTAGCTGCTATCGATGTTGAACTCTCCTCTTTTTTTGGCTCCTTGCAGTCCTTGCGGGCGTGTCCCTTCTTCTCGGAATTTCAGCAATCGGACATGCCGTGATTCTTTGTCTTTCCCTAATTCCTCGATCGGCTCCTGCCCTCGCCATTATGCCCTCAGTTATTCTTCCGACCACGAGAAGAATCTGCCACCAATGAATTACTTTTGGTATCCCCTATGCTTTCGTCTCAATTCTTCACTGATGAGTCGAGCCCGTATATCATCAAAATTGAGTTTCCATGGTTGACAACTTATGATATCAACCTTCGTCGACCAACTTTAAGGCATGGTACAAAGAATGGCCACAGCCTGCGTGTCATCATCCATGATATGTCCAACCAACGACAACTGGTCTGTAAAGTTGCAGAAATCATTCAGATGTTATGCAACGGAGGCACTCTCTCCCATCGTGATGATATACAACTGTCGTGTCAAGAGAACACGATTTGTCAATGAAGGCCGCTCTTACATATAGGACATCGCCTTCATCATACAATATGTCGTCGTATGTTTGTTGTAGTTGAACACCACTTTCTTCGACAATGATAGTTGAGCGATCGCCAACGCCTTGCAATCCAATTTTTGCCAATCCGCATCAACCATCTTTGCCGGCTTCTTTTCTTCTAACGCTTACTCTAGATCCTTCCGATAAAGAGTATTACGTATTTGCATTTTCCAATAGGCAAAATTATATTTGTCAAACATCCTTAAGCTTTCCATATCATCATTCATCGCCGATTGCACCACTACTACTCCAAATCCACCACCAATTATTGGGGATTAAACGTGTGTGAACAACCTCGATTGATTAAGTGGAACCTTTAAATTAAAGCAAAGAGAAAACAACGACACAATAAATTTAGCGTGGAAACCCGGAATGGGAAAACCATGTGACTGGCAGAAACGACCAAATTCAGTATCACTTGAGAATATTACAACACGCACATGAAGAGGAAATTCGGAATAAAAGAGTACTAAAGTACATGACAATGAATCATAAGACCCCTTTATATAGATAATGTGGTTGAGATAATTAAGGTAAATAAACAAATATTTGATCATATTTTCACATATGATTATCCATGATCAAATCATATATATGCGTCTATATATATAGATTTGATATGATCTTGTTTCCTTCAATATCTCCTTCTATAACTGCCGATATATTAGATCAATGGGCCCAAAATTTCTCAGTTCAGTCCTCGACTAATTGCCTCCATCTCATATATTCGGATCATGTGCTTCGTCGTTGACCGATTGCTTCAGTTCCTTTGTCACCTTCGGTATTGCATATTTCGGTCCTCGACCGATCGGTACCAATACCAACAATCCCGTCTTCCATGTGTGCTTCGATCGACCACATTGTCGATTATCATCCAAGTGTGACCGATCGATAACAATATCGATCTCCACACTTAACAATAGGATGGATTGCCAATTAAGATAGGTTACTTAATAGAAGCAAATAAAGAATGTATGTGTTTAAATGTGTATGTGTTAACAACATTATATTCAATATTGGATAAAACAAATCGTAAAAGTGTTACGGTTTATAAAATGCATCATGGTCCAAAAAATCATAAAAAACCAGTTGAAACATTTATATTTTATATTTGAATTGAAAAATTTAAAATTCTAAATTACATTTTTAATTGAGTTCAACTCCCATTTAATCATTGGTGCAATCCATATATTTTAATTTACCACTCCATTGTTTTTAATCATTGAATAAGTAGGGAATTGAACCAAGTTAAACTTACAGATGACACTATCTTTGGATGGATTGGGTGTATAGCTTACATTATTACTGCTTAGCCCCACAACAAATTATATATCATGGAATCAAATTTTCCTGTACCAAACCTATTAAAATTATTGAGTTAGATTAATTTTATGTGGGGAGTATGCACAGATAAAACGTATAAGAGGAAGACATAACACCGTAAAAGACTTGAAAAATGTATTTACTATAGTTTACAATCCTCCTTATATATGAATCCAACTTGCATCTCAATTCTAATGTACCAATCCCAATTACTCGGGTAACTATTGTTAAGTGTAGAGATCGGTATTGGTATCCATCGGTCACACTTTGATGATGATCGGCAATGTGGTCGATCGGAGCACACATGGAAGACGGGATGGTCGGTATTGATACTGATCGGTTGAGGAATAAGTACACACTACCGAATGTGACAAAGGGACCAAAGCACGTGATTCGAAGATATGAGATAGAGACAATCGGTCGAGGACCGAACTGAGATTATGGTGGGGCCCACTAGTCTAAGATATCAGTAGTTATGGAATGAGATATTGAAGGAAATAAGATCATATCAAATCAGTATATATGGATACATATATATGATTTGATTATGGAGATATAATCAAATATTATGAAATATTTGTTAGTTACCTTAATTATCTCAATCACCTCATCTATATAAAAGGGTCTTAGGGTTCATTGTTAAAAACTTCAATACTCTTGTATTCCGAGTTTGCTTCTTTGTGTGTGTGTGTTGTAATCTTCTCAAGTAATAGTGAATTTGGCCGTTCTCGCCGGTCACGTGGTTTTCCCATTCCGGGTTTCCAAGTTTAATCTCTTGTGTCGTTTTTTTCTCTTTGTTTTAATTCTAAGGTTCTACTTAATCTATCGAGGTTGTTCACATACGTGTTCAATCTCTAACAATTGGTGGTGGTTGTGCGGTGGTAGTGGTGCAATCGGCGATGGTGATGATAAGGGAAGCCTAAGGATTTTTGACGGATCTGATTTTGCCTATTGGAAAATGCAAATCTTAATACCCTCTATCGGAATTATCTAGGGGAAGCGTTAAAAGAAAAGAAAGCCGAAAAAGATGGAGGATGCATATTGGCAGAAATTGTATCGCAAGGCGATGGCGATCGTTCAACTATCGTTGTCGAAGAAGGTGGCGTTTAATTACAACAAACATACGACGAGGTACGGTATGATGAAGGCGCTGTCCGATATGTACGAGCAACCTTCATCGATAAATCGTGTGCTCTTGACAACGTAGTTGTATACCATGGTGACAGAGAGGATGCCTCCGTTGCAGAACATCTGAATGATTTCTGCAATCTTACAGACCAGTTGTCGTTGGTTGGACATGTCATGGATGATGACACGCAAGACGTTGCCGTTCTTAGTACCATGCCCGAAAGCTGGTCAACGACTGTTGATATCATCAGTAGTCAACCGGGGAAACTCAAGTTCGATGATGTGCGGGCTCGACTCATCAATGAAGAATTGAGACGAAAGCATAATGGGATACCAAAAGTAATGCATTAGTGGAAAATTCTTCCCGAGGTCATAAGAATAACCGAGGGAAGAATGGCAAGAGCAGGGCCCGATCGATGTATTGGGGAAAGTCGAAGAATCTATGGGAGCCCGATTCCTGGAACAGCAGGAAGAAGAGACACTTCCGTAGAGAATGCAAGGAGCCGAAGGATGAGAATTTAGGATTGGTAGCGGATGAATCTTACGATGCACTTGTACTCTGTCTCGTGAGTCCACTGGAGTCATGGGTGGTTGACTCAGGTGCATCTTTGTTACTCCTGTTTTAATCAGATGTTATTTAAGTCTTTCAGGATAGCGAATTTCGGGAAGGTTTATCTTGCCGATGGAAAGTTCCTGGAGATCACCTTCCGGGGTGATATACCGATCCGATCCTCAAATGGTTATTGTTGGACCTTGGAGGATGTGATGTATATATTCGGACTGAGTAAATACATGATATCGGTCAGACAGTTGGATTCTGAGAGGTACCGAATGTTCTTCGGGGGTGGTCGATGGAAAGTGACCAAAGAAGCTTTTGTCATCGCTAAGGCAATCAAGTCGGGAACTTTGTATGTGGAGAGACCAATTGAGGAAATGAGGACCGATCCATTCTCTCTACACTGGAGACCGATCGGTCAAATGGAGACCAATCAGCGGAGGACCGAAGGAGGTTGCTGAAGATGTGGCACGATGGCCTTGGCCATATGAGTGAGAAGGGCATGAAGATCATGGCCCGGAAAGGCTTATTACCGACCTTTGAGGACAAAGAGGTTGGATTATGTGAGGATTGTGTGCTCGGCAAGTAGAGGAGAGTAACATTTATGAAGGTGTAGCGGATCGGAAAACTAACAAGCTGGAACTCGTGCATACCGATGTGTGGGGTATGACACCGATCGAGTCTGTTAGAGGCTCGAAGTAATACGTCACCTTCATTGACGACTTTACCCGTAAGGTATGAGTCAATTTTCTAAGGAAAAAATCTGATGTGTTCAGAACATTCAAAAGGTGGAAAGCAGAGGTGGAACTCGAGGTTGGAACCAAGTTGAAGTATCTGAAATCAGACAATTGGGGAGAGTATGACGGGGAGGAGTTCAAAGACTACTGTTTGGCGAACGGTGTTAAGCTGGAGCGATCGGTCCTAAACAAGCCGAGGCAGAATGGAGTTACCGAACGAATGAACCGAACGTTTAATGAGCGTGCCCGACCGATGAGATTGCACGTAGGTCTACCAAAGACCTTCTGGGAGGATGCTATAAGTACGGCAACATACCTTATCAATCGGAGTCCATCGGTACCACTGGATTACTAGTTTCCCGAGGAGAAGTGGACTGGAAAGGAAGTGAAGCTGAATCACCTCAATGTGTTCATTGCATTGCGTATGTCCACATATACCCATAGAAGAGGGATAAACTTGATGCTAAAGATGTAAAGACTATTTCCGTTGGTTATAGAGTTAATTATTTTTGTTACTGATTCTGGACCGAAGGGAAGAAAATAATTAGATTGGTCGTCGCGACCTTCAACGAAGATCAACTTTACAAGGATAATATCGCAAAGGCTAAGGAGAAGTCTACTGAGGTGAAAGTGGTGATACTATCAAGTGGGAGCAGTGGACCTCTGATCGATCGGAGGAGCTGATCGGTATCACCTCTGACGAGGAGTCAGAAACTCAGTCTGATCGGTCCTATACCGATCAGCAAAATGAAGACCAGGTGACAGATGACAATGTCGAAGAAGTCACTCCTGTGTTGAGGCGGTCAACTGGGTATAGGAGAACACACGATCGTTACACTCCTACAATGTATCATACATTGCTGACTGACGATGGCGAGCAGAGAATTTCCGAGAGGCTGTTGAGTCTCGTGAGCAGGAAAAGTAGGAGATTGCTATTGAGGACGAAATGGCGCCCTTGTCAAAGAACAAGATTTGGGTCTTGACAGAATTGTCGAAGGGACATCCGGCCTTACTCAACATATGAGTCTTCAGAGTAAAGCATAAGGCAGATAGGTCCAAACGTTATAAGGCGAGACTAGTGGTCAAATGATTCCTGTAGAAGAAGGGAATTGACTATTCTGAGGTATTCTCACCAGTCGTCAAGATGACGACGATCATGGTGATTTTGAGTACAGTGGCTGTGGAGAATTTCCATCTTGAACAGATGGATGTGAAGATGGCTTTCCTTGATGTTGATTTGGAGCAAGAGCTTTACATGGCACAACCCGAGGGGTTCATTGCGCATGGTAAATAAAATATGGTCTGCAAATTTGTAAAGAGCTTGCATGGATTGAAACAAGCTCCTCGGCAATGGTACTTGAATTTTGATTGCTTAATGACCGAACGATGATTCAAAAGATGCGAGACAGACAAGTGTTGTTATCTCCGAGGGGGAAAAGGACATACGTAATCCTTCTACTGTATGTCAATGACATGTTGATCGTAGGGGGTGACATGGTGGAGATAAAACAAGTCAAGCGGGTGTTGTCTGAAGCATTCGAGATGAAGGATCTGAGATCGGTCAAGCAGATTTTGGTAATGAGAATATCGAGAGATTTGCAGAAGGGTACACTTACCTTGTCTCAGGAAAAATATATTGAAAAAGTGATTGATCGGTATCAAGTGAGAGACTTGAGGGTGACTAAAACACCTTTTGGAGCACACATGAAACTCTCAAAGAAGCATGTGGCGATGATCGACTAGGAGGACGAAGAGATGAAGAACGTACCTTACTCTTCAGAGGTCGGCAGTTTGATGTATGCAATGGTGTATACGAGAACTGATATTCTACATGCAGTGGGAGTCGTGATCATGTTCATGTCGAACCCTAGGAAAGAGCATTGTGAAGCAGTGTTATGGTTGCTACGATACCTCAAAGGGACATCAGAGCGAGAGCTGTGTTTTAGAAGGGGACCGATCGAAATAACAGGGTACGTGACACCGACCTTGGAGGAGATCTGAACGATCGGAAGAGTATATCGGGGTATGTATTTATTGTTGGCGGTACAACTGTTAGTTGGAATTCGAAGTTGCAAAAGTATGTCTTACTTTCCTCAACTCAGACAGAGTATGTTGCAATTTCTGAAGCAGAAAAAAAGATGGTGTGGCTCCAGAATTTCCTAATGGAGATCAGTAAAGGGACCGATATACAGACTTTGTACAGTGATAGTCAGAGTGCCATATGTTTGGTGAATAACTCTGTATTTCATGCGAGGACAAAGCACATTGAGTTGAAGTATAAGTATATTAGGGATCTGCTCAAGAGAAAGGCGCTTCAGCTGATGAAAATCAAATGAACTGAAAATCCTACAGATATGCTGACGAAGGAGTCACTGTGGTGAAACTAGAGCTGTGCCTAGCTCTAGTTGGTCTCACCAAGTGAGTTGGTGAGCAGACACTATTAAGAAAAGATGTATTATCGATCTCCAAGTGAGATATTGTTAAGTGTGGAGATTGATATTTGTATCGATCGGCCACACTTGGATGATGATCGAGAATGTGGTCGATTGGGGAACACATGAAAGACGGGATGGTCGGTATTGATACCGATCGGTTGACGACCGAAGTACGCAATACCAAAGGTGACAAAGGGACCAAAGCACGTGATCCGAAGATATGAGATAGAGGCAATCGGTCGAGGATCGAATTGAGATATGGTGGGGCTCATTGGTCTAATATATCGGCAGTTATGGAAGGAGATATTGAAAGAAATAAGATCATATCAAATCAGTATATATGAACGCATATATATGATTTGATTATAGATAATAATATATAGAGATATGATCAAATATTAATAATATTTGTTAATTACCTTAATTATCTCAAATATTAGTAATATTTGTGAATAGTAACTCCGGAATGAATAGTGAATATTAACTCGGGTGTGAATATTACTAACATTACTAAGCATTCCTATTTTATCAATTAAACTCATTTTCATTAAAATACATATTCGTATTATTTAAATATTATTAATAATTATATTGTGATTTTATTGTTTGAATTATAGTGTAATAAATGTTTTCGCACGTTATGCCTCAACTTTTTTTCATACTATTGATAATATAGCATTTAATTTACAATTTCAAAAAAAGAAATATGTTGTGATTGTAATAATTATAATATATAAATAATATATAAATATATTAGCACGGTAGAGTTTGCTATATTTAAAATTTTAATTCAATAATTTTTTAAATCATGGATTACTGATTTATAGTAATGTCTTATTAAATATTTATTACTATAAGTTTTATATTTACGAAAGTGGCTGTGTTCAATATTTAAATTATAGTATTAAAATATATTTTAATTATAATATTTTTCCTACTGAAATGCTTTTAGTTTTTATATTTTATTCTCAATGTTTTTGAAAACAAAATTTTCACTCGAAACATTCCTATTAGAATATCAATTTTAGAGAAATTGTTTAAAAATGAACCATAAATTTTTTTGCTCATAGTGATTATAAGGAATGTGGAAGGAGGCCGAACATAGAACCAATTAAACACGAACTCATTTAAAAGTGTTATAAATAGGGTTATCAATTTGGAATATTCGCCCCGCTACCTGGAGGATACCCGCACCGTTTAAAGGGTTATTGGACAATTAAACGAGTGGTGGAAACGGGGCGGGAAATAAAATCACATATCCGCCTTAAATGGGACAGATAGTGATTTGATACATACCGTCCCGCTACTCGTTCGGTCATTCATTTAAATAATAGTATCCACCAAATTATATTTATTAAATATATTTAATATTTTTAAAACATTTTCCTTAATTATAAAATTGTTATTAGGAGACTTGAGAATTACCAATCTAACTCACTATTTCTTTTTTCAAATTCTCTAGATATTTTTGGTTTTTTCATCTATCTCTCATTGATTTCAATACGATTATTGTTCATTATTTCATCCATCTTCTTCTATGTTCGAATTCTTGTTATGTAGATCTTATTTTTAGGTTGTCTTGTTCCTATATTTTTTTTTTATTTTTTTGGTGAAAGTAATTAAAATTTATCTTACAATAATGTTTTCGGTTTTTGTTTTTTGGGCAAATGATATTGCCCGGGGTTATTTACGTAATTATGATACCTCCGGGGCTCGTCTGACATTACTAAAAGGTATTTTCGGTTTTCTATTACGTTTATTGATCAATGTGATTTCGCGGGTAGTCTCGTAATTTGGTCATGCCGGGCTCATGTATGAGGATTCCGATGGCGTTTTGAGCAGTTTTGGATGATTTCGGTGGGAAATAATTCCAGGGCATTTTCCTAATTTGGACACCCCGGGTCCGATCCGTACTCCCACTATGGTATTTTTTGTAATTTAAGGTATTTTTATTTGATTTGGGCATCCGGAGGTCGCATGGAAAGTTTCCGGAGGAGTCATGAGTATTTTTGGATAATTTCGAGTCGGAGTGGCGCTAGAGGTATTTTCGTAATTTGACGCCCGGAAGATGTTACGGCAAATATTATGTGATAGTGTGGATATCTGATGAGTATTGTTTAGATTGATTTATACCGAGTGTATTTTTGCTTATTTTCGCAGGTCACAGACCGATCGAGGGCATTCCGAGTAATCGGAGATATTACGATAGATATTCAGTTGAAATCGGGTGTTTTTGTGCAAATTGGGCCGAAATGGGCAGGATTAGATTATTTGGGTTTTTAATCCATAGGTTAGTTATTGGACCTAATTTCTCTATAAATATACCTAATCACTTGAAAATGATTCGGAATTAGAGATGGAGTTAAAACTTGGAGTTGGAAGTCCTGATATCACAACTCTCCGTTAACTGTAACCACGGTTACCGTCAACAGTCGTGAACACGACTGTTACAACCTCTAGAACTCAAAATTCTTACAGATCTTATAGATCTGGTTGTGAAGTTTCAGATACGGTAGAAATCGAGCAATAAAACATAGGTAACTCACAGAAACGTTAGTTAGCGTCACTAAAAAAGAAGTTTTAAGGTTTACCATAAGTGTTAGCAACAGCCTGGGTCACAGGTTCAAACTGGTCGTTTAAACCTGCGTTTACCACACAGAAAGGATCCCTTACAGTCCAAGATCAACAAGTGAACAAGAACTACTGAGAGTTCATGAGTAACGTCGTCAAGAGTCTCAAGCACACTGTCTACACTCAGGGTTTCATAAATCGTACAAATTCAACAGGTGAATAAGACGATGTGAAATTTTTCTCACAAGAAACGTATCAGTCACTTAATAGTTGCAAGGGTAAGAACTCAGTTACAAGAGCGCACAACACAAAGCACAAGAATCGCCAAGAAGCAACAACAGCGAGCGTAAGGCGCAAAGAAATTCAAACTGCACAAAGTGACAAAATTCCATAGTAACGGTAAAACCCCGATCTATATACAGTGGCAGAAACCCCAATATATATACTTGGGCTGCACTGCTTTACTGTTATACGTGGGCTGCCCAAGCTAAGAGCCCAATATTGTGATATGGCGAGAAGACAGAGTAATAGCCAAATTAGGCCAAACACGATGCTCAATTAGACGCAGGCAGGCCACACAGAAAGCCCAATCGGCATATATCACTGATTCAACACTCTCACCCTTGATAGTTGTCGATTCGTAAGTCGTACCTATAACACCCGAGATTTACTTCCCTAACGGTTTTCGATCTTACTCACACTTAAGAGGGCAATAAACTTCCCCTTAATTCGAAAAGGATAAACAGGGAGGTATGAACAACCATAAGACATTCCTAATTCCAGGCTCTGCGGTACCGACTCTTCTAGTTTTCACTTTTTCCAGTGTCGGATTGAGTCGGACTCTCCGACTCGCTCTGACTCTTCACACTTGACACAAAATGACGTCATTTTGATTTCTTTCTTAATTTGATTTTTTTCTTCACCAGAAACATATTTTATGTGCTTTCACGACTTTATTATGATTTTGATTTACTTGTGAATTTTTCGTGCAAGCGATTATGGACAAAAAAGTATTTGTTTTTTAGGAGATGGTAGAATTGACGAGCAATATTCATTTTTTATAAGTTAAATCTTCTTATATAATGAATTGATAAATATTTGTAGTCTTAAACTTGGAGTTTATGCAATTTTCTACAAATTCTAACAATTATTTTTTAAATTTTCTTTTATTTAATATTATTGTATTTAATAATTCGAGCCGAGTCAAAAATCCGACTCTTATACTCTTGCCGAGTCGTGTCAAGTCGAGTCACACTGAGTCGGTCGGACGAGTCAGTGCCGCATAGATTCCAGGTAGGGATTTCTCCCCTTGAGTCAAGATGCGTATGCTTCTCAAATGGGAGTACGCCAGGCCTCCGGAATAAAGGCGGTTAGTACATCTAACTGCACACAGTAAATTTCTGACGCACATAACACATACAGAAAGATACATAAAGGGAGCAGCCACAACATTCACAAGCAAAAAGTGAGCAACACATACCAAGCAGAATCAATCACATAATATACAAATAGCCACTTACTTCAACAATTATAAAATGTAGCACAATAGACACAATGCAAAGGCTTAAGGAAACAACATTAAACCAAGATCTAATCGCAATGCAGAAAACTGAGCAAAGTCAAGTGGTTTTGTAAAGATATCAGCAATTGGCTCTTGAGATGGTACGAAATTCACACTTATTGTCCTATTTTCAAAATGATGCATAATCTCAATATGTTTACTTATAGAATGATATACCGGATTTTTTGCAATGTTAATTGCACTAGTATTATCGCAAAATATAGGCACGATGTCGATATGCACGTTGTAGTATGATTATTGGGATTTAATCCATAAAATTTGGGTGCAACTATTTGATAGTGAAACATACTCAGCCTCGATTGAGGACAAATATACGGTATTCTGTTTTTTGTAAAACCATGATACTAAATATCCTCCTAGAAAATGACATGACCCACTAGTACTATTCCTATCCAATTTGCATCCATCATAATCGGCATCCGAAAACACATAAATAGTTAGCTTATCAAATTTTGGATAAAACAGTCAAATATTTGTAGTTCCTAATAAATATCTAAAAATGTGTTTTACACTTTTTCAGAGAGAAAGTTTTGGATCAAATTGGAATCTAGCACACATGCAAACACTAAACATTATATCGGGTAT
This sequence comes from Utricularia reniformis, assembly GCA_009725065.1. Classification (NCBI taxonomy): domain Eukaryota; kingdom Viridiplantae; phylum Streptophyta; class Magnoliopsida; order Lamiales; family Lentibulariaceae; genus Utricularia; species Utricularia reniformis. The sequence continues at coordinate 197,767 of RWGZ01000521.1, forward strand.
AGAAGAGGTTACATAAAATAGAGACACTATCATATTCCTATACAAAGTTTCACTAACTGATTCCTCATTTTCATATAGGTGTAAGTCTAAGTTTCTTTGCATAGGAGTTTTTATGTATATAGCATTTACAATATTATATTTTTTAAGAGTTCTTTTATATACTTTGATTGACAAATAAAATTATCATTTTCTAATTGTTTAATTTGCATTACTAAGCAAAAGGATAATTCACCTAAGTCAATCATCTCAAATTCAGTAGACATCATCTTACAAAATTCACCATTTAATTTCACATTAGTGCTACCATATATGATATCATCAACATAGATTTGCACAAGAATTAAATAATGTTCAACACACTTTATGAACAAAGTCTTGTCTACACAACCTTTCCTATAACCTTTAGAAACTAAAAAATTACTTATTCTATCATACCAAGTTCTAGGAACTTGTTTTAAACCATATAAAGCTTTATTTAGTTTGTAAACAAAGTCGGGTTTTGAGGGATCAACGAAGCCCGCGGGTTGTTTAACATAAACAGTTTCAACAATTACACAATTTAGAAAAGCAGATTTTATATCCATTTGATACAGTCTAAAACCTTTAAAAACAAAGAAAACAATTAGCATACGAATATATTCTATATTAGCTACGGGAGCAAAGCATTCCCCATATTCTATTTTCTCTTCTTGACAATACTCTTGAGCTACTAACCTAGCCTTATTCTTAGTGACATTTCCATGTATATCTAATTTGTTTTTAAAGATTCATTTTGTACCAATTACATTCTGATTTTTATGTGTAGGGACTAATTCCAAAACTCAATTTTTCTTAAATTGTAACAATTCTGTTTACATTGCATCTATCCAACTTGAATCATTTAAGGCATCATTGATATTTTTAGGTTCATTTAAAGAAATAAAAGCATGTAACCTACATACTACATTGAAAGAACTTCTAGTTCTAATTGGATCCCTTTTATTCCCTAAAATATTTTGTTCATTTAAATATTTTGGCATATTTGGGATATAGGAAGTCTTGCTATGGTTTTTGGGTTCTAGATCATTATGTTCTACCGATGGACCTAGGTCTTTTAGGTTTTTTTCTTGAGATAGATTTTCAAAGTTTTGAATTTCTTCTTTATCTTTGTTTTCATATTCTGATTTTAAAGGATTAGAGGTAGGTACGGCTAGTACTAGGATTTTGGTTGTTTCAATTGTGTTCTCAAAAAATCTTACATGTATGGATTCACTTACAGTTTTGGTATCCTTAAAATATAGCCTAAGCGCCTTTCTAGTAGAGGAATACCCTACAAAGATGGCTTCTTTACTTTTACTATCAAATTTCCCTAAGAGTTCCTTATTGTTGTTATGAACAAAGCATTTACAACCAAATATGTGGAAGTAGTTCACATTTGGTGTTTTATTAAAAAACAGTTTATAATGTGTTCTTTTAAGAATACCCCAAATTGTGATTATATTAATGACATGGCAGGCTGTGTTTACGGCCTCAACCCAAAGAGTTTTAGGTGTTTTGTGTTCAACTTACATAGACTTAGCCATTTTTTGTAATGTTTTATTTTTTCTTTCCACTATACCGTTTTGTTCAGGTGTCATATGACTTGTAAAGTTCTGTTTTATACCAGATTCTAAGCATAGGGATGTAAATTCTAGGTTATTAAAATCACCACCATTGTTACTCTTAAGATACTTAATTTTTAAATCTGTTTTATTTGCAATCAATCTTTTAAACTCTTTAAATACAAGAAAAGTTTCAGATTTTTGTTTTAAAAAGAATACGCATGTATACCTAGAATATTCATCAACTATACCAAAACACCAAGATTTCCCATTTATACTACACGGTTTAATTTCCCCAAATAGATACATATATAATCTTTCTATTATCCTAGAAGAGTTAATAGCATTCACAAGTTTAAAAGATGTCCTAGTCTGTTTTGCTCTTACACACACCTCACAGTCATGTTTGTTCTTAGTTATATGACTATTGATTCCACGAACAAAGTTTGATTTTACTAGTTTCTCTATTAGTCCTAAACTAGTATATCTTAATTTTTTGTCATTCAATAGTTGATTCAACAGAAATAACTTAACATGATTGCACAAAATCAGATTTTTCTAAAACAAAAATATTCTTACTTCTATATGCTCGAAACACAATATGATCATGCTTAGTTACACAACATGCATCCTGCTAAATAACGCAGTAAAGTCATTATCACATAATTGACTAACACTTAGTAAGTTATGCTTCAGGTTGTCAACAAGTACTATATCATTTTTTTCGAAATTACCAGAAATAAAAGAACCAATGTCTAAAATTGTACCTTTAGAGTTCATCCTGTAGGTAATTCTACCAACTCTAGTACTCTTAATTTTACATAGGATGCTCATGTTTCCAGTCATGTGCCTTCAGCACCCACTCTCAACAATCCATACTTACACATTCACACTAATTTGTAATGACAATATTCATACAGGTAAACACATAAGGCATATAGGCTAATTTAAAACAGCAAGTGTAACTAACATAGAACATTATTAAATCATGGGGATCCACTTTGTTTTTATAGAACAAGTTGTAACATATATGGTGTTGTGTAACAATCTCATCAAATTGTCTACAGATATTCTAGATTCGGCCCCAAAACTTATATAAGAAGGAAATGCAATTACTACTCTATTTCTTAGGTTGATTGTACTTTTAATTTCCTTTGGTTGTGTGTCTGAGTTACGAATTCTAGGATTAAAACCTATACCATGTCTCATTCTTATAGGACTGTTCGGAATATAAGTCCCAGTTGGGGTTGTTTCATGCTTAGGTTCAGGTTTTAATTGCAGAGTGTGATGTTGAGGACTGTGTACTCTTCAGGGTCGAAAGAGAATGTTTTTACAAATTTCATTTTATTCAATGGAGATGACAAGTGCAATCTAAGTTCACTAGAATTTTCTAGTTCTATATTAAAACCTAGCCCTATTTTGTAATGAGAAAGACTACTATCTCTCAACCCAAACTACAAAGTGTAACCCTTAAACGACAAGTAGTGGTTGTAATGAGAAAGACTGCTTGAAAGTTGAACCTGTAGCTTCTTCGATTGATGTCAAAGCATTAGTGACATTGAATCGCCTTGTTTGTCTTCGAAAGAAGGATTTATTACCGGGATAAGTAATGGTGTTTCTAGCCAATTGATCTTCAAGTTCTTCATGATGATGAGTTATCTTTCTTGTTCCATTGTGTCTTGTTGTAGTGTGTGTGTTTAATAAAAGGAGGGTTTGCTTCTCCCTGTTTCATGTATTGTTCATTCCAATTTGAATAAGGAACATCTTTATTATTATTTGCTTTAATTTCATTGTTCAATATAAATAGATAAATATCATACATTCAAAAAAATCAAACAATCTCACATATATTATGATAAATTACAACAGTGCCCCAATAATTTAAAATAGTATAAAGGCTCAAAGTTTATAAATTGCATGTAAAATCTCCGAAGTTTTAAAACATTATAAGAATTACTCTCGAGTGAATAGTAGCGCTTATTGTCATTCTTTGAGTGACTTATTTTGACCATTTATGTGTTGTTTTTAAATTTTTCAATGTTTCGAGAGATAGTCATTACATATTTTTAAAGTTAAAATATTAAATACAAACTATATACAGATTTAAAAATATTATAGAGTGGTGTTATCCAATAAAAATGATTTTGGAACTTCGCGAGTCAACTGCGAAATTTTTAAATTTTGATGGCATAGTATTCAAAATTTTAAAAAGTTGAAGGGTCAACAACACGAATTTTATTAACTTCGAAGGTTTTGAGTGAAATTTACAAACTTTATAATCATCGTCTTTATATTATTTAAAAGTTTGCGGGTCACAAACACCACTTATTATATCATGTAGTGACAGCATGGAAGGTTCATGTTATAATACTTGAAATAGCCAAAATCTTTTATACATTTCTTTAAACCTGTCATCAAGTTATTAAAAGTAACAACAATACATTTTATTAAATTTACCATTCATCAAAAATTTAAAATATATATATATATATATTTACCATCAGCGAGAATCAGTTAAATTCTATATACTACAGGCAATAAATAATAATATACACCCGAGTTCCTAACTTGCAAACAAACAGATAAATCTTCTAATACATTTCTTTATGACGATGACAATAAAGCACACTGAACTATACTTTAAAAAACAAAACTATATATTATTTTTCAATAATTATTTATAATAATACATCAAAGCTCGAACGACATGCATTATTTCTATTATCTTATCTAATAATTATTTAAGTTTTAACATTATATTTTAATATACATACATTTCGTTTTATATTTTTATGTTTTATTAGTAATATCTTCTAATTAATGAATACTTGTAACATGTAAATTGTAAGTAACACAAATAACAAAAAACATGGGGAGAATTTCATGAATAAACAATATTACAATTAAGGTTTTCAAAACTAAGAATCTTTCTTAAACAATTACAAAACTAATCATCTTCTATTATTTTATTAATATCTTTATTTATTATCTAATTCCTTGATTCAAAAAAAAACATATTTGAAGGATTGATATGCAATTTATTTATCTATTCTTTATTTTTACTTTAAATTACTAACTGTAAACTTTATATATTAAACTCAAAAGGTTTACGTAGACAAACTTTTTGATCCAATGAGATTTAATAACATTTTAAGTCAATTCGATCAAGATTCGAGTTCAAATTACTAATGAACTGAATCTCTAAAATCAAAATTTATGACGAATCGAAATGACTCGATTCGTGAGCCAATAATATATATTTATATATAATATTAGTAGCACTTAATTTGAATCATATTAAAATTATCTGAATCCGGAAATAATATCAAATAAAAATTTTTGTTAGTTTTCAAATCTAAACCAAAACTTGTATATTTGGAGGTGAACTCAATGTTTTCATACCGGTCCGGAATTTCGTATCTGATATTGCCCAGGGTTATTTATGTAAGTATAATACCTCCGGGGCTCGTCTGACATGGCTAAATGATATTTTTTATCTTTTATTATACTTACTGAGTATTATGATTTTGGGGGTAGTTTCATAATTTGAGCATGACGGGCCTCCGTATGAGGATTCTGATGGTGTTTTGAAATGTTTTGAATGATTTCGGTAGGAAATAATGTCAGGGGGTATTATCATAATTTGGCACTCGGAGAGATCATTGGCAATCTTAGGTGATATTTTTGGCTACCTCTTAAGCATTTGGAGACGATGAATTGGTGAAGAGTATTCCCGGGTGTTTTCTCAGCATTAAGTGTTATTAATGTTCGACCGGGGGTGCACTTTCGAAGTTCCGGGACGCTGTGATACTTATTCCGGTTTCATTGGATATTTTCTAACTAAGTTTGGCTAATTTGATTAAGACTAGGCTTTTGGACCCTAAGTTGATATATTATGCCAAGCTTTTCTATAAATACAAGACCATAGGCCCAAAAAAAGGTTTCAGGCTCTTGCCACGCTTCCCAATGCCCAGGATTCGCGACTTTATGCTACACTCGCGACTTTTTGCACCAAAAGTCGCGAGACCACCTAATCATCTCCCAAACTCGCGACTTTTTGCACAAAAAGTCGCGAGAGCATGTATTCATTGTTGTATTCGCGAGATTTCGTTGCCTGGACCCCCGACTCGCAAGTTTTCACCTCCTTGACCCCGGACTCGCGAGTTTTCGTCTCTTGGGCACCATGACTCGCGACTTTTGGCAACATTCGCGACTTTTGTCCAAAAGTTGCTACGAGCACCCTAATTCGCGAGTTTTGGTGTTGTCATCATCTCTCATTTGTATTGATCATTTTTCGAACCGTTTTCATTCGGATTGTCATCATCTCTAATTTGTATTTGTATTCTTTGATTATTATAGTGAAAACCAAGGTAGAGCTGTGCTTTCCCGAGGACGTAAGCTCACACATTGTGGGTCTAACCTCGTATATCGCCCGTGTCCCCACAATAATTAAATGCAAGCATATAAAAGAAATTGACTGATAAAAAAGAAACACTCTAAAATATTTTTAAACAAGATCAATTTTGTGGCGTCCGAGACTTAGTCCCATTGAGAGCTCTTGTGCTGAGCTTGGAGCTTGGTATATATTGTGATGATACGAGATTCCTAACATGAAAGTGATACAAATGAAGAAAGTGTATCGGATTACAACCCTTATGTGGTAGAAGATCAGAGGAATGATATTTTACCTGGGATTCAATCAGTGCCACAGGAAGAGTCTTCAGTAGTGGGAACTTCTAGCTGACCCCCGGAGCGGGATTTCATCCGGTGGGGACCTATATATGAGTGCATTGAAATATTATCATATGGCATGATAATATGCCGAAGACATGCCAAAGGAATGAAAGGGTTCCCAAAAAAAAAGCCGAGTTTCGGTATTACAAAAATTTCATGGGAGGCTCCGTTTTATGTCTACAATCACATAGTGATATGACGGTGTAATATTTTACAGGTCGGATTTTGGTAGCATTTCACTTTTTTATTTCGGTCCATTTATCGAAAATGGGCTATATTTTAAATGATCGAAAAGATTTTACTCCGTAGCAGGGATATATTAGAGGTCAATATAGACCTCGGTTACAAAGAAGATGGGTATATGGCGAACATACCCAAGGTGTTTTATGTCCACGGTATCGAATCTGCAGATCCATGTCAGCTTGATGAACTTCAATGTCGTGACCATGTACTTTTGCCGGTTCGTTGGAAGCGTCTTTTCTCCAATAGTTCAATCCGTTGTCGAGGTTTTCTATCATTTCATATCGAGATTCAAGTATGAGTTATATTCGACATGGAATAACGATTCCTCGCAGAGGTTGTACGTTTTTTAAACCCGTTTTGAGGTAGTCGCGTGGATTGCATGGAACGACACTTGATTGGCAATTGTGAGACGCGTGAACCTTACATGGAAAATGAGTTGATACATAGCTGCATTGGGGGGAATTTGGCCACGTGTTGTTTGATTATATGTATGTGCACGGAATGGTTGGAGAGAATGTTAGAAGCGGAATGTTGGAAATACCAAGTCAACGCGACTTACTAATTACATGGAAAACATAATAGGTCGCATGAGTACATGACAATTGTCTTGTGGAAGTGTTCAATGCTATGCAAGTGCATGCATGGTTGCAAAACAACACAAGGGCATACATTATTCCCAAGGAAATGATAAGTTGGATATGTGATGGTGCCATCTTATGATATCATCATTGTCTCACCGGTCAATAGCAAGAATATGATCATGATCCTATTTCCGATCCGAATTCACCCATTGAATCCGATTTGTGAATTTCTGAAGGATAATGACAAGTTTTATACTCCGTTTCGACAGCCATACTATAAAAAATAAAGTTCGTAGCAAAATGAGAGATTATGGAGAAAATGAAGTAGGTTGGTTTCTAAAAGATCCACGGTAAAGTATGGAAGAGTTTGGTCTCATATATACACAGTATATTCGGGAAATGAAAGATTGTATATTTATGGTCACATGACATTGTCACAATCATGTGATCGATAAAATGTATCGCTCTCAAAGTTCGGCGTGCAAACCATTCTGATATTCAATAGCAAGTATATTTATTCAGTTGCAAGTATATTTCTCGCCATGGTTGAAGATAAGGAAGTAGTATCCCTTATATACGCCCTTCTATTATAATCACCGACACCAGGGACTTAAGAGTCCCAAGTATTTTGTCTTTTTTCCATCACAATTTCGTAAAAGTTACAAATGATTGTCTACAATTGGTGTATGATGTTGAGAGGTTATTGAAGCGTGGCTAGTTTGGAAAGTTGATTAATACGATGGGAGGAATGCCCAAGACCGAGCTCGAGGATGTTTACTTGAATATTCAACCTGAGAACATAGCCACTCTCCCTAATAACGATTTAACATGACCTTAGGAAAGATGACATGAGTATGGAGGAGCTTACTCAATATGTACTCAGTTTGTTCGGGATTATAGAACGTGTGAAAGAGCGAAATTAATGATTTGGGTTTTCTAGTTTTGAGTTATCAGTGGGGTTTTCTGGTTATCCATTAGGAGAATATGAGATAGTGAAATATCAATCATCTCTATGGAAACTCGTCAATGAGCTGTATAGCTATTGAGCATGTCCCATACAATATATCGATGGCCTATGTGGTTCAAGGTTCAAGGCTCGGAGACTAAGGAAGTTTATGACAACTTGGTGAACTGTTAATTGTTACATTGATCGTACATATCCTATAGTGAGGAAGTATCTTAATATTGAAATTGAGGAGTTGAAGAGTAAGCTTTTGGAAATATACCACATCGAGAAATTATTATGACAAAATACAAAACTAGCATGGAAGATAAAACGTTCGCGAATACAAGTATTTATCGTGACAAAATGAGAAACTTCAAGTATGGATAGTGAAGATGTGCTTAAAATGCAAAGTTATTAATCGACAAATAACCATGAAACACGTGAGGTTATTATTATAGAATCACAAAATGAAACTCCTGAGTGGAGGTGTGTTATTAAAAGATGGTCTCGTCTTCTCATTATTTGAAGCGTGTATTTATGTGTCAGCACACATATTTAATAATCAAGGCTTGCTGAATGGTTATACGAATTGTGCGGGTCTTTTATCTATCATTCAATAATATTCGAGCATTTCATGAAGTAATCGGATCACCGTGGTTTCCTTGTTGTTTGAGAAATTAAACATGTCTTAATCAATAATTATTCTATGTTTGGATCATGTGGGTGTGTGTTAATGAAATTCCACGGAATTATAATTGAGGATTTGGAATTCAAGAACATTGTTAAGCTTGGATGGATGAAATTAAATCTCAATTCGATGATCAAATTATTTACAACAATGAGCATAACGTTAAGGCGGCAACCGAAATGGTATTCGTTCGGGTTATTCTTAATCTATAGTGAAGGGTTCATCTGTTCGTTTAACTTCAATATCGAGAATGGTTTTCATCTAGAATAATATTCATGAGGACTTCCAGTAATTGGTTATTAGTCGTAGCATCACCGTATCTGCCATTGGTGATTAATTGATCTTTCCAAATACCTTTATGGAGTTATCTATCAACGTTACCTTTTTTAGTCATCTAACGAGATCCCGAGAATTATGGTTGATCGGAATTCAGAAGTATCAACCACTATCAAACTATGCCTATTGGAGTTCACGAAAGAGATGTCCAATTGTGTTATTTTATTGATTGCCCGGAATGGTATTCGTCCGGAAATATATGATTATTGAGCATGCTTTCTTAATTCATCTATGACATTATCGAGCTGACAAGTATTTTGACAATATATGCTTTCTAGCGGATGTCTTCGCATAGAACTATTAATCAACATATTAAGGTTATCTGTCTTAACAACAATTTTGTTGCTCTCGAATGATCTATTATACTCCTTGTCACATTGGGATATACGGGAATAAAGGTGACTTTATTAATGGAATGCGTAGTCATGGACTTTCATATTCTTCAGTCACATTGGGATGTAAGAAAATGCTATCTTTGGTAGAAGTGATTTAAATATAATCGGAGCTATCATAGCTATGCCCCATTTTGATGGTGAAGTCATGTACCTTCTTGAGAATAATAAGCATGAAAGGAAATCAAGTCGACAAGATATTTTCCTAGTGTTATATTCCGAAGCGATGTGAAGACACCTAATGCTAAGAAATATATTTATATGGGGGCATTCTAAATAAAAATAACGAGTTGATTGACATTATGCGGTTTTGTTCTGGAAGAAAAAAGGAAAATGATATAAAGATGGAACATCTATTATTATGGGGATTTAAAGATGCAATTAAATTCCTCGAAAAAGTGGATATTCTCCCGTTAAAATGAAAATATAATTATTTGAAGATGTGGAAATCGTGTTACAAGCAGGGCTCGTAGAACCTGTGAAATACACATAGTCGGTCATGGACCTAGTGATGGCTCCAAAGTCAAACGGTACCTACAGAGTTTGTATTGATTTCACTTAGTTGAGTGAAGCATAGTCGGATGACCTATATCTACTGCCACTATTGACATATCGGCTTATTCGACCGGATTGTAGTTTCCCAATTATGCATTTTTGGTTCGAAGAAACCAGATGCCATGTACCAACGATCGATGAAATCAATATGTAAAGATGTGATGAGAAGAATATGTGGAAGTCAATAGTGATTGGTATATAGATAAAAACCAGTGTGGAAATAATCATTTCCAATATTTGAGCGGGTGATTGAGTATACTGAGGAAGTATTGAATGAGGTGGAATCCTCCTGGATGTGAGTTGTTGGTGAAAGATGGAAATTTTTCCTGGTCTATGATGTTTGCAAGAGAAATAAAAATTGATAAGTACATAATCGGGTGGCTTTTGAAGTTTGAGAATGTTTTATAAATATCGATCTGTTTATGTCTCCACTCCTCCTCAAAAACCTTTAGGTTTATATTTTGCGTATTCACAGAAGTCATATATGATGCCTTAGTTGGGTTCGATGATGAGAAAGAGGGGTCATAATTACGTTAGTAGGAAACTACAAAAGGTCGAATTTCGATGAACCGACCTTAGACTTGTTCAGAGAGAAGATTTAAGATCTTATGAAAATGAGTCTCATTAAAGTGATCATATATGCGGAGGCATCTATTGACAAAATGGGATAGAGTAATTATTTCCTTCCAAAGAAACGTTCAAAAAAATAGTCACGTGACATTGTCACATTTGCAGTGTCCGCTTCTGGCACTATACAAGTTTTGATGACCGTGGAAGCAAAGACCCATGCTATTTAACCCCGTAGCGGGATATAGACGAAAAATTTTCTACATGATAAAACGAGTAAGCTTATTACGTTGTTATGAGCGAAATTTCTAATGCTCAAAGTGCAGATTGCGGACATTTGCGATACTCGCAAATCTAATTCAGTCAATACTAGGGACTTGCGAATAAAAACGTTTGGTCAATATGGAAGAATGTGATGATATTATGATAGTTTTGAATTAAATATGAGGATGATATAATCGTGATCCGCTGATCCAGCAATCATGATTAGGCGAATACAAGGAATCAATAGTTTATTCCTCTCGGAAGAATGACAGCTTATTGAATGGAGTGAAACCCATTGTTATTGGAATTCTTCCCATATATTATGGATTGTCGCAAAGTCATGTCTCCCTGTTCAAATGATCGATATATCTATTGTCCTTGATATAGCTAAACAATTCATTTATCTATTCGCACTTGATAGTGTTAACCGATTCATCCCCAAGTCGGCATATAAACATTTATTTCTCTCCGGATTGATGAACAAAGACGTTTAATGAAATGAGGCATTCTATGACTATGTGGGTATTCGGAATAATATTTTGTGATCATTGAAGTGTATTGCGAGCCAAGAGGATACTTGTGCGAACGCATCTATTATCTAACGAATCAAATGTGATAGAAATGATTTATTATCAGTTTCCTATCATCATTATCAAGAGATCAACTATTGAGATCACCTCAAGATGAGGGTTAATCTTCGGAATCGTATAAATAATCAGTTAGTAGGCCATCCATATCTTCGATGTTCATCTTATGCCAAGTTAAGTGCATTCAAGAAAGAAGTTTATACCGAGGACTATGATGACCATGAAAAGGTGATAAGATAAATATTGCAAGTTAAATTAGAAATTGGATTAGTATTGCTCTAAGTATCTACGGTGAATATCGCAAGCGAAATTAGAAGCTGAGTCATTGTTACTCTGAGTATCTATTGGGAAAATTAAATAATTGTTCATGATTGTCCTATCGACACATGGGGACTGATATTAATATGGACCTTCCTGATGGCTGTGAACAAGGAGCAATTGTGCATTATGGTATTTAAATGGGGCATTGAACGTATTAAGTTGAGTAAGTATCCCTTTGGAAAAATGAAATGAGAAGTTTCCTCCTGATCGTATTGTTTGCTAGTTTGGGATTCCTGAGGACTTGGTGTCATATAATGCAACGAAATTATTCCTAAACAAGCAAGTGAATTATGCAAGTATTATTATATCCAGCAGAAACAGTGTCTCGTGCCTGCGAGCGGCAAACGAAGCTCCCTCTAATGTTTCAATTATAGTTTCGATGTTAGATATTGCGCACAATTTTTTGGGGAAAAGCACGAGTGAATAATGCGTGCAATATTATGTTATGTTGCATCCTATGCCTATGACTTTCAGAATCACTAATGGATTTTATTGAGACACGTCAAAGCTAAATATCCGATGTAATAAGAACCTCGTAAGGAGCGCAAGTAGTCAAATTGAGGTATGTTTTTACAATTGCGTTCATTGCTATTAATTGTTATTAAATTCCATGCACGTTGTATGATGTATGAGGATACGGTGGTGATGATTGAATGAGCATATAAGATTGTGAACATGAGCGGAGAGGAGCTGCCACAGACTTGACATATTTCCAATTTGCGTAAGTATTATGTATAGACGCGACTCGTTGATCTTTTTAAAGATGAAAATCCCCATCTTTTTTATTATATTCTTATTTTTATGTATCTTTTTTGACGACATGAATTCAATCGACTAGGCGACTGGTAAGATCGGAGTAGGTTCATTGTATTTTAGTTTGATAGAGGATGGAAATTAAATAATAAGTTAGATTAGAAATGCAATGCACCGCTTGTCGTATAGTCGATCATTTTCAAACTCGTCAAATTAGATACTAGACAAAATACTTTAAATTTGATGAGTCTTTCTGTCTGTAGCAAAATCGTCTATACCTATATACTACTGGATTATGTCAAGGGGCCCGATTGATTGTTTCATAGCCGATCTTGTACCGAGCATGTTCTGTGGCAAACGGGGTGCTTTTTGACCCGACTCCTCCATGACACGCCGGCTAGGGTCGCGCCCTCGTCGGAGGCTGGTCCACTTCCGCAGTGGCCCCTAGTGCGAGTAAATACTGGCAGCGAGATATACCGGCGGCGAAAGTGTGATTGCCATGGGTGCAAGTATATACCGGCGGTGAAAGTGTGAAGGCCCCGGGTGCAAGTATATACCGGCGGCGAAAGTGTGATGGCCCCGGGTGCAAGTATATACCGGTGGCGAAAGTGTGATGGCCCCGGGTGCAAGTTTATACCGACCGGATAATGTGATGCCGCGGTGCAAGTTGGCACCGTAATGACCCCGGGTGCAAGTTTATACCGGCGGGACAATGATGCCACGGTGCAAGTTGGCACCGTGATGACCCCGAGTACAAGTTTATACCGGCGGGACAATGTGATGCCGCTGTGCAAGTTGGCACCGTGATGACCCCGAGTGCAAGTTTATACCGGTGGGACAATGTGATGCCGCGGTGCAAGTTGGCACCGTGATGATCCCGGGTGCAAGTTTATACCGGCGGTACAATGATACCGCGGTGCAAGTTGACACCGTGATGACCCCGGGTGCAAGTTTATACCGGCGGGACAATGTGATGCCGTGGTGCAAGTTTATACCGTGATGAACACGGTGCAATGCCAATGGGATAGTGTGATGTCACGGTGCAAGTTTATACCGGGGGGAAAGTGTGATGATCTCGGGTGCAAGTTTATACCCGGAGACAACGTGCAAGTGAATTGCGGGTGTTTCGTGAGACCTTATGAGAATGAGATGATCTCGAGTGCAAGTTTATACCCAGAAATAACACGCAAGTGAATTGCTAGTGCTTCGTGAGGCCCTATGAGAATGAGATGACCTCGTGTCAGTTTATTCCTGAAGAAAAATGAGCAAGTGAATTGCTGGCGCTCTGTAATGCCCTATGAGATATTTTACATCCCTATGAGAATTGATGGGTGCTTGTTGAAAATCATGAACATGTGATTGAATTGGGGCGCTAAATGAAGCCCAAGATTAATGGGTGCTTGTTGAGACCCAAGTACAAGATGAAATGGGATTCTCATTGATGCTAGAGATTACTTGGCACGGGTAAAATCCGTAAGTGAAAGTGATATCGAACACTGGTTGTGCTCTACGGAAGATATTATTGTCTATGGAAAAAATGGACGAATAATGCTTTTATGGCATAAATTATCATGGTACCTTCAATAAATAGAGCTTGGTTATGTCGAGTAATCCTTAATTATGATCAAGGGATTTGATGAATTGTCTTACGGCACGGTTCTCAAACTATCACACCTATGATCGAGTATCCTTAATCGTTATACGAGAGGCCGAACGATTACCCAATAACAAGGAATACTGTGTTATTTACGATAAGGAGAATAATATTAATTATTGGAGAAATTACGAAGCCACGTTATGACATGACTCCATTTGTTAAACTGGCCACGTTATGGTCATATACCATTGATTTCATTATTTATGACCGCATATTTTAATTCACAATCAAACTGACCAAGTGATGGTCATATGGTATCAATTCTCGTTAGCTATGATCAGACACTCTCAGATATTACTGAAATTGTAAAGTGATACCCCTATAAAGGGACCATTGTCTGAAAAATCTATCGCCCGCTTAATCATCTACACATTCAGTTACTTGCCGATGGATCATGTTCATATATTTCATTCGGATAAAAGATCAGAATGGAAAAATACTCGCCCTATGGTATGAATTCAACTAAATTCCATTACGGCTGGGGACTTCCAGTTGTCATTTAAGTGATCGAAGAAGTGGCCCACAACAAAGAATATTCTGAAAATAATGTTTGTCGTATAAGGATATCTAATGGCACTCATATTTGCCTATTTGATGATTAAGAGATCTCATTCATGGTAGATTTGATAGCTTATGACACAATAGTTTGCTTATTGGTGAACGAGCAAATTTATACATTAAAAAATTCTCGAGAAAGATTGTAAAGCGGCATACAAAGCGGATTCGTTTCGGACAGTAACTAAGGAAAGACATTTGTCTCGTCCATGACGCATAATATTCGTTTGATAAGTCAGTAAAACCGTCTAATATGATAGCGTATCTTTGTCTCGAACAACGTTGTGTCGCTTGCCCATTCTCCGGATGTCAGCTAGATAAGTCAAAGAGATATAAATAAGTTCTTGTTGGGCGTTCGGTAATCGATTTCGAAAAATTAAAGTGTTATTTATGTCATTTTTAATATATAAATATGTTATTTACACTATTTGAAAATTTAGTTATATTTTTAAACTTTTCAAGGTTAAGTTATCAATAAAAACGATATTCATGTTTAAAACATTAACATATATTAAAATTAAAAAATAATTATTTTTAATCTTTTGAATTAAATATGTAATTATAAATATTAGAAAAATATTTACAAACTTTTTGAGTTTAGAATTGTTTGATTATAACAACTTTTGTACTATTTTTATCATTTTCAAAGTTTGATATTTCTTTACATTATTAAAAAATTTCGATATGTTTATAAATATCAATTATAAATAAAAACAATATATTTTACAATATTTATTACTTTTCGTTTTAAATATTTATAAAAAAATAAAAAATATATATTTGTCGAAAAAAGTTAAAAAATTATTTATATTTTTTATTATTTGGAATATTACGTGAGTTAAATTATTCGCTGTGGGGCGGGTATTCGCAAGGTTGAGACACGGATTTGAATATTCAAACCCAATGTAGATTTGGGGCGGGCATGGATTTGAAGTTATAAGTGGTGGGGCGAGCGTGGATTTGATCAAACCCGACCCAAACCCTACCCATTGACATCCCTAGTCGGAAATGATGCAAGGGGAATTATCGTAATTTGGTACTCGGAGAGCTCGTTGGCGACCTCATGCAATATTTTTGGCTACCTCTTAAGCATTTGGAGACGATGAATTGGTGAAGAGTATTCTCGGGTGTTTTCTCGGCATTACGTGTTATTAATGTTCGACCGGGGTGCATTTTCGAAGTTTCGGGACGCTGTGACACTTATTCCGGTTTCATTGGATATTTACTAAATAAGTTGGGCTACCTTGATTATGACTGGGCTTTTGGATCCTAAGTTGACATATTAGTCTATGTTTTTGTATGTATACAAGACCCTATACCCCATAAAATGATTCAAACTCTTGGCACGTTTCCCAAAGCCAGGGATTCGCGACTTGATGCCACACTCGTGACTTTTTGCACCAATAGTCGCAAGACCACCTAATCATCTCCCAAACTCTCAACTTTTTGCACAAAAATTCGCGAGAGCTTGTATTCATTGCTGTATTCGCGATATTTCGTCGTCTGGACCCCCGACTCGCGAGTTTTCGCCTCCTTGACCCCGGACTCATGAGTCTTCGTCTCTTGGGCACCATGACTCGCGAATTTTGGCACCATTCGCGAGTTTTTGTTCAAAAGTCGCGACCAGCACCCTAATTCGAGAGTTTTCGTCGCCTTGGGCGCGACGTAGTGGAATTGATCATTTTTCGAATCGTTTTCATTCGGATTGTCATCATCTCTCATTTGTATTTGTATTTGTATTTGTATTTTTTGAATATTATAGTGAAAACCATGGTAGAGCTATGCTCTCCCGAGGACGTAAGCTCACACATTGTGAGCTCAACATTGTATATCTCTCGTGTCCCCACAATAATTAAATGCAAGATTATAAAAGAAATTGACTGATAAAAAAGAAACACTATAAAATATTTTTAGATGAGATCAGTACCGGTCCGGACCGGTATGAGCGGTATGGCTGGTATACCGAGCAATATACCGACCGGTAAAAAAAAATTACCGGTACCTCCAGGTTTTTTTGTACCGGCCGGTATAAAAACATCGAGTAAACTAGAACTTTAAAACTCCAATTCACTTCAATTCGATTCTTTCACCCCTACACGAACCCAACTCGTGGTAATACTTAAATACATTATATTTTTAGTGTTATAGTTTAATGTTGTAGACTTTTGGTTTTAAAAATTTAATGTTTAAAATTGGCTGACGTTTGCCGGTGACCCTCCAACTTTCGGGTGGTATAAAATGTATGTCCTCCAAGTTACGAAATTGCAAATATGACACCTCAAGTTAACAAAAATATGCAAATATGACATCTCAAGTTAATAAAAATATGCACATATGACCCTCCAACTTTAATTAAATGCATGTACGACACCTCAAGTAAACAATACCGTTTAATATTGACAATCTACGACATTGTTATTGTTTTACGTCCGGATGCACATTTCTCGAACTTGAAGTATCAATTTTGTATAATTTTTCGTATAAAAGATTTATTTGCATAATTTGTGAACATTGAGAACGAATACTGCCAACGAAAAATGTTTGCAAACTTAACGGAAAATCATGTGCTAAATACTAGGGGTAAAAAACAAACGGTATTGATAACTTGATGGGTCATTCCTGCAATTTCATAAGTTGGAGGCATAACCTTTACACAGCTCGTAAGTTGATGGTGTAAGGACCCCTCGGGGGTGCGAGAGAGAGGGCACCTTAGGCGAATCCCTACATTGGCTATAGACGGGGAATGATCGTATGTTAAGTATAATGATTCGTCTCCCATTGCACGAGGCTTTTTCCCTAGCAAAGTGGCAAGCGGAACGTTAGAACTGGAAAGTTAAGCGTGCTCACCCTGGAGCAATTCAGGGATGGGTGACCCACTGCGATGTGTGGGTGCTAGGGAAAAAGTAAAACCGTGAGGACTAGGTGGGTGTCATTAGGGTCAGCCTAGTCCAAAGCGGACAATATCGTGCAAGCGGAAAGGCGGGTCGTTACATTTGGTATCAGAGCAGAACCCGGGTTATAGTCGGTGTGTTGGGGCAAACCTCAGCGAGGACGCTGAGTCCATAAGGAGGGGTGAATGTAAGGACCCCTAGGGGGTGCAAGAGAGAGGACACCTTATGCGAATCCCTACATCGGCTATAGACGGGGAACGATCGTATATTAAGTATAATGATTCGTCTCCCATTGCACGAGGTCTTTTCCCTAGCAAAGTGGCAAGCGGAACGTTTGAACTGGAAAGTTAAGCGTGCTCACCCTGTAGCAATTCAGAGATTGGTGACAACACTAGGAAGTGTGGGTGCTAGGGAAAAAGTAAAACCGTGAGGACTAGGTGGGTGTCATTAGGGTCAGCCTAGTCCAAAGCGGACATTATCGTGCAAGCGGAAAGGCGGGTCGTTACAGAGGAGCTATTTATGTAATTTTCTCGTTTAAAATTTATAAAAATAAAGATTAGATAAATAAATTGCATATCAATCCTTCAAATATGTTTTTATTTATTTTTGAATTAAGGAATTAGATAATAAATAAAGATATTAATAAAATAATAGAAGATGATTAGTTTTGTAATTGTTTAAGAAAGATACTTAGTTTTGAGAACATCAATTCTAATATTACTTATTCATGAAATTCTCCCAAAAAACATGGGCTCACCCAAAATATGGACTAGATATTTTAAATTATTTTATTTTTTAAAATAAATAGATGTATTTTATTGCGATTATTTTTATTATAAAACTTCGAGTGTTGTTTGTCAATAACTCCGAACTTTAATATATGGTAAAGACGGTCCACCAAAAGTTTGTACATTGCGTGCAAAACCCCCCGAAATTGATATAATGCATGATGTTAACCCCCAAATTTTTAAAGTTGGAAACAACATGTTCTCAAAGTTTAAGAATTACTTGGTTGATCCGTGAAATTCCATAACTATTTATATTTGACTATTGTTCTCGTTAATATTTTAAATACATTCATAGTTTGTATTTGACATATTAACCTTGAAAAGATGTAATTATTAAGTTTTCAAACTTTGAAAAACTTTAAAAATAACATTTAAATTTTCAAAACATCTCATATGAAAAAATGGAAAACAGGTAATATTCAATAGATGATCATTCTTGAACGATTTTAAAACTTATGGGACTTTGCATACAATTTACAAATTTTGGGGTATCGACTTTACACTATTTTAAACATCGAGGGTCATCGTCGTTATTTTCTTATAAATCTTCGTAAGCCAAAAATACTTTGGATAGCACAATATCAATAATTCACTGATTTGCAAATTTTAATTTGAGTCTATAAATAATTGACCATCTGAATTATTCATGTCTTCCATCATAGACATGTAAAACAATAACATCAAACATTTAGACATGATCTTTACAACTTGTATACTAACTAGCTACATTGAAACATTTTATAGTGTTTCAAACAATTTTCTTTCTTAAATCTTTTTAGAACTCTCCGTTTCATTAATATATTTAATAATTGGAAACTCAATGTTCATAAAATTCAATACAATTTATGCATAAACACTAAATATGCATACAAGTGAGATATATATTTAATGAAATCATTTTTATTTAAAAAAGGTAGAATAANCCATACACAATGTAAAACGACCGATCCAATCAGAATTGATACGAATAAACCAAGCATAATGTCTGGGACCGATGGTTAACTCCCTGTAAGTGTCCCCGATCTTACACTTGGTGATTAAAACAACTTCGTTAACATAAAACTTATTAGTTTATTGAGAAGTTCGTTATATTACTTCGTTCTGGCAATTAAAAGGATAAGAATTGAATGAAAAGAGTTATATTGAAAATAAGAAGTAAGGCAGATACAAAGTACAAAAAGAAATCTAGCTAATCTGCCCCTCTTCTCTATCTTCAATCTCCGGCTCCTGCGGTTCGGTTCGGGCCGTGAGCTGCTTCAGTTCTTCTTCCTGATCGGCCACCTTTTGGTTGACTGCTCTCTCCATCTCTTCAAAGAGGTAGAAGAAAGGGTCTTCTTCCAGAACAGGTTCTTCCAAAGTTGGAATAACCTGAAACTTGCCATCTTTTTCAAGTGGCTCGATCATCTTCCATCGCTCGTCCGAAGGGGAAAGCCCGAACTGCTGAATAACTTGCTCGCGCATGTTATCCAAATATTTGGCAGTATATACCCCATGTATGTTATCCGCTAAAGCGAATAACAAAGGGGACCGAGCGAATCCCAAAACCGCTTCCCGGACCGAACCTTCGGTCGAAGTACTGGTCCTTGTCAACTCCTCTTCCAAGGCCGTCTTCTATTCTTGGGCCCGAAAGAGAAGCTCGTTCAGCTTATTCCTCTTCTCCTGGGCCCGACCTTGGACTTCGTTGATTTCTTCATCTTTGGCCCGCAGGTGGGCAATATGCCCCTGAGCTGTTTGCAATGTCTTCTCCAACTCAGAGACTTTATCAGCTAAGAGTGAGACCTCCGTCCCGGCTCTTAGCAACTCATTGTCCAGTCGGTCATGGTCCTCCCGTACCGTGACCAACTCATTATGCTTTATCTCAACTTGCCTTTTTGCAAGGTCAAGTTGATCTTGGACTTGTTGGAATACAACACTACCACCCTGGTTCTTCTCCACGGTAATAGCAGTTGTGAAGGCTTTCCTCAACATCTGCATAAGTTAAGACATTTTAAAAGAGGAAACTTCGGGCCTTCATGTTAAGTAAAAATTACCTTAGTGGTGAGGTCGTGGAAGTCTTCCATAATCTCTTCCCCAGATACGTCCGCCTGGACGTTCTTTGGTTTCTGCTCTCCGTAAAGGCGGAAGTCCTTTAGGAAATCGCTCCTCCAGGAGGTTAGTTTCCTCCCCTTGCTGAACCTATCCAGCAGGCCCAGAGCAACTCCCCAGTCGGAGTTGGTCATCGGGCCCGATGCAGGTTCCTTCAAAACGATCCCCTTAGTGGGGACCGGAGCACTATCCCCCCTTCTCAGCCTTTTCATCTCCTGCGGGGCTTCCGCTTCGGTCACCCTTTTCCCTTTTCCTAAGGGGACCGGCGGCAGGGAGACGTTCGCCTTAAGCTGAGGACAGGGGAGAAACCTTCTCCACGGGAACGGCTCCCTGCAGCAATAAAGCAATAGTTTTAGTATTAATAAAGGAGGTATTTGCGATTTGATAGAGGCTGGATAAGCTCAAAGAACGAATCCGATCCTTTATCACCTCCTCTACCACTCCAAATACCCGAAACGCAGGCCCTTCTCCAATTGAAGGCTGCCCTGTGCAGCGAAGGGTCAACGTGCCCGCGCCGGTTGTTTGGATCGGGGGATTCCCGGACCCGAAGGGACCAGCGTATCCCCAGTTGCTGATTCACTCCCCTCAGCGCTGCCCGATGTTTCGCGTTGTCCTTCAGAAGGATGGACCGAAGCAGCTGCCATGCGTTTGAAGCGAGAGCTTGGCATTGTCTCAGTCGAATCTGCAAAACAAATACATAAGGATCAGGAAAGTATAAACTTAAAACATTACTTCATACCCGATCCTTCTGATGGATCTGAACTAGAGAACACCCCCTTCGGGGCTGGGGCTCCGGCCCTACCCACAACATCTATTTCTATTAATCTTTTCTCCCGAAGCAGATCTATTCGCCTAAGGTGTGCTTCGGGAGGGGGGAACATCGCAAGCGTATTTGCGGTGTCCGTGCGGGAGGGGTTGAACCTATTTCGGTCCAACTGACCTATGCATGGGTGGGTTAGGTGCGGCCATACTTTCAACATATCCTCTTTGGGGACTGTTATCCACACATAGCAGGCCTCCCACGCATAGAGAGACTCTTCTTTATCTACAATTGCGCACTCTTTGGTGCGCACCGCTATATAATACAACTTGCGGCAACCTAACAGACCCTTCCCCTTTCGGGATCCTACCAAGAACATGTCAAAGAAGTGTTCTAGAGTCGGGGCCCGATTCTGTTGGTAACAATAAAAAATGAACGCTATTATATACACATAACTGCCCGGAAACAACGCAAAAGTAGGGCAGTGAATCTCCTTAAGCACGGCCGCTACAAAGGGATGTAGCGGAAAACGAAGCCCGCACTTTAGAGAGGCATAACTGACCGGAATGGCAGATGCCGGCACATTCATTGCCGCCGGAAGGAAACATGGAATATCTTCCCGTCCCTTCCAGATAGAATAATGCGCCGGAATCGAAAATCTAGACCTAAACTCCTCAATATCCAACTCAGACATGGAAGGGTATCGCATTTTATGAGGAGCCATAAGTGATACCTTAGAGAAACTGGATTGAAAGGGGTTGAACGTGGAATGGATCGAGGGCACAAAGAGTCGATTCTACAGTTTTTCCTTCGCGATAATGACGATGAGGAGAAACAGTGCTCGAAATCCCGATTTAAATATTAATCTCCCAGCCAATGGTGAGCCGCCACGTAATAATGCCCAAGATAGTGACAGTACAAAGCGCACTCATCACGCCTCTTGAACTATCGAATATGAAGAGGCGCAGATCGGGATATTAATATTTAAAGAATAACAAAGATAAAACTATAACTTAAATATACGTTATTTAGTTCTAAATACAATTAACTCCTACACACTAAGGGAAAGATCGATCCCCTGGATGCTCACTACCTACAGGTACGGTCCTAGGTTCTCATGAATATAGAGACATCATGTGATCGGCCTTGTATCACCTCTACGACGGCAATCAAGCCCGAGGGGCTAGTGATGTGAACTTTAGGACCGGGTACCTTGTAATGGGCAAGACCCATTAATTACTGGGCTAATTCAAATGGTGGAAACGAATTCTCGCAGCCCATTTGCACACTTAAGGAAAAGTAGCCCGATGTTCAACGAGAGGACCGAAGATAACCTTAGGCGAAATAAAGCGCTTTCTAGTAACTGGTTCCTTGGTTCAGTCCGAACGGTTACAGGCTCACGTTTTCCATACTTCGGGCCTCCACACGTTTACCACGCTTCGGGCCCGATCACGCAAATCACACCTCGGTCCCAACTTCGTTTTACATCCCGCGATAACAACTTCTAACAAACCTGTCAGAGGCGGTTACAGAGCGTGATCTACACACGCAGTAAACTCTATAAATACAAGGCGCGACGACGGAAATAGCAGGACCTTTTGGACGCGTAAGAACAGGCCGTTACCCTGCCGGAGTTCTTACTGCTTTCTTTTCCTTGTCATTTTCATTAAGCCTCTGTTGTATTCGTTATGGATTATTTGATTAGTGAACGGGCTGAGAGTATAATCTACTCTTAGTCAAATGGTTTTCACCCCAATTCCTGGGGTTTCCACTATACATCATTGTGTCATTGTTTATTTCTAGTTTTTAATCGTCTTCCACAACAGAAACAAATCAGAACCGAGTTCGTTTGCTAAACGAACCAGACGACTGTTGGTACCCCATAAAAAGAGACCATAACAAGTATAAAGTATAAACTATAGATTTTTTCAAACCCACTTCAAAGATCGCTGAAATTCACACCTAAATTTGTGGTGTCAAAATCGATCTAAGCTAAAAGGTTCAATGTTTATATGTTTACAAGATAGTTCATTGTTTTTAAAATTCTGTGATATATTTAGTAAAGGAATTATAATTTTTTTAATAATAAGCTAATTCCTTTTTAATACTTGGTAAACTATAAATGATAAGTAAGGACCATATACGCCTTAGGATCGAAAGATCCACTATGAATCAATGTTTCATATAATTTTGAAATTCCATACTGATTGAACCGATATGAACAGTATACTCGATTGTATACAAGCAAGTACCAAATTTTATTTTAATTATTATTTTTTAAATAATATTTAATTAGTTTTTTAGGATCCAACAAAAAAAAATCAGAAATCCACCCTAATATCTGATATCAACGGTATCAAAAATACTAGTGATATACTGTCCTATATGAAAACATTGCTACGAATATCCGAAAAATCAACGGGTATTATAATAAATAACATTAATAAAATAATAATAATAATAATAATAATAACAAAGGAAATATTTAAATGAAAAAGGTTAAATGTTGGCACTTCAATTTCATTCCAGCCGATTTACTCGCGCAGCAAATTAAACATTCATCGGAACCCGAATCAGACCGTTGCTATCTGGATCTCCGGATCCGCAAACTTCGCAACGCCCAATCGATGATTCGAACAAAGCACCACCTGACGGACTCAAAGAATCCGGCGAAGCGCGTCATCGCCGGACGGATGAATCCGCCGTTGTTATCGGAGGTAGGTGTGGTTGACATCGGCTGCAGATACGCGCACGCCGCTTGCTTAACAAGGCGATTGCGGATAGAGATTTCGTATCCAGGCTGTGTCAGCCTTGGAGGTGTCCGATTTGGGGAGCATACCGCCGCCGGAGAAAGAATGTCCTTCAATGAAGTGTAGCGTTGTGTGGTTGATTTTGCAGAGGGCGATTGGAGATTCTCGAAAGATGGATTGGAGTTCCGGCGTTGGATAGGATTGGGGATTTTAGTACCGAGGGGCGGGGAAGGTACGGCTCCGTCGTCCATCGCTGCTGTTTCCACCTCGGAATGTATTTTGTATGTGCTTATGATTGCTGGTGGCCGGCCGTTATGCAATTAGTTCTCAATGAGAGGGACGGGACCAGAGTCAACAAATTATTAAATAACTAAATTAATTATCTAAACATATTAAATATATATATCTTATATACTAAGACGATTCATCCCAAGTGTAAAGATAAAAAACCAACAATTTCTTCATAATTTACAAAAGTGACATTGGGTGGGGTTTTTTTACTTTTCACCTCTCAATTTTTATATTGCATTCAGACTAGAGTCACCATGCTCTTCACAATTTCTCCCCTCCATGTCTCTCGAGACCGCTTTCTATCACAGTTTATCTATCGATGCACCAAGGGAGCTTCGTTTCAGGAATCCACCAATTTTTAAATTTTCTTTGTGTTAACCAATCCTCGCATTCTTCAAGCAATGATGATCTATCAAAAAGCAGTGAAACGGCGTCGTGTCGTCTTCAGGTATATATCTAATAGAATATATACATTCCATCTCCATTTGCATTTTGTAATTTTGGTAAATTTGATTTTCATTGTTCAAAATTACATATTTAGTTCTAAAAGTTTAAGGTTTTGATAAATTTGTTTCTTACTTTGCAAATTAGATCCCTAAATTACCATGATAGATCTTTGAATTGTGTAATGCACACTAAATTTTTGAAATTGGTTTTGCCACAAATTAAAAAGTATGAAATTTGCATTCGGAGTGATGTGGAAATAGAAAATGTCTAAATTATAAGAGGAGTGATATCATGGGTAATTGACTTGGTCCAAATCTTTTCAATGTGATTCACTTCTCTTATGGATTGGGCTGCACTCTCCGACCCATTGAATCCTAAATTTCTAGATGGTATCGGAGCTTCAGGGTGGGTTTTGAGCTGGTTCGTACCGGTTTAGATAAAAAAAACTCGAGTAGAAAAGCGCATCGGACCTAAGCGACAAAAATAGATCGACCTATGTTTCGAGCACTACCGAGCATTTTGAAGCAAGTCTGAACCGGACCAAATCCAATTCGACTTGAGGGGGAGTGTTGAAATATATCTCACATCGGATGTGAATGAATCGAATTAGATTGTGACTGCATTACGTATTTTGTAGGTAACGAGGCTGAGTCTTCATATAAATGGGAGGTGGTCATTGGTTGTCCGCAGCTACAAGTCGACCTATGTTTTCGTTCATATTTTTGTTCATGTTGTTATGTTGTTGATTACTGCTTTGTAATTTTAGTGTTCCTTGTGAATTTAAACTTTGATATGGAATGGTTCCAACATAATTGTGGTGTGTTAGACTGTCGCACTCCCAAATCGACTAGGGCAGGTTGGGGACGTGACAACTAGTGAAAATGAGATTGAATAAAGTAAACATCTTAAGGTCGAGGGAACATATATATTGTTGTATAATTTTTAAACTACAATTTAATAAGTTCATTGGACTATTTCTTTTCCTCCAACATTTTTTTCTTATTCTTAAGGTATAGTGGAAGTGATCTCACTACTCCTACTATATTTTATAAATAGGAACAAAATGGTTGAGATATAAATATATGTGATAAGTACTTATATTCTTTGTTTTGATATTGTTCCCCATTTTATTTTATGTTTTATCTATCACAATTATTGTTATGCGCAAGAGATCTTGTTGCTGGTGTATTTTGTAGGGCATTGGCTACGCTAAAATTATCCTTAAATTCAATGTCATTTCGACGTTTGAGGAGCACAATTCATCAAATTTGATTCTGAAGATCAAATATATTTTACTATTGTTTTCATATAATGTATTTAATATTAACCTCTATTTTTTGTGTAAAGTCTTGAAACACCGGTCGAATCTCCGAATGGCTTGTTTCCCTGAACCGTAAGGCACTGAAGAATCTGTTACATGGACAGAAACTGAGGTGATGAAGAACTAAAGACTGAATGAGTACTGCACCTTAGAACAAGTAATTTTTTGTATTCATTAACATGTGGCTCGATAAATTTTCAATGTAATTGCACCGAATCATCATCCAAAAATCCTTTTGTTTCGAACTAGATGTCGAAGTGTAAATAAAAGTATCATCTTGTTGCATAAAACTGAAATCACTTACCGAAGAAGCGTTATAACGACATAATGAATATATTCAACAAAAATAGCTGTGTTAAAGCAGGATCTCTTAGTTTGGATTTTCCATAAAGGTTTGTATGTACAACTTGCAAAACCCTTGTACTTAAAGATGCCAAATTTGGTTCACATCACTAATGTGAAACTCCAAAAAAAGTTCTTCAAGAGTTGAGTTGTAACTGAAACTAGAAGATATTAGAACATAATATATAAACAATGTTTTCATATAGGTCTGGACCGCTATGAGTGGTACGATCGGCATACATGACGATATATTGGTCGTACCAAATATTGTTTTATTTTATTTTTTGAAAAATAATATTGAATTATCTTTTTAGGGTTGATTTGAAAAAAAATCGGAAATTGACCCTAATACTGGATACCGGACAGTACGAAAGAAAATGTTGGTTAAGCCCGATATTTGATGTACCGGACGATATACCGCCGGTATACCATTCGGTATGAAAACATTGCATATGGAAGCAAGTATTAAATTCGGAATTCCCGAATATTAACAAGAAAGTGAACATACTCATAAAGAAATATCATGTAGTCCATGGATGAACTTGTGCATCTAGAACTCTAGTTGTTAAGCCATCTTTCTCAACTCATTCCTCGAAGTCACTCAGTGTTTCTAGAGAAGTTTGAGCTAAAACCTTTCCCGATTGCACGAAAGCTTCTCGCATTTCCCAATAGAATTTACTTGAAAATATGACATCAGTCTGATAATGGATACGTTTGGAACATTGGTAGATAAATATCGGTGAAGTGAGATGATTGATTGTACTGTATATGAGATGAGTTGTTCGTGATTAAAAAATACTATTTTTGCATATCGGTGAGTGATCTCATAAAATGAATATTTTGCCCTTAATTTCAATTAATTGTGTAAAATGTGTATTTTACAAGTGATTTCAGATTACCGTTGGATTAAATAAATTATGAGTTCAGCACAGTTTTCGAACAAAATAGAGAATATAGTTTCCAAAATGTATTACTTCCTTGAGGAAAAAACCAACAAATCATCCAACTGATTGCGACCAATATTAAGCCATATGAACAATAATCTGAGAATACACAACAATATAACAGAAACCAGATAAAAGCAAATGGATAAAGAATAGCTATTTAACCTGTTTGCCGCGATAAGCAGTTTAAATTCTTCTTCAAGTTTAGATATTGTCTTGCCAAGAAGACTATCGGCTTCGACTACCACACCATTATCATTGTACTCAGATTCAGATTCTACTCCCGTCAGGGAATGCGTCGAGGGTTTTGGATCGGAATTGGGCGTCATGGACAAAAGTAAGAGAAAATATGGAGTTTAGGACAATTCGGTCTAAGCAAATGGACTTGTCTATATATATATATACCTTACTGTTGGATAAAATACATATATATTATATTTAAAAGGTTTATCGGTAGTTTATAATTATACCAAATATAATTATTATTATATTTGTGTATAAAGACTCATTCTTCCGGAAAGTTTTCAATATACATATTCTAATTGGAAGAATATGGGGTGATATTCTTCTTATTATTACTTCTCATGTCTTCTATAAATAAAGATTGGGTTGTGAAACTGAGAATATCGAATATATCGAGAAACAGAGAATACTGTATTCTCTTGTTTTATCTTCTGCTTACGTATGTTGATTCTGAGTTTATCGATAGCAACCATCGTTCCTGAGCAAGGGATCTTGCTGCTTGTGTAACCTGGAGAACACCGATTTTTCCGGAATTGTTCTTAAGTTCAGCATCATTATGACGTGCCACAAGCGACACTCAACCAGATTTGATAACTGAGATCAAATCACATTTATGGTATTATTTTCTATTTACTGTATTAATACTAATGTTGTTTATTTCTTTGAATGTTTGATACAGATTTCCAACAATTTTAAGAACAATATACTCTGGTTCAAAATGAAGATACACTCCCAGGTTCTATCGATTTTGTTTTGTTCTGAAAATAAGGAAATGCAACATGTCTTGTGAATTTGCTAAAATTTCTTTCAATCATTTTAAATGAAACTGTTGTCCAAATTGTCTTTATTTAAATGGAATTGTTTAGCAATTCCAAAGACACATTCAGACTAATCTGTCGTGAGCCTTCTGCATTTGTTTAGAAACCTTGAATCATTTTTCAAAGGATTCTAGATTGTGCGACGTTTTCAATTATAATAAAAAATATATGTGGATGTTTATATAAATTTTATATGCGAGTTAGATCTTAATTTTTAAATTAAGACTTGGCTTTAACTTGAGTTTTTATCGAAAGTTTGCAAATTGTTTGCTCTCCACTTTATTCGTAAATTTGGTATTTTTCAAATGAAAAGTAGAACCAATACTAATTCTGTTATTTTCGTCAGAAATTTTGGATGTTAGTTATTGAATTAGTCTCCTTATTTTAAATTCAATAATTATTTGAATTAGTATTTCAGTTTAATAATTTGATGATCATCAGCTCTTCTGCTCCTTAAAATTTTTGTTGGTAAAATATATATATTTACATATTTATTATATATGATGTGAATATGTGTTATATGTAAAAATTAAGAATAAGTTTTCATTTTTTCCGGAAATGTTGGTCATTAGTTATTGAACGTGTTTCTGAAATTAATTAAAAAAAGTTTTGACCCATTCCTAAATTTGTAATTTTCGGCAGAAATTTAGAAATTTAGTTTTTGAATTAGTTCCTTTATTTTATTGCCCTGAATGTTTAATTATTACATAGAAAATAGCTTCTGTAAAATCTAAACTAACTTTCTAAGATAATTTTTCTAGAAATACTGTATTTTTAATTCAATTAAGATCATTTTCAAATTTCATTGACTTTGAAAATTTGTAGACTTTATTAAAGTACCAAATAGTCATTAAAAAAAAAACAAATACCCAATGTTTCCGTATTGAAAATACTGAAATTATTATAAATTTTATTTAATGGTGTTTGTTGAATTTCTTTAGAAGCAATTAATTGCATTTTCATGCGTATCATTTGATTATCAATTATTTACATTATTTAATTGATACATATCTATTTACTTGATTAAAGTGATTCTGATATTTATTGATTGATATTATTATATAATGCAATTGTAAAAGATTTAATCTAAACTTTAAATATTCCAAAATGTGAAGGTATTATGTGAATGTCTTTCCATTATATCAATAAATAGACGTGATTTATAACATCAAATTAGATGTTTATAAATTATGTCGAAATAGTTTAATGAATCGTTTTGTGATGAGAAACGGTATCATTTAGTACAACACTATTCTTGAGGCAAAGAATTTGATTTCTTTAATGAAAAATTTCCACTATCCGGAATAACTCATCGTAACACTCCGAGAGATATCAAAATTACAATATCTATTGAGAGTTTTGGATAGAGTAATGTCAAATGAGAGAAACATTATATGTTGATGTTTATTATGTGTTATCATATTGATAAATATCAAATTGATAAAAATATTTAACTTACTCTTATATAGTTTCTTCTTCAAATTTATCGTGTTGGAAAGAAGCTATTAAGATAGAATTTGATTTTATCTTAAAAATTCAGATATGATAGATAGTTGATTGATATGCCTCCATGAGCAAAGTTTATTGACTACATTTAGAGTATCGTATAAATTCTTTCGTGATTGGTACATTGATATATATCAGTTGGTAGTCAAAGACTTAATTGAGAATCCAATTATTGACAACTTTCATATTTTGCTCCTGTGACTAGAATCACTTTTATCTGTATTCTAATTGTGTTAGTTTCTATTCATAAGTTTGTCATTCATGTGATGGATGTCAAGACCGTTTTGTGAATTATGATATTGAAGAAGAAATCAATGTGATTCGATTTGAGGGGTGTGTTGTTTTTTGCCAAGAGAACAAAATGTGCAGACTATTAAATTCTATTTTTGGTCTCAAGCAATTACCTAAATAAAGTTGATATTACCCGGGAGTATTTTCGGTATTGTGACATCCCGGGAGCTCGTCTGACGTGGTTAGGTGGTGTTTTCGATGTTCTCGTGTATTTACGTCACTTCATAGTTTCGAGGGTATTTTTGTAATTTGGACATTCCAGGCCTACATATGAGCTATCGATCAACGTTTCTAACAGTTTTGGATATATTCGGACCCGGACGGGGCTAAGGGTATTTTCGTAATTTGGCACCTGAGAAACGTGCCGGTAAGTTGTGGCGACGTTTTTGGTTGAGTGTTCGATATTTGGAAGCAAGGAATTATTTTACGGGGTTTTCCGGTATTATTTCATTGTTATTTTTGGCTAATTATCGATCGAAGTGCATTTCGGGAGTTCTGTTACGGTATGGCATTTATTCAAGTTTATTTTAATATTATATGTTTACTTTGGGCTCAATCCAGTGGAATTGGGCTCCTGGACCTGAAACTTGTTAATTGGGCTGGATTTTTCTATAAATATGAGCCCAGGGCACTGAAAATGGGGTCTGACTCTTTTTGTATCTCCCAAGACAAGACTTTCGTGAGGACTCGCGAGAGGTGATTCTTTAACGGTGGTAGACAGAATCAGAGAGGTGGAATGAGAGAAAACCATTATCGTGGCCGCGGCAGAAATCAGCCGCAAAGAAATCAATAGGGGTACAGATATGAAGCTTACTCACAAACTCCCGCGAATCAGCAAGCACTACCTCCTCTTCCGGCTGACCCCAACCAAGGTCAACCTATTTTGAATGTTGAGAACTCTCAACCAAGATGGGGTAATCTAGGCCCCAACATTATGACTATCGCGGGGGGAAAAAGTGTCGGCGATTCGAACCGTGCCCGCAAACGTTCTTACCAGGCATTACATCAGACGGGGCGCTTTATGGAAGTGAACATGGTCCAGTTAACGGATTTGGATAAAATGACAATATCGTTTGGACCAGAGGATTTATCTGCGGTTTTCTCCCCACAAGATGATGCATTGGTTGTCTCCCCTATCATTGCGAATCATCATGTTTCTCGAGTGTTAGTTGACACCGGAGCTGCTACCAACATATTAACTCTTGCGTCCTTTGAGCAGATGACATTGAAAGGAACCACCCAACTCCAGTCCGTGCATACAAAGTTAGTTGGTTTGAATAATAGTGTTGTTGCTGCTGAGGGATGTGTTGTTATGCCGGTAATCTTGGCGACCCAGAAATATCAAGGACCTTGATGGTGGAGTTTGTGGTGGTGGACCTCCCTATACTCCCCTATAATGCAATTCTTGGGAGAAGTTGTTTGAACCTATATGGAGCTGTGGTATCTCAACCACATTTGATGATGAAGTTTCCCACACCGTTAGGCGTTGGGAAGATGAAGGGTGATCAAGAACTGGCGCGCTCCTGTTATAATGTAATGTGCAGGAGTGGTATGGAGGGATC
This sequence comes from Utricularia reniformis, assembly GCA_009725065.1. Classification (NCBI taxonomy): domain Eukaryota; kingdom Viridiplantae; phylum Streptophyta; class Magnoliopsida; order Lamiales; family Lentibulariaceae; genus Utricularia; species Utricularia reniformis. The sequence goes on from RWGZ01000521.1 coordinate 229,565, forward strand.
AAAAGCGAAGTTACCCGTTTGTATGGTGAAATTCTCGTCCAATGAAGTTATTGATAAAAACGACGGACCGTCTCTTAGGAAGTTTAAAGAGAACGATATGAAGATGGAGCCTTTGGGAATCAAGACAGTGCCCTTATTCCCCGGTAATCTTGAAAAGACAGTGACGATCGGTTCCGAGTTGTCACCAGAGGTTGAGAATGAGGTAATTTCTTTTTTGCAAAATAATGTAGATGTTTTTGTATGGTCTTATCAAGATTATGTGGGGGTTGATCCCCAAGTCTGTTCTCATAGACTCAATGTTAACCCATATGTGCGACCAGTTCATCAGAAGAAGATGAAGTTTTCCCCTGAGAAAGAGAGGGAGATTGATGAGGAGGTGGAAAGTTTGTTGCATGCAGGATTCATAGAGGCTGTTAGATATGTGGATTGGGTCGCGAATCCAGTGGTGGTCCCAAAGTCGAATAATGGCTGGAGAGTTTGCATTGATTTTACTTATTTGAATAAGGCATGCCCGAAGGATCCGTATCCGCTGCCGGCCATTGACATGATGCTGGATGCGGCCTGTGGCTTTGAATTCCTTAGTATGTTAGATCCTATTAAATGATATAATCAAATTTTTATTGTGAGGATCTATTAATGCATTTTTAGATCCTATTAAAGGATACAATCATTCAAATACAAGTTGTTTACTTCATTTATAACAAATAAAGGCATTTTTTGCTATAGAGTTATGCCATTTTGTTTAAAAAATGTTGGGGCCACCTATCAACGTTTAATGAATTCGATGTTCAAAGATATGATCGTATAATATTTGGAGGTTTATATCGACGATATATTGATAAAGACTAAACATGAGGATATCCATATCTAGTATTTGAATGATTGTTTTGGGGTATTGAGAAAGTATAGGATGAAATTTAATCCGCTTACGTGTGCATTTTGTGTGAAAGGAGGCAAGTTCCTCGGCTTTATGGTGTCTGAGAGAGGAATTGAGATGAATCCTGGTAAGATAATAGCTATCCAAGAAATGACCCATCCGACGACTGTTAAGAAAGTTCAAAGGCTGATTGGGAGATTAGCCTCATTGAATCGCTTCATCTCGCGATCCGTAGAGAGAAGTTTGCCGTTTTATAAAGTCTTGCGTAAGACGAATCTCTTGTATTGGGACGACGAGTGTAGCAGAGCGTTTGAGAGTTTGAAAGACTATTTGAGTAAGCCGTTGTTTATGTCTCCCCCATCACCAAGGGAACCGTTGGGTCTATATTTAGCAGTAACGAAAGAGGCAGTGAGTGCAGCCTTAGTCAGGCTTAGCGATAAGGAACATAGACCGATATATTATGTGAGCAGGAAATTTTAGGGAGCGGAGTCCCGGTATACAGATTTGGAAAAGTTCGTGTTAGCTCTGATAGTCGCCTCACGGAAATTGAGGCACTATTTTCAAGGACATCATATTGCAGTCTTGACAGATCAACCTATCCGAAGTGTGTTATCAAAAATTGATGCCTCTTGCACGCTAGCAAAGTTGAATATCGAATTGGGCCAGTATCAGATAGAGTATATCTCCAGGCGAGCGTTAAAGGCCCAGGTGTTAGTGGATTTCATAGTAGAGATGACTCGGTCATAAGAGTTGGGTATTCAGGAGTACTGAGATGCCTTTGTAGATGGATCGGTGTCTGCCGGGCGAGCCGGTATCGGTGTTTATTTTAAGGAAATGAAGTATGGTGAAGAACATGAATATGCTGTAAAGTTGCGCTTCCCCGCAACTAACAACGTCGCCGAGTATGAAGCCTTGATATTTGGTATTAACTTGGCAGTGGAAATTTGAATCGTTCGTCTGCATGCTCATTCTGATTCGCAGTTAGTGGTGAACCAATTTGCAGATACTTGTGCCACCAATGGGAACCATTTGTGGAGGTATTTAGAAAAACTGAAAGAGGCGGCTAAAAATCTTAAGATATTCACGCTTACATATATCCCAAAGGAGGAAAACACGCGTGCAGACGGTCTCACAAAGGCGGCGACGATTTTAGAACTCTCGGATGAGTCAAAGATAACAACAATGATCCACTACCAGCCCTCTATCAGTCATGTAGAGAAACAGACAGCCGAGGTGGCTAATTTGGAACTTTCTAATGAGACATTGTTTTTATTGGATGCTATAACCGACGAGCCATCTTGGAAGGATGCTATCCTAAATTATCTAATCAAGAGAGAATTGCCCACCGACGAAGGTGAGGCTCAAAGGACTATGCAAGGAGCTACGAATTTCGTCTATGTGGATGATAAGCTGTATAAGAAGAATTTTGGAGGCCCATATCTTCGATGTTTGTCCCCGATACAAGTAAAGGCTGTTATAGAAGAAGTTCACGCTGGGGACTGTGGTGATCATTCAGCAGGTCGATCCTTGGAAAATAAGGTTAAGAGGGCTGGTTATTTTTGGCCAACACTGGTGAAAGATTGTGTGAATTTTATTCGGGCTTGTTCTGCTTGTCAGTTCCACTCAAACGTGCATCATGTACCAAGAGCTAGTATGAAACCTTTACCTACAACATGTCCTTTCGATATGTGGGGCATCGATATTTTAGAACCATTTCCAAAGGCACCTAGCCAAAAGAAATTCTGTATCGTGGCTGTTGAGCATTTCTCTAAATGGAAAGAGGTTGAAGTTGTATCTCGAGTTCGAGAACAGGAGGTTATCAGTTTCCTTTGGAGATATATCGTATGTCGATTCGGAATTCCCAGGATTTTGGTATCAGATAACAGAACGCAATTTGCCGGAAAGATGGTTAATGAATTGTGTTAGAGTTATGGAATCAAACAGCGGTTTACTTCCGTGGCACACCCAGAAACGAACGGACTTATAGAGGTTATTAACCGTATTATCCTGCAACAGCTAAAAACGCGAATAGATGAATCTAAGGCTCTTGGGTAGATGAATTGCATAACGTGATGTGGGCATATCAGACATCACCATGGTCCACTACCGGATTCAGCCCCTTTTCTTTAGTATATGGCTCTGAATCCGTGTCTCCGGTAGAAGTGACTATTCTATCAGAGAGAGTTATTGCTTATGATGAGGTATTGAATGAAGATATGAGAAAGTTGGACCTTCATTGTATTGATGATATCCACGATAGAGCCGCGATACGAATGGAGGTATGTAAAAGGCGGATCGCTAGGAAGCACGACAAAGGCGTTCGACCTATGTTGTTAAAGGTTGGAGACTTAATTCTTAAGAAAGTGGAAGTCTCGAAGCATGTTGGTAAGTTGGATCGAAAGTGGGAAGGACCGTACAGAGTAACGGCAATAGTAAGGGAAGGAACGTATAAAATCGCAAATATGAGCGGGGAGGAGATGCCACGGACTTGGCATATTTCCAATTTGCGCAAGTATTATGTATAGACGTGACTCATTGATCTTTTTAAAATAAAATTTCCCCCCTTTTTCGTGGTCATATTCTTATTCTTTAAGTATCTTTTTTTACGACATGAATTCAATCGACTAAGGGACTGGTAAGATTGGAGGAGGTATATTGCATTTTAGTACGAATGAGGATGGAATAAATTAAATAGGTTATATTAGAAATGCACTGTACCATCTGTCTTATAGTCGATCATTTTCAAACTCATCAAAATAGACACTGTGTCAAAATATTTTGAACATTATGAGTCTTCCTGTCCACGGCAGAACCGTCTGTACATAATGACTGTTGGAATATGTTAAGGAGCCCGTGTAGTGTGACATAGCCGGCTTAGAACCGAGCATATTTCCGTGGCAAATCAGGGTGCAAGTATATACCTGACTCCTCCATGACATGCCGGCGAGGGTCGCGTCCTCGTCGGAGGCTGGTCCGTTTCCGCATGGCACCGTCTTATGGACGGGCCGAATGACTCCGTCTTATGGACGGGTCAAGTGTGTGATGGCCCCGGGTGCAAGTATATACCGGCGGCAAGAGTGTGGTGGCCCCGGGTGCAAGTATATACTGGTGGCGAGTGTGTGATGGCCCCGGGTGCAAGTATATACCAGTGGCAAAAGTGTGGTGGCCCCGGTGCAAGTATATACCGGTGGCGAGTGTGTGATGGCCCCGGGGGCAAGTATATACCGGTGGCGAAAATATATTGGTCAAGGTAGAGCGGTGGACTTATTCTAAATACCTACTCATTTTAAATAGGCGTTCGCCTTAGAGTTATCGCAGACTTATTCAAGCCCCACTACACTGGGGACTCTTACGCATTATTGTTATTATTATTATATGCGTTATTATTGAGCATCCCTACCTGAGATTCATGCATATTCTTATCATCTCGGATGTGTATTTCTTGATTTGGATTATTCGGAGTTATATTTTTCTGGAAGAATATGACGGTATATGAATGCTAAGAGGAAAGCAAAGAATCAAAATTCTGTATATATGGAGAATACAAAAACGCGGAGAGACTACAAAAGTGAAGAAATTAAAATATTAGAAGTTTATTTCTTCTTCTTCTTGGAACTCGAACCTTCACCTGGTCCGCTGGGGCGCTTTAATACCAGCTTTATAGTCGATGAGGGAGGATCAGCCTCTTTTTCTTTATTCGTCGCAGTGGTCAACTTCTCGGGGACAAAACTCGCCATCTCCACCTCATAGCGTTCCCGAGCTCCTATCACACTAGCAGGAACGTATAATGGAGGGTCACATTGACCCATCACCTCCTCATCTTTTAGAAGATCTCCCACGAGGAGGCCCACCGGCTCCGGGAATAATGTGGCCAATCTTCGAAATGCGCCCGGCGATGGACCCTCTTCAGGTATTTTATCTCCTCCGAATATATCTGATGTTGCAAGTCCTCCTCCAAATTGAAGTGGAGCACCACGAACGGATCCCCCGAGCAGTCTAATTTGTCCTCCGCATCCACAGGCTCGAACTTACCGGATAGACTAGGATCAAGTCTTCCTCTCTCTTTGAGAGTTAAGGATATGCCCAAGATCCTCTGAGTCTGGACACTTCCTCTAAAGAAATACAGAGCAGACGACGTCGCATTAGCTAGGGCCGCCAGGTTTCGGAAAGTCGGGAAGTGCACTGTATACTCCCAAATCAGTTTTCGGAAATAGTCGTTGATCTGGGACGGCAACCTAGCAGCTCGAGCCCGAAGACTATCTACGATAGACTAGAGGGATTCATTCTTTGATTTTAGCTCTTTAATTCTCCTCGAGGGCCTTCCCGAGGGCCTTCTTATCAGCATCATTGGCAACTTTGGCCTTTTTCAGCTTTTCTTCGGTCTCAGCTCTAACCTCCTTCAGCTTGTCTTGAGCATATTTTTCGTTTGTCTTGAGGGTATCAATGGATTGTTCAACAGCATGCTTTTTCCCAATGTGAAACGGCGCACACTCCGTTAACTCACTGCGATAAACCCGAGTTAGGGCTTCGATCGCCTTTTTATTTTCTTCCCCGAGCGCCGCCATCTCTTGGGCATGCTTTTCCCGCTGATTCTGCATCAATCTTTCTGCAGCCTTCTTCGTCTGCTCCCCGATTATATCCGGACTGTCGAGCTCCGAATGCCTAAGCATGCAGTATTCCCCTACTGCAACTGCGGTGCCCATCTCCACGATTGTCCGCTCCATCTGAAAGATAAGCAAAAATTAGATAATTTGCGGATGAAACAAAGAGCAGGAAACAATAGTCAATGTGATTACAAACCTCTCCCATCATGCGACGTGCTGTCGCAAATTGGCTCATCAACCGACTAAAATCAGTGAACACCGTGTGATCATCTCGTCCACGCGGTGGTAATGACGGATTCCTTTCAAAATACGTCAAGGCCAGTCTATTGGAAACGCTATCACCCCTCGGAATCCGAAAGGTTACTCCGTCTTTCACTAGTACCAGGCCAGCCTAACATCCCATCTCGAGTCATTCCTTCACTATATGTTTCGGTATATATCTTATTCGGAAGGCATCGAGGAACTCGGCGGTTAACCCACTCTTTCTAATGGGTTCCGCAATCTCCAAAATGGTGGGGCCCTCCACCGGTCTTTTCCCCTTATCCGAAGGAGCTTCTTGGTTTATTTCTCAATCCGGACGGGTCCCTTGCTCAACCTCCTCCACCAACGGGCCTATAGGCTGACCCCCGCTTATTTCGCCCTCCTCCTCGTCCCCGAGATCATCCACTAGTGTCTCGGCGAAATCATACATCCCTTCGTCGGGGGAGAATTCTCTAGCGGTAAGCTCCAATCGCCGAGATACTGGAACTAAATCTTCAAGACTCTCGGGGACCTCTCTAGTCGGCTCATTTCATGCGGGCTCGAGATTCTCAATTGCCGGCTGAGCAGGCGGTGTTGGAGTAGCCGGGCGGGGGGCCTCTTCCGTTTGCGGCGACAGTTCTTACAAGCTTTGCGCCAACTCGTCCACGGCAGTGCGGTTCCGAGATCCGAACGCCATCTCGAAGATCAGCTCTTCCTTTTCCGTAACAAGAGTACGGAGTGATCTTAGTTTGTCGCCTAATCTCAAACGACCTTCAGGGGGGAGCCATTATTTTATCTGCAAAATAGGCAAGTCACGTGAGAAATACCGTTGAAAGACTATAGGTATACATATATATATGCACTGGTTTGAAAAGGTTTTCTGATCGAGGAAGAGTTGTTGAGATGATTAAGTATTAATGCGTGGTCCAGATACCTAAAAGTTCCCTACTGAAATGGGTAGGGGCCGGAAGGATGTTGGAGGCGACCAAGATCGGGGCATAGAAAAGCGTTTTCGGGGTCCAATCGGTGCCATCCGATCTAGCGCATGCGATAAATATCTTCTCTAAAGCCTTTGGAGTAACGGATCACGGGATAGAATAATAAGACTCCGGATGGAAAGGTTCCCCCTCAGTTGGGAACCGCCAAGGAAGGCTAAGTGCAGACAACCAAGTGGAGCCTAGGCAAGTGACAAAAAAGAAGTGCATCTTCCAGTCGTGGCTGGATTGGGGGTTTGAGAATGAAAAAGGGATCTTCTTGTGCCTTAGACGGAAAAAGATACAACCTTGAGCCCCATAATGGATGGTGGAATTGATTTGAAAAATTTGGAAGAAGGTGTCGACGGTCATCAAAATCCCATTGGTCTCCATAAAAATGATAAAGGCAACCACCAAGGATATCGAGTTTGGATTCAACTGGAAGAGGTGGATATTTAAGTGAGTTAGGAGAGTTGAAATGAATGGATGAAGCGGAAAGCGGAGACCACACTCTAGATACTCAAGACAGACAGTGTGGGTACCAACCGGTGGATGTAGGATCCGATCAGAGGGACCCGGCTGATAGAAAACACAATCGGAAGGGAGGTGGTAATTTTCCACCAAAGATTTCCATTTTCGAGGATGCATGGTAAAGGGTCGGTCAAAAGATTTTAGGGCATTGACAGTAGAACTCTAAGCACCGATCGTATTCTCAAGATGTGTGATTCGATCGAAGAAGTGTGGATAAGGGTTCGTAATTGGAGAACGGAAAGATGAAAGACTCGAATTGGAACTCCTCGAGTTGGATGAGGAGTCCGAGGAATGAGATGACGAGGCAACGGAGTTCGAGGAATGAGCGGAGTCGGAGGACATGATGTGAAGTTCTCAAAATTAAGATTTTTCCAATTTTTTAGAATTTTTCAGATTTTTATAAGTGTCTCGCGAGATTTCGTACGAAAAGTCGCGAGAGTCACTGTGCAGCGTATGCAGTCGCAAGATTTCGTTTCAGTTTTAAGTCTGCTTTCAATGTTCCGTCGCGAGATTTCGTTCAGGTTAAGTCTGCTTGTCAGTGTTCTGTCGCGAGATTTCGTTCAGGTTAAGTCTGTTTTTGTCACTGTTCTGTCGCCAGATTTGGTTCATGGGTTAAAGTGTATAGTGCAACTGTTCTGTCGCGAGATTTCTCTCCAAACGTCGCGAGAGGTACTGTGCAATGGAAGTAGTCGTTAGATTTCGTTCGAAATGTCGTGAGAATGCCTGGAATAGTACTGTAACAGGGGGCGGCACTGCATTCTTGTAATTTGGACTTCCCGGGCCTGCATATTAGCATTTAACTTACATTTCTAGCAGTTTCGGACATATTCGGACCCGGGCGGGGCCAAGGGTATTTTCGTAATTTGGCACCCGAAGAGCGTGCCGGTAAGTTGTGACGATAATTTTGGCTGAATATTTCATACCTGGAAGCAATGAATTAGATTATGAGTTTCCCGGTATTATCTCATTGTTACTTCCGGCTAATTCTCGATCGAAATGCATTTCCGGAGTTCTATTGCGGTATGGCATTTATTCTGGTTTAATTAAAGATTATTTGGGTATTTTGAGTTGAGTCAAGTGAAGTTGGGCTCCTGGGCCTGAAACTTGCCAATTCGGCTGGATTTCTCTATAAATATGAGCAACAAGGCACTGAAAAGAGCCCTGACTCTTTTTGTATCTCCCAAGGCAAGACTTTCGCCCGAACTCGCGAGACTTCATTTTTCAGCCTCAATCCGCGAGTTTTCTTACCAAATCTCGCGACCACCTCCCTTTGTATCACTATTCGCGAGAATTCGTACCAAAACTCGCGATTGGACCCTGCAGATCACTATTCGCGAGATTTTGGCAATTTCACCGTAACAGAGTTTTGGGCAGTTTCACCGTAACATAGTTTTTGGCAGTTTCACCGTAAAAGAGCTTTTGGCAATTTCACCGTAACAGAGGTTTTGGCAGTTTCTCCGTAACAGAGTTTTTGGCAGTTTCACCATAGCAGAGCTTTTGGCAGTTTCGCCGTAACGGAGTGCTTTTGGCAGTTTCGCCGTAATGGAGTGTTTTTGGCAGTCCCGATCGTTTTCCGACCCGCTTCCATCTTGATTATTGATATCACATCATTGTAATTGTATTCTTTGAATATCATAGTGAAAACCAAGGTAGAGCATTGCTCTCCCGAGGACGTAAGCCCGCACATTGCGGGCCCAACCTCGTATATCGCTCGTGTCCTCACAAAAACTTAATTTCGAGTAATTTAAAAATTGACTAATCTAAGAATAAATACCCAAAATATTTTTAGACTAAATCAAGGAGCATGATAGGATCTTTATTGTATGTAATTTCACTAAACAAAAGTTCACAAAAGACAATATATGAAATCTATCTGATCAAAATAAATGATGTAGATTCGATCCGGGACGAGAAATGAGCTCGATACTGAAAACCGGGTCAAAAGTGCAAAAACTACTATTCATTGAAAATTTATTCCCGGATTTAGCCTTCTATGTGTAAATTCACTACGTATTTATGTCTTAGCCAATTTTCTGATCACTTTTGGGTCCTGAACACTATTCACCTCTAAATTCCCCACAGATTTCTCTTCCGAATGGCAAATTCACCGCGGATTTTGGACATACACAGATTTCAAACTGATTTTTATGCAGAACACTGTGCACGAGCAAAATTCACCGAGGATTTGCCCCATTGTCATAATGCACCGCGGATTTTGGCTATCCAAGCAATTCTCCGCGGATTTTCTATCGTAAAACTTTTTTTTCGCGATTTTTCAACTCATATACTGTTCACATGATAATTCTCCGCGGATTTTGTCTCAGAACGCAATTCACAGCGGAAATTGAGACTGGGGCGATTTTAAGACGTTGAATTCAAGGTTTCAGCTCCGTTTTTAATTCCGAACCCCTTTCAAATGACATGGGACTTGTATTTATAGAGGGTTCAAGCCGAGCAGGGCGAGTTTCCACAGTGCCAGCGTTAGACAACTTTTATATAAAAATTAACAGTCATTTTTTTACTTTTATGATTATAGCATCTCTCATTTCTAAATTCGTTATATACCACCGATTCACTATTCATAAACAGTGAAATTGTAATTTTTAATCGATTCACTGTTCACTATTCACAGTTCCGTCCGATTCACTATTCACAATTCCGTCCGATTCGCACCAAGTTTTCTCGAACAACAGCTTCATTACCCTCGTCCCAAACAAGAGACCCCGCCCAAACCCGGTCACCGAGCAGCATCGAAAATACAGGGACAAAAGTTCTAAGAATTGTGAACTCCGACGACCCTGGTTTCGTCACTGTCATTGATGACAACACAGATAAAACGGTGCATTTGACTCATGGGTGTTCGCAGAGATATTGAGGGGAAGAACAAAGGAAATCAAATAGCAATGCCTACATAAAATCTATTGATTCGTCGTTGATTTCTCAAACAAACAAAAATGAAACTTGTAGGAAAGAAAATACACAGGGAGAAAGAGAAATGAGAATGAAGTAAAATGAAATTATCCTTCAAATAAAAAAGTAATTTAATAGTACAAATTTTATTAAAAAAACCTTCCTTTAACACTGACAACACGTAAATCACTGGTATTGTGGTGATTTACGTTTTGTCAGTGTTAAATTTATTAATAAAAAAAAATCAGTGATAATTATACAAAAGAAAAATCTCACACATGTTTATTAAAAAACTCAAGCCCACCAACTCACGTATGGGTTCAAAGCCCACTCTTTTCTAATTTAGTCTGATTTGGCCCAACTTCTACAAAAACACCCGATCTCGCCCGGATATCTATCATAATGTGTCCGATCGTCCTAGAAGTTCCTCGATCGACTCGTGACCTGAGAAAAGAGCCAAAAGCACACTCCGCATAAATCTATCTTCACGAAATTCATAATATATAAAGGACCGTCGATGAACATGGGTCGTAACATTTTCGATACGCCAAATTACGAAAATACCCCTGATGCCGTTTCGACTCGGAGTTATTCAAAAACACTCGTGACTCCACCATAAACCTTCAGCGTGACCCGGTGATCTTCAAAAATGGCATAGACACCTCAAAAGTACATAAAATACCTTAGTGGTTATCCCGATTGGGACCGGGGGTGTCCAATATACGAAAATATCTCTAAAATCATTTCATCCCGAAACAGACACAGAATACCGAAAATACCATAATTGACATGTCGACCGGGCCCGAGTTGTCAAAATTACGAAAATAACCCTGATGTCATTTCAACCCGAAACAGTCTCATAATACCGAAAATACCATAATGGACGTGTCGACCCAGCCTGTGTGTCAATATTACGAAAATATTTCTGACGTCATTTCGACCCGAAATAGTCTTAGAATACCGAAAATATCATAATGGATGTGTCGACCGGACCAGGGTTGTCAAAATTAAGAAAATAGCCTGACGTCCCTTTGAATCGAAACATCCATAATACTTTGGAAACGTGCCATAAGGTTCATGGGTATGCAAATTACTAAAATATACTCGGACAATATCAAGACTATTCTTGACATTTCGACCTAATAATTTGAGTTTCAAACAGATCCTCATAGATTTGAGAAACTGTAGAACTCTGGTTTAAAGTCTTTAATCTTACTTTCTGCATTTAACGCTTACTGCTTGAACTGCTCACTTTTAGCCTAATATTTGGCTTTAAGTGCTTACATAAAGATTACTTACTGTTTTAGCTTACGGCTTTGATAAAATCTTTGAATTTCTCAAAAGTTTGGTTCTATATAAGTGTTTTCAAGCTATATCTGTATAGATATGAGTTTGTGGAAAATCATTGAACAAGATCTGGACTAAGGTTCAAACATTAAGTAGATCTACGATATTACGCTGAGCTTGTGCGATAAGAATCATATTTATAGATTCTTGCCACTGTTAAGGCTATGAATCGTATTATCTTTGACTGTTTGTATTACTAAATGTTGTTTCCTATTTGCACGTCACTTAACTGAGTTCTTTGTGAGTAAGAAACTCAGCATTCAGACTGCTGTCTGAAAACATAACGAGGAGCAGAAATTACTGAGCAATTTCTATCCTTACACTTTTAATTTAATTCTGGTGCATTATATATATTATGTGCTTAGTTGTGGGTATGTTATGTGTATGAACATTTCAACTGAAGTAATGAATAAAATATTGCAGAGTGTGGGACAGTGGATTGCCGATACAATCGTGTCTTACATAAGACAACGTGATCAGATACCACTATAAATCTTTGTGTCATTTTTAACGCTTTCAAAACATACAACTAATAGAATTAAAAATTACAACAATCACGACTAGGATTACACAAGTGATGGATCCAACTGCTGGTAACAAAGATGATGCACCCGCCAACCCTCTATTTGCTATCCCACATGAGGATCTCAAGCCACGACTTATTGCGAACTCGATTTGATATTCATTTACTTTCAAATATTATTTTTACAGAATAGTTTTTATTTCTCAACAAAGTGTGCTTGTTTTTATTCTGACTAATTGTTTTCCATCAAGATATGAGTTAAGCTTCTACAGCTGGGGGTTCTGGATGGGTATTGACTGGTGACCGCTCTGACCAAGTATAGAAGCTTCCATAACTTATCAAGAATTTATTCCCCTGCACGAACTCACTAACCGAATCTAAAGTGTGAAAACTTTCAGTTTAGGAGGTATCATTTCTATTGACATATTAGAGAAAAGTAATTCTAAATGAGAAATTAATTCGTGAAGAAAAGATAGTTTGTCCTGGACTAATAAAAGAATCGAGTCTTTTTATCATATCTGATTTTCATTAATTATATCATATCGACATACTTTATCTAATGTTTTCATACCGATCCCAACCGGTATACCGCTAGTACGACCGGTATAATTTTTTTTACTTTAAAAAAAAAATTAATTTAATAAAAATATATATTTATTTTGTCAAAATAAAGTAATTTATTTATTTCCACCGGTACTGGGCGGTATCGGTGGAAATACCGATGCAACCCGGTATTTTTCATACCGACCAATATAAAAACATGGACTTTATCACACTTAATTTCAAACTTGTCAATATAAATATAAATTTAATTCTAATTTTGAAAACTTAAAAGTCTAAATTTTAAGTTCAAAACCCTAAATTCCTAAAAACACTATTAAGATGTGAATATCCAAAACTTAACACCCTATTCTAAATTTTCAACTTGCATAACGGAAAAAATTCATTTTTAATTCTTAAAATTCGTTACATGATCAATTTTAGTTCTCCATTTTAAAATATTCAATTTAAGGTATTCAAATTTGATATATTATAATTTTAGTTCAAAATTACTAAAAAAAATTAAAGTCAAATAATTATAATAATTATGGTATTTATAAACCAATGTTTTATTTATAAAATGTGTTTGATTTATAAATTTTGTAACTGCAATTCAATACAAAAAGTTATGTGTTGAGTAATATTTTATTAGTCAATATGCCAAAGTTATACCGACTATTTCGATTATATATTTTAATTATTTATTTTTACAATGGGATACATAGTGCAGATTATTAATATGAATAAATATGCATTTAACATTGATGTTTTAGAAATGACCAGAATTCAGAATTTTGGTACATTAAACCACGTGAAACCAATTTTTAATATTAAATAGTTATACTTATTAAGTTTTTGGGTAGGATATGAAAGCAATGGCTCTGACATGAAAACATGATACCTAGTGATACCAAATAATATACATGTACGACTCGGTATTTGATACGAACCGGTATAAATACAATGTTTAATATATGAATTTGAGTTATGAATTTTGTGTATCAAATTTTGGGAAAATTAATTAGTAGAAATACAATGCTTAATACATCGAAAAAATATTTTTTAGTAGGATCCTAAATTTTCCATAATTTAAATTTTTTTATTTTTAATGATGAAACTTAATTTAATAATGATTACTCTAATATTTTGAGTTTCATAGAATTTAGTAATTTTGAACTAAAATTAATAATATAAATCAAATATGAAATACTTAGTTTGAAATACACAGATTAAGAAAATTTGAATGATAAAAAATGATTTTTTTTTCATACATAATGATAGTTTTTACGTATAAGTAAGTTTTTCTTCCCACTAAACCCAATGGAGGATTTTTCAAAATTACCTTCAAATTCAAAATCTCCTTTAAAAACTGTTGGGAAAAATCCCTCCTTCCTAGAGAAGAAAAGAATTCCCGTTATCCAGGGTCTCCCGTTATCCGGGGTCGGATCGAATTAATGCGATGAGAACCGAATATAAATGAAGAAAGGTAAAAGACACAAGATTTACCGTGGAAAGCCAAAATCGGGAAAAAACCACGTGACCGAAAAACCTCGGTCTGAACTCACTATCACAAGAAGAATAGAATTGATTGATTACAATTGTCTTTATGAGACATCTATTTATAGAGTCCAACTAAGATCTAATCTAGGAAATATTCTACAGAATATTCTATAATATTCTTTTTCTATATCTTTGACAGCATCTTTAATCTATATATAACAAGATATATTTGTATATATTCTTCCATATATATCTACATAATATATTTTCATATCTTCTTCCATATATATATAACTAACAAGATATATCTCAATATCTTCTTCCATATATGCAACCAATAAGATATATCTCAATATTTTATTCCATATATTTAATGCGTCAATTAAGGAAAAATATTTCCCCTCGATACTCTCGAATCACGATCCAAGTCTAATCCGACCTCTATCAAATAGACTCATCACAATCATCCGATCGATATCCTTAATAGATCTGAGATCCATCAAGTCGATCAACATCACCGCTTCATGTTAGGTTTCCTCCGGTCGGTCTTTCACCATCGAGCCCTTCGACTATCGTCCGACCTCCATTCCTAACAATCTCCAACTTGGAGTTTGGTGATCTTTTATTCTTCTTAAATAGTCCGTCCAACACTTATGCACCGACACGATGCCCTTTGAGAGTTGAACAACTCTCGCCTCCGACTTTCGAGGTAAGTGTCCACCCTCGAAAGTCCCCGTTCGCCAAATCACCTGATGAACCAAGTTAGGGCATGCCTCAGCCCTAACTTATCCGAAGTGACAAAACCAGTCAATTTCCCCAAAACCGAAGTCTTGGCCTCCAAGGACACTTTCTCGTCCTTCAGGGCAAACTCCCACTCCTCGGATGCTTTCCTCGCCCTCCATTGCCTAACCGCAGAAGCTAACGATTCACATGTATTCCGATCTGCCGTCTGATCGACCATACCCGGATCCGTTTCCGACCGATCAACCTTGCTATCACCGATCTCCTCATCGATTGATTTTCCCAAAGGCCTCTCCGACCGATCCACCTTTACCGGTGTTCCACTCCCACTCGACAATGCCGGTTTTACCGCATCTTCACCCTTGTGTCGATTTCGAACATGTCCTCGTTTAGTCTTGCATTTTGTGATACCCGGTTGATCCGCTATGGATCCAACCCCCACATACACACTTCCAGACTTAACTCCCCTGGCCACGATCATTGATCCCTTCGACACTTTGCAACATCCGCCTCCAAAAGTCGTTCGATACCCCTTTGCGTCAAGCTGGCCCATCGAAATCAAATTCTTCTTAAGACCGGGAATATACATTACATCCTCTAACAACCAACTGTGACCGTTAGATGTGATCGGTATGTCTCCCCGACCTGTAATTCTCAGCGCCTTCCCGTCCGCCAAGTAGACTTTTCCATGATTTCCGCCCGCAAAATTAACGAATATACTTTTATCGGATGAAATGTGAAATGATGCTCCCGAGTCAAATACCCATGACTCAATCGGACTCTCAATGCACACGACTAGTACATCGTCCGTCTCGGCAACCGACGCCGATACATCCCTTCTTTTCTCCTTGCACTCTCGCTTCAAGTGCCCCCTCTTTCCGCAATTCCAACACTCCGGTTCGCCACGTGACTTAGACTTCACCCGAGTCTTTCCCTTTGACCGATCATCCCGATCGTCATCGCCATCACGTCCTCCCTTGCCCCATCGGTTATTATACCGACCAGACTCTGTTGCCAAAGCAGCAGGGTCATTGCATTCCCGACTGGATCTCCGCACTTCCTCACTGATCAACCGATCCCGCACGTCGATAAACTTTAACTTACCCGGTTGGCTACTGATCACGTCGACCGTGGTCCCCCAACTGTCCGGTAATGTTCCAAGTAAAAGGACTGCCAATTGATCATCCTTGATTTCGTGCTCCATCGATGCAAGTTGTCCGGCAAGATTATTAAACTCGTTCAAGTGTTTGGAAACTGAACCACCTTCGGCCATCTTCAAGGTGTAAAGTTTCTTTGCAAGGTGCACTAAATTTGTTGATGTCGGCTTTGCGTACATATCCTCAATCGCCTTCATCATCCCGTACGTAGTGGTTTTATCGGAAACGTTAAAGGCAACGTTTCTCGTTAAAGTCTCCACCACGAACCCGAGAGCCTTTTCGTCGATTCTCGACCACTCGGCATCCTCCATCTCTTTCGGTTTATCCTTCTTCAGAGCCGCTCCGAGATCATGCCGTCGTAGAGTTCCTTCAATCTGCATCTTCTAATACTGATAGTCGTCGCCATCAAACATCTTCGAGATAACTTGGTATTCCCCCATCGCCACGATCCGTCACAACCTACCCCACGGGACAACCCCACAGCCACCACCAATTGTTGGGAAAATTCCTTCCTTCCAGGAGAAGAAAAGAATTCCCGTTATCCGGGGTCTCCCGTTATTCAGGTTCGGATCGAATTAATGCGATGAGAACCGAATGTAAATGAAGAAAGGTAAAAGACACAAGATTTACCGTAGAAACCCAAAACCGGGAAAAAATCACGTGACCGAAAAACCTCGGCCTGAACTCACTATCACAAGAAGAATAGAATTGATTGATTACAATTGTCTTTATGAGGCCTCTATTTATAGAGTCCAACTAGGATCTAATCTAGAAAATATTCTACAGAATATTTTACAATATTCTTTTTTCATATCTTTGACCTCATCTTCTATATATATATAACACGATATATTTGCATATATTCTTACATATATATCTCTAGAATATATCTTCATATAATCTTCCATATATATATAACTAACAAGATATTTTTCAATATCTTCTTCCATATATGCAACTAATAAGATATATCTCAATATCTTATTCCATATATTTAATGCGTCAATTAAGGAAAGATATTTCCCCTCGATACTCTCGAATCCCGATCTAAGTCTAATCCGACCTCTATCAAATAGACTCATCATAATCATCCGATCGATATCCTTAATAGATCCGAAATCCATCAAATCGATCAACATCACCGCTTCATGTTAGGTTTCCCCCGGTCGGTCTTTCACCATCGAGCCCTTCGACTATCACCCGACCTCCATTCCTAACAAAAACTACACTCATTTTAAAATATCTTTCCAAATCACATTTCTTAATTTTTTAAATTATAATAAATTCATATTTTATAATTACTAAAAATTATGGATACATTTTCAATATTTCTAAAAGTAAAATTTAACCAAATTAAATGAAAATTCCGAATCTTTTCAAAAGATGCTTCGGAGGTCTCTCCACAAGAATTCACTCGGACGACATGATCAAACAATATCGATGACATATGCATATTGATTTGCGGAGCATAAAAGTTGAGGAAAATATAATCAAACTTAGAAATCGCATCATCGAAATTGGATCGGGCTCCAACACCTTCTCATCTAATTTTGATGAATTTTGAATTCAATTTGGTTAAATCTTACTTTTAGAAATATTGAAAAAGTACCCATAATTTTTAGTAATTATAAATATGGATTTATTATAATTTAAAAAATTAAGAAATGTAGTTTTGAAATGTGTTTAAAAATGAGTGTAGTTTTGAAATGATGTTTTTATAATAGAGATATTTTTTAAAAAAGGTCAAACCCAATATCTCATGTTTTCTTTTATATAAATGAATAAGAAAATAGAATACAAATTCATTTATATATTATAAATGAATACAACATCATTTTGTCTCTAAAAATACAAATAAGGTATTTTTAGAGACTTGCAAATTTTGTATATTTAAAGATTATTATCATTATAAATCTTTTTGAACTTTATTTCATATTATATATTTGAATTGTATTGTTAGAAAAAATAATTTTTATTTATTTATATATTTACTATTTGATGAGTAGGCGCAGACGTGAATTTAAGAGTAGGATTCGAAGGAAATTAATTGTAAAAGTAAATGTGTCTCACCAATTTTTTTTAAAAAAAATAATAATGAATTTTACAATTTTGTAAAATTAAACCCGACACAAATTTCTTTTTCATTTTAACAGTAACTTTATACTTACATAAATATATATGATTAGATCTCCGGAACCCGATGTCTCGAACATGATCAATGCCAAGCTTGATCAGAAGAGCCCATACAACGTAAGCCGAACTTGGAGGCCCAGATCCAGCCCACATGAGTGAATGACCCATCCAAACCCTGTGGCCCGATCGATCGTTCCTAGCGATCGGTCCCGATATATAGGGCCCAGCTTATCGCATGCGCCAAGACCGATCGGTCCACATGTCACAGGCCCTGCTTCGGGCCATCTATACTCTTCCCATGCAACGACAACCCTCGACAGCCTTGTCAGAGGCGTGGTCCGGCGAGGTCGTACGGGCCTTCAGTGGCCAGGGAATAGCCGGCTAGTAGCGCCGAAAGATCTAGCGCCATGCAGCTCTGTAAAGCCGTTTCTGGCGGCTGTTCCGCCTTACATTTGCTGACCTAGCCGCAAAGACAGGCACAAAACGACACCTTATTGTACACACCACAGTGGGAGTATAAAAAGGACACTTGGGGAGTGAAAAAAGGATCTTCCGATTTTCCTTGGAGCTTTCGGATAGAGAATTCTCCGTCGATTTATTTTCGATACTTCTCTTCCTCTTTGTTGTCTAGAGAACAAACATGACCTTTGTGATCATTAATTTGCTTATTGAACCGACTAAGGGCATTTCTTTTAGCCCTTAATCAAGTGGTTTTTTCCTCGTCTTCGAGGTTTTCCACTCTAAAATCGCTGCGTCTTTTCACCTTTGGTTTATAATCGTTCTCCACACATCAAATAAATTATAACCGAGTTCGTCTTGCAACGAACCGATCGATTGTTGACACCCCGGTTTTCGAACCACAACAATATACATATATATATATATATATTATATTGTCGTAAGTAACATCGCTAGAAACGAAATTTCGGTCATCTCAAACGAAATTTCGTCTGAGATTAAAACACTGGTTTTTACAATCAACGTTTTAAATTTCTGGTATACTAGAAATTTTGGACTTACCAGATTCAATCGGTATTTTGCAAAATACCGAGCGGTACGGGTTTTTTGGGTCGGTTTGGATTTTTGCTGATTGGGATCTAGTACATATCTGATATACCCGAAACATATGAATATTTTATAATTTAATTTATTTTTAATTTTCCGGTACAGATCCAATATATATCTGATATATCCGAAACATATCCGATATACCGATCTAATAAGCTTGTCCGGTGTACCGACCGGTACTTGATTAATAATATAATATAATAAGTATTAACAATTTTTCTTCTAATATTCTTTTTGCAACTAAAAATGTTTGAACCTCATTAATAATATAATATAACTAAGTGCGGATTTATTTTGTAATTAATGTTATCATAATTCATTCACAATTTTTAATCATATTTCCAATATCTAAATATATTAAGATAATTTTAATTAAAAATAATAATTTCTAACACAAAAGTAATAAAAAATAATCATTGCAGTAGTATAATACTGAATACAAAAATGATCAGTGTTAGAGAACGAAATTTATTTTATTTAGTGCTAAAAGTACAAACGGAAAAGTGTCTAATGTTACACTAAATTTTTTTGGCGGATTCGGAGTGCGACAACAAGAACAAGGAAAGAATAAATTATGGGCTGGTAAGATGACAAAGCGGTTCACGTTTAAATTTTTAAGCAACGGCGGTCGCCACGTGGCACCCAATGGCTCGGCCGTGACAACATCGTCTTAAATACGAGTCAGTAACATCACGTGAACCCGCGTGCTCTTCCCATTTAAGGCGTTTTTAGTGTCCATGACACTAAAAATATCGAATAATATTAAACAAACTCCAATAATAAACTCCAATAATATTAAAATTATTAAATGTTAAGTTATATTTACAATGGTATTACATGTTTAAAATAATATAAAATGATCTTTAAATATTTAAATTACATATAAAGTTTTAAAAATTTTAAAATATCAATTTTTATCTGTTTCCTTTTGAAATGTTTTGATAATTTATACATTTTTTTAAAAAAATTTCAAAGTTTGTAAACATTCTAATTATATTTTTCAAGGTAAAATGATCAAATACAAATTATTAATATATTTAAAATATTAACAAATATTATGATTAAATATAAACGATTTTGAAATTTTTGAGAAAACAAACAAAACGAAGAGCTCATGGTTAAGAGTTAAGATTTCATCCAAGTTTCATACCACTTAATGTAGTGGACACAACTTTTGAAATTTTAATTTTATAGTGTTTATAACTTTTAAAACTTTGGCAACAACACATGTGATATAAACTTAAGAGGCTTATGCAATTTGAAAAATTTTGGAGTATTTTATTTACTAAATTTTATAATTCGGTCAACAAAGAAACACTTCTATATTTAATTTTTAAGTTTTGTACATATGGTCTCAAATTTAAATATAAACATTTTTAATCAATAATCGAGTTCAAATACAAATTTGAACGAATGCAAAGATTTTTGCCAAAATTCGAATGTGGTTATTCATATATTATTTCTTAATGAACACAAATGAATGATTGGAATATAAAATGAATAGATCAAAACATAAATTAACATGAATACAAAAACGAAAAACGAAATAAAATATGAAATATATGCTACAATTAACATTGAATTTCAAATATCTAATTTTCTTTATAGAAATAGTTAGAGGGGAGTGTTATGCCATTGAGTAATGACACATGACAATCCTTTACAAGCAAATGGGACCGGCAGATGGAGAAGTACTAGTACTACAGCTGCTAGCGCCGCCGCCGCCAAGGAAAACTTGACAAGGCGTGGCAGTGGTAGCCGCAGAAGCAGAACAGCTGAACTTCCCCATCTGGAGTATCACGTGCTTATGTTTTGCTTTAAGTCCAGTCAACATAAAAAAACTTTTATTACTATTTCTAGTATTCTTTTAATTTTGTAAGAAAATAAAAATACATATTGTTTTTATGAATAATTATATTGGATTTTATTTATAAATCATGACAATCAATGACTGATATTTGTCAAAACATTTTTTTAAAAAAATTTTAAATATAATATTCACATTTTGGAAACTATGAAAATATGAAGAATCTCAAGTTAGTTACATTAATGTCTAAATTTTATAAACATATTTCCTAATTTTGATAAATATATATTACACAGCCAAGATAAAATCCATCAAATTTGCCTCATGAAATTCAGTAATTTTTTAAAAGATATAAACATTATACCCAAATTTGGATATTTCAAATATAATAACTTAAATTGTAAAAGCTAATCATGGAAAGGGGGGCGAAAATTTTCTTATACAGGATCCTTTTACTCAATTTTGAAACTTGGTTTGTTAACTATATAATTTGAAAATTATTGTACATAATTTTCTCAATAAATAATTAACAGTTACATATCCTTCATATTAATATATTATATGTAACATTTATTAATTTTTTCCGATTAAATTATTGAATATTTTGTATCTCATAAATAGTTTAAACTTTAAGTGTCAAAGAGTAGTATGAGAAGATAAATAAGAATATTATAGTAATTTCAAATATCAAGAATTAAAAGTTCAATTTAAGAATAAGGTTTGTGTTATTTTTTTTATAATTTAAAAATTGAGAGATTGAGTATCCAATAAGGTTTATAATTTTTAGGTTTCTTATTTTTAGAATAAGAAAAAAACACCCGATCCGAAACCGTATCCAATCCAATTCGATTAAGTATTTGCAGTTCGTACAACCGAAAAATCGATTCGTTAGGATTCAGTTACCTCAATTTTTCGGATTACCAGATTTTCATGCACACCCCTAATTAAATCTAACTCTTTCAAGTAACAAAGGCATTTCTTTTGGACAATCATTAAACGATATTAAATAATTATTTAAAAAAATGTGATAAACAATTAATAAATGGTATTAATTTCAAAATTGATTTTATAAGCGTTTCTTCAAAAGTTAATGCTAATTTAATATTAAATACTATCGATATTAATGTAAACTTTATTAAGAAAATGAGCAATTTTTGCCAATTGAATAAAGATTTATTTATAGAAATAAATCATTATAATAAATATTCTATCGATGTAAATATAACTATATTGACATAAATGAGATTTTTTGCCAATTAAATAAAGGATAATTTATAGAAAAATGAGGAATTCTTGCCTATTAATCAAAGATTTATTTATAGAAATAAATAAGAACAATAACCACAAATATTCTCACAGCCAGAATAAATTCCCCATTGACAAAGCTTGATAATCCATCTTCTCCTCTGTATTTGCAATGGACTCTGCTAAGGATTCCTCATGGTGGATCTTTACCTTGCCTGCTTTTCTAGGCTCAAAGACCCTTCTTGATGAATATGTCATCTTATCCATTTTAATGGCATTTCTATCCGTCGTGATTCTCACATGGTTTTACTCTCCAGGCGGTGTAGCTTGGAAAAACGGGAGAAACACTGTCGGTGCTACTCCGATTCCCGGGCCGAGAGGGCTGCCGGTATATGGAAATCTGTTTAGTCTCAGCCGTGGATTGGCTCATCGTACATTGGGGAAGCTGGCTGAAAGAATGAATGCCAAGGAGGTGATGGCGTTCAGTATGGGTTCCACGCCCGCAGTTGTGGTTTCCGACCCGAATGTTGCTAAGGAGATTCTGACATCTTCTAGCTTTGCCGACCGGCCGATAAAGCAGTCAGCTCGTAGCTTGATGTTCGTTAGAGCTATGGGTTTTGCCCCAAATGGTACATATTGGCGTCTCCTTCGCCGGATCGCGGCTTCGCATCTCTTTAGTCCACGCCTTATCGCCGCCCATGAGCCTGGCCGTGAAACAGACTGTGGTGTCATGTTGAAAGGTATAGCAGACGATATGGCCAAAGACGGCGCCGTTTCTGTGAGGAAACATTTGCAAGCTGCCTCTCTTAACAACATAATGGGAAGTGTTTTCGGTAAGAGATACGATGTGGCGGTGGACGGCGATGATCTGAAAGAACTTAAAGAAATGGTTAGGGAAGGATTTGAACTTCTTGGTTCCTTCAACTTATCGGATTATTTGCCTTGGCTCTCGTATTTTTACGACCCAAATCGCATTGTTTCTCGCTGTGAAAACCTCGCCGGTCGTGTCAGAAAATTGGTAAAGGGAATCATCGATGAACATAAGAACAAAAGCTCGTCTGAGTCACCTGATTTCGTCGACATTCTTCTTTCTTTAGACGGCGAAGAGAAATTAGAGGAAGACGATATGATCGCTGTTCTATGGGTATATATATAAATCACACTTACATGTAATCTACAGTTAATCACGAGTTTCTCCATTAATTTTGCAGGAAATGATCTTCAGAGGAACAGATACAACTGCATTACTGACGGAATGGGTGATGGCGGAGCTAGTATTGCACCCCGATGTACAATCCAAACTCCGGCGAGAAATCGACGCCGCAGTCGGCGAAATCCATTCAATAACCGATGCCGACGTTGCTAACCTACCGTACTTACAAGCTGTAGTGAAAGAAACCCTCCGTGTCCATCCACCCGGTCCTCTACTCTCATGGGCCCGTCTCTCTACATCCAACGTTCATCTCAAAAATGGAATGGTCATCCCCGCCGCCACAACCGCCATGGTCAACATGTGGTCCATAACTCATGATGCTCAAATCTGGGAAAACCCACTTGATTTCAAGCCTGAAAGATTCGTCCCCTCAATGGGAGGAACCGATATCGACGTCCGCGGTAGCGACCTCCGTCTCGCTCCTTTCGGCGCCGGAAGGCGAGTTTGCCCAGGGAAGAATCTTGGAATGATTACAGTGTCTCTCTGGGTGTGTAAGCTTGTTCGCCATTTCGAGTGGTCTGTTGATGAGAAGAAGCCGGTTGATCTTACCGAGCTTTTGAAGTTGTCTTGTGAAATGAAGCAGCCGTTGTCGGCGGTGGCGGTTGATCGGAATTTGGCGTACTGAAGAAATGAACCGTTGACTAGTCCGGTTCTTGTTTTTTATTTTATGCTCGGTGTCTGTGTCAGGTCTAAAAAGATGGAGTCAGTACAATGAATAGTCGTTTTCGGGTAATTGGGAAATTGTGGTTCCCAATTTTGGGTGCAGTCCTATGTGGAGCCATACCCTACTAAATAAATATGCCTCTTGTTCTCACTTTAATTTATTATTTCACAATGATCTCATAAATCAATTTAACTCCTCTCTTAAATTCTTAATTGTTTTATTTAATTATAAAATTTGTACAACAACAATTTAAGACCAATTTCTAAAAGATAAGTTTTATTTTTAAATATTTTACACTTTAAACAACACTTCAAAAACATTTGTAATTAGAAAGCAAATAACCGCATCCGGTATTAAATTATCAATTTGTTGGGTTGAATAATATCCAAAATATAATAAATTTGAGAATGACAATGATGTTGTTAGGAACCGCTGTATCACCTCTCCGTAGTTCTATCGCTTGGTGTGGCCATACTCTAATAAGTAGGTTTGTACGAACACATAAAACAACGGTGAGTTCATAATTAGTTTAATCCAACGATCATTATAACACACATATGAAATGTTAGTTTTATCTATGATAAATTAGAGTTAAAATGTTTTGTTTTTGTTAAATTTGATCAATAATTTCTTATACTATACCAATTACATGTTTAAACTATAAAATTATATATAACATGTAAAGGTAGTGTTTGAAATAACTTATTTATAAAATAATATGAAATATAATTTATAAGTTATACACAATTAATTAAAATTAATAGCAAAAAAGTTATTTTATAGAATCACGATCACTATATCCCGCTTTCAAAAATGATTTTTTATATCATGATCACTTATATCACGTTAATCTCACAACATAGTCATTTTCGCATCACATCTATTTCTGAAACGTTGTTCCAAACATTTCTAATATGTTTTGACTTTTGATTTCTTTGTAAAGGTCACATATATATATCCCACAATTTTCTAACTATATTATGAGAATGATTTTCTAACAATAATATTAGTATAAACATAGTAACATAATATGCAATATATACAAGTATAGAATATTTAATTCCCATCAAGGGTTGAACGTGTTATTATTGATAAATTTTGAATGTATTCCGTATATTGACAATTGGCTTGACCTGTACTTGGGCATGTTATGTTGATTTGGCCCGTATCACTGCCTTATGATTGGGCCTTGAATTGATCCAAGGATTTTAAAGCCTGAAGATTTCCTTAGTGGGATGAAATGTAGTGTGCCCACAAATATATGTCATGGCTATGCATCGTTCGACTTATTAGTTGTTTTGTTTTCTGTGCTTATGCATTTCGTTGTTTTATCCTTTCTGACTGCGCTCCTTTGTGTTCTTTAATGTTCTAAAGAGGGGTTTGAGTTCTTTAATGCTCTAAGGCTATTTCTAGCCATTGTATATTCATCGGCGTTTGATAGTTGAGTTTCTGCACAGAGACTTCAACTATACACCAATGCTTTAATATCGTCTTATACCGCTTGGTACAATTAAAATCGGACTATACCGATATTTTGATTAGTACCGGATTTTCGGGTAGGAATTCGAGCTTTTACTTGTTGACTTGAAAAAAAATTATTTATTTTAAATAAAAATAATTTGTACTATATTGGTTCGGAACGGTATAAAAACATTGCTATACATTGAGTATTTGAGGTGTTTGTGAGGTTCTTGGATACCTTATACCGTTCATGTTCACTGGTTGAACTTTGTGCGATTGTTCTTGAAATAGATGTTAAACCTTTGGTGGTTTTAGATCTGTTAAGAAAATCGTGGAAGTTATGCGTGAGATTAACATACACTTACAGAGTCAGAAAAAACATAAGATTCCTAGTATGAGATTCTTAAGACGTTTTGACCTCAAAAACCTCTATGTGGCCTTATATTTTCATATGGTCACTTAAGTAAATGGTTTTTGTACTAAAATAAAATTGTAAGTCACCTTCACCTAAAATTTACTGACGGTTGTGTGAATTTCAGGTTCCTTGAGAAGAAGACATCTAAAAATCTTAATCGAATGATGTTTAGTTGTTGCATGTGTGATGTTTGTTATTTGTGCTCTTACGGTAAAGCATAACTAAGATTTGTTGTTGAGTGGAAACTATAGAGGTTTCATAGTAGATTGACGAGACAATCAATTCTAAGTTAAAAATCGGAAACATATACAACTTAAAACTCTTGATGTCATTTACCACTTTTATACTACAACTTAAGTAGGTTTAAAATTCTAAACTGATTATCTAATAGAATCCACATTTGCTTAACATATCATTTTAGTTTTTTTCAAATATCACACAATTTAATAAAAAAAATAGAGAAAATGGCTAGTTTGGTTCCTACTTTATTAATTGTGGCAAGTTTGATTCCCAAATTTTAAAATAGTATTTTTCGTTCTCATACTTTAGTGGTTTTGGTGAATATGATTATCTTAGTTTACATAAATTTACAAATTGCATCCCCGATGTGGTGAAATTGGTCCCCGAAGTTTGTTCATAGCAATACTGGTCCTTGTAATTTACACGTAGTCACAAATTTAGTCCTCTTAATTTGTGAAATCTTGCAAATTGAATCCTAAATTTTCGAAACGGGCCAAACGTTAAACGTTAGGGCACATTCTTGGCCCTACCTTCTCCCCATTTCTCCTTATTTTCCCTGCCTTCTCCCCATTTCAACGTGTTCTTCCCTGAGCCACTTCTCATTCTTGGCCGGCTTCGTCCGTAGGCAAGGGAATCTTCTTCTTCGTTTCTTGGTGCGGCCGTAAACTAGGTATTATCGTTATTATTCATTCTTACACTCGTTGTTTTCAATATTTGTTTTATTTTGTAAGGCTTGAAATTCTTTGTTTCATATCTATGACATAAAATTTATTAATCTAAATTAATGTTTTAAAAACTTTCAGCGTAAGTGGTTTAATTCATTTTTATAAACTATGTTTGTCGGCAAAATGTCCAGTGCGGACGAGAACTTTAATGATTTTGCTGAAAGCTACATGAAATGTATTGGTTATCGTACTCAATTTATTGATTAATATTTAGTATACAGACAATGTATGTAATATTGATTTAATTCTTTGCTTGACTAGGTGGTGTAACCTCACTTAGTGACATAGATGTGGCACAAGCGAGATTTTCTACTCGTCGAGTTGCTAAGGCAATATTTGAGGCAACAAGGGCAACCACAACATTCAAACAACGTTTTGCTAAGTTAAAAGATGTTAGTCATGGAGCTTATGAATACATTCAAACATTCAATGACGAGGACTATATTTGCCGAAACTATGAAACTGTAGGGATTAAATTTGCGTGTCTCCCAAAAAAATATTATTAGGTAATTTATAATTTAGATCATTAAATGAACAAGATTTCAAAATATTGATTTCGACTTCCCTAATACAATGTTATATAACACATAATTCTCTCTCACTCCACTTTTTCTTAACCAATTCCACAATTCTCTTATGATGAGTTTTCATGGGTTTGGGTTTTGTTGTGTTTAGATTATAAGATTTAAAATAATTAGCATATATATATTAGATGTGATAAAAATTGTGCAAACAAAATGTGATTGGTAAATATGTATAAATTTGATGATATTTCAATTATATCATTTTACAAGTATACATTGATTGAGGGATGACAAAGGCTGGACCTTATGATAATTGGGAATGAAGATGATGAAAAGGAATATCTAAAATTAAAAGTAATTGACACTCAAAGAAAGAAGTATTTATTATTTCTTTAAGTGACAAAAACGTTGACGCATTTTTATTGTGTTTTAAAAGTGGGTATATCCAATATATATGTTGTGCCACCTTCTTGCACATGTTTCATATTTCTCTACACAAATCTTCTAAAACTTACAATTCTCATTGAGTGCAAAACAACATGGTATCAAAGCTCTTCAATGAGGTAACTCTCTTATGTTCAAGGATCTATAACCCCTAAACACAACTACAAGTTATCAACATAACCATATACTTCAAATGGGCGATAAAACTCACTACAATCCTCAAGTATAAGAAGAAAGCCTCCACTGAACAAGTTAACACAACCTAAGTTTCATTCTTTGGTGATATGTATGATTTTGAAATATGTTTGTTGACAAGTTTCAACATTTGTTATGATTAGATCCTAGATAGTGGATTCTCAAAACACATGTGCAAAGATACAAATATATTTAAGTATATGGAATTGGTAGAAAAACCCGGTGAGATCATCTATAGGACATACCACTTATGTGGAAGGAATTGGATCCATCATACTTAAAGCCAATCAAGGATCAATACTCATAAATGATGTTTTATTTGTTCCACTGTTGAAACAAAACTTCCTCAGCCTTGGATAACTCCTAATACACATATTGATGATGAGCAAGTACGACTAAATCCAAACATCCACTATATGAATCAATAAGAACATATGTAAGAGAAAAAGAGGAATTAAATAAAAAAATCATATCACTCTAGAAGATTTGATTGAGGAAGATTTGCATGGTATACTTGAAAAAAGTCAATTGATTCCTACTTATTATGAGTTTGTTACTGAAAATGAATGCAACTCAGAATCAGATCATACCTCCTAAGAGTGGTGACTCATAGGCTATTTTGGTTAATTAATGCGATTAGAAAAATCAAATATTGTTTTAGGGCGAATATTTACTACATCTGCCAACGTGTTCCGCGGATGGCGTCCGCTATAGCTGGCCACGTCAGCTTTCCGCGGACGGCGTCCGCTATAGTTAGTGACACTCAATTTCCGCGTTTGTCACTCAATATTAATGTTTCTATATATATGGATTGCATTTCAATACAAATTCATATCGAACAACAATACAACATTAATTGAAGTGTTCAGTGACTACGGATTTCAGGTATAATCGAATCCTATTTTTGAATTGAATTTCTTATAATATTTGAATATTTATTATTCACTTGTAATATTTGATATTGTGTATTCGAAATGTAGTAATCATTGAGATGGATCCTGAATGGGCAACATATTATGACGACATTGCATCGACTTCTGGTGGTCAAGAGGAAGGGTCTGGTAATGACACCGAGCCGGATCTCCCAGACGAGGAACATGATGACGAAGATATATCGGAAGAGGCATTAGTGGAACCTCACGGAGAGTGGACCGGGGCAATGGGTTAGTTCGACGGTTGAGATGTTCCGCCGAAGAAATTGATGAAATGTATGGTATGTTAGCTGTGCCATTGATATCATCTGATGCAGTGCCAGAGATCTCTAGCCGACGCAAATACACGAAGTATGAAATTGATGAACCAAACTTGGCTGTTCGTATGAAATTTAAAGATAAGTTTCATCTTCAGTNAATGGACAAAATTTCGCGACCAGGTTCATAATCTCGCGACCAGGTTGATAAACTCGCGACTAGCCTCATAATCTCGCGACGATGCTAACAATCTCACAACTAGGGTCACAAACTCGCGACTAGGGTCACAAACTCGTGAGTGTGCATTAAGGAAATAATATACAAAACTCTGGGACTAATGGAATAGTGCAAAAACTTGGGACCGAGTAATGACTCACGACTTTTCGTGCAAAACGTCGCGACCAGAGCAAAGCCTACACAATCTCGCGACTAGGCATGCAATAAGTCAAGGCATAAAGCCTTGACTACCGGGGCACGTTCGAGCGAAAACAATGCCTTGGGAAGTGTGCCAATAGTCCGAAACCTTTTCTGGGGCCTAATGACTTGTATTTATAGAAAAACTTGGTCCAATAGGTCAATTAAGGGTCCAAAATCTCATTCTTAGTCAATTTAGCCCAACTTACTTAGAAAATATCTATTTAAATCGGAATAAGTGTCACAGCGTCCCGGAACTTCGAAAATGCACCCCGGTCGAACACTAGTAGCGTGTAATGTCGAGAAAATAACCGGGAATACTCTTTACCAGTTCATCGTCTCCGAATGCTTAGAATATAGCTAAAAAAATCGCATAAGGTCGCCAACGAGCTCTCTGAGTGCCTAATTAAGAAAATACCCCTGACATAATTTCCGACCGAAATCATCCCAAAAGAGCTCAAAACACCATCAGAATCCTCATACGTGGGCCCGATATGCACAAATTACGAGACTACCCCCGCAATCACATTACTCAATAAACATAATAGAAAATCAATAATACCATTTAGCCACGTCAGACGAGCCCATCGGGGATCATAATTACATAAATAACACCGGGAAATATCAATAGTCCCTTGGTTTGTAGATTCAGATTCTGAGTGGTAAACCACATTATATCGGCTCATCTAGAAGTCCAGTATTCGTTCATGCACTTTTTTGAGAAAACCATGAATAAGGCCGAAATCGTCTCGCTGACATTAAGGGTATCAGATTCCATGTTCAATCGAGAATTTCACGACTTTTCAACTCGGAGGGTATGTTCTTATACATATCGTTCTTTACTTTGCGCACCGAAGCATTTCATTATACACTGAAATTCTGCTACCGCTTCGATTCGTTAATCTGACACAGTCGAACTTAGATAACATTTTTTAACTGCCTATCAAGATGGTTCCATTCTTAGCATGGAGTTCTGACTTTTTGGTTAATCATAATCTAGCTCTTCACAACTTAGGGGGTTTGTTAGACTCCTCAACTTCGCAATTCAATCATGTTCACGTCGTGATTGTTACTCTACAACCTCGAGCTCATATGTATTTTTCCTGCAAGAGATATCCCAACGTTCGAACAAGAACATCACTTTCTCAACTCCGGCAGGAGGTTGTAACTTACTCCTTCGCCATTCTCAATATTTTGGGGCAATTATTTTATGCTTACGGTCAATCATGTGCATCTTTTATATTCTGCTCAATTACCGGCTACCGGTAAATGCTATCGTCTGTGTAGCATGCTTGCTTTCTTAGTAAGGGGTGGCTGTGTTGGGAAAATTCCCTCTTTCCGGAGAAGAAAATAATTCCCGTTATCCGGGGTTTCCAGTTATCCGGGGTCGGATCGAATTAATATGATGAGAACCGAATGTAAATGAAGAAAGGTAAAAAGACACAAGATTTACGGTGAAAACCCAAAACCGGGAAAACCACGTGACCGATAAACCTCGGCCGTGAACTCACTATCACAAGAAGAATAGAATTGATTGATTACAATTGTTTTCATGAGGCCTCTATTTATAGAGTCCAACTAGGATTTAATCTAGGAAATATTCTACAAAATATTCTACAATATTCTCTTTCCATATCTTTGACCGCATCTTCCATATTTATAACAAGATATATTTGCATATATTCTTCTATATATATCTCCAGAATATATCTTCATATCTTCTTCCATATATATCGCAAACAGAATATATCTTCATATCTTCTTATATATATATATAACCAACAACATATATCTCAATATATTCTTCCATATATGCAACCAATAAGATATATCTCAATATCTTATTCCATATATTTAATGCATCAATTAAGGAAAGATATTTCCCCTCAATACTATCGAATCCCGATCCAAGTCAAATCCGACCTCTATTAAATAGACTCATCACAATCGTCAGATCGATATCCTTAATAGATTCGAGATCCATCAAGTCGATCAACATCACCGCTTCATGTTAGGTTTCCCCCGGTCGGTCTATCACCATCGAACCATTCGACTATCACCCGACCTCCATTCCTAACAATCACCCGACCGATCCACCTTTACCGGTGTTCCACTCCCACTCGACAATGCCGGTTTCACTGCATCATCACCCTTGTGTCGATTTCGAACGTGTCCTCGTTTAGTCTTCCGATTTTTGATACCCAGTCGGTCCGCCATGGTGCCGATCCCCACATACAGATTTCCAGACTTAACTCCCCTGGCCACGATCATCGATCCCTTCGACACTTTGCAACATCCACCTCCAAAAGTTGTTCGATACCCCTTTGCGTCAAGCTGGCCAATCGAAATCAAATTCTTCTTAAGACCGGGAATATACATTACATCCTCAAACAACAAACTGTGACCGTTAGAATTGATCGGTATGTCTCCCCGACCTGTAATTTACAGCGCCTTCCCGTCCGCCAAGTAGACTTTTCTATGATTTCCGCCCGCAAAATTAACGAATATACTTTTATCAAATGAAATGTGAAATGATGCTCCCGAGTCAAATACCCATGACTCAATCGGACTCTCAATGCACACGACTAGTACATCGTCCGTCTCGGCAACCGACGCCGATACATCCCTTCTTTTCTCCTTGCACTCTCGCTTCAAGTTCCCCCTCTTTCCACAATTCCAACACTCCGATTCGCCACGTGACCTAGACTTCACCCGAGTCTTTTCCTTTGACCGATCATTCCGATCGCCATCACGTCCTCCCTTGCCCCATCGGTTATTATACCGACCCGACTCTGTTGACAAAGCAGCAGAGTCACTGCATTCCCGACTGGATCTCCGTACTTCCTCACTGATCAACTGATCTCGTACGTCGATAAACTTGAACTTACCGGGTTGGCTACTGATCACGTCGACCGTGGTCCCCCAACTGTCCGTTAATGTTCCAAGTAAAAGGACTACCAATTGATCATCCTTGATTTCGTGCTCCATCGATGCAAGTTGTTCGGCAAGATTATTGAACTCGTTCAAGTGTTTGGAAATTGAACCACCTTCGGCCATCTTCAAGGTGCACTAAATTTGATGATGTCGGCTTTGCGTACATATCCTAAATTGCCTTTATCATCCCGTACGTAGTGGTTTTATCGGAAACGTTAAAGGCAACGTTTCTCGTTAAAGTCTCCACCACGAACCCGAGAGCCTTTTCGTCGATTATCGACCACTTGGCATCCTCTATCTCTTTCGGTTTATCCTACTTCAGAGCTGCTCCGAGATCATGTTGTCGTAGAGTTCCTTCAATCTGCATCTTCCAATACCGATAGTCGTCGCCATCAAACATCTTCGAGATAACTCGGTATTCCCCTATTGCCACGATCCGTCACAACCTACCCCACGGGACAACCCCACAGCCACCACCAATTGTTGGGATAATTCTCTCTTCCTGGAGAAGAAAAGAATTCCCGTTATCCGGGGTCAGATCGAATTAATATGATGAGAACCGAATGTAAATGAAGAAAGGTAAAAAGACACAAGATTTACCGTGGAAACCCAAAACCGGGAAAACCACGTGACCGATAAAGCTCGACCGTAAACTCACTATCACAAGAAGAATAGAATTGATTGATTACAATTGTCTTCATAAGACCTCTATTTATAGAGTCCAACTATGATCTAATTTAGGAAATATTCTACAGAATATTCTACAATATTCTCTTTCCATATCTTTGACCGCATCTTCCATATATATATAACAAGATATATTTGCATATATTCTTCCATATATATCTCCAGAATATATCTTCATATCTTCTTCCATATATATCGCCCACAGAATATATCTTCATATCTTTTTCCATATATATATAACCAACAAGATATATCTCAATATCTTCTTCCATATATACAACCAATAAGATATATCTCAATATCTTATTCCATATATTTAATGCGTCAATTAAGGAAAGATATTTCCCCTCAATACTCTCGAATCCCGATCCAAGTCTAATCCGACCTCTATCAAATATACTCATCACAATCGTCCGATCGATATCCTTAATAGATTCGAGATCCATCAAGTCGATCAACATCACCGCTTCATGTTAGGTTTCCCCCGGTCGGTCTTTCACCATCGAGCCCTTCGACTATCACCCGACCTCCATTCCTAATAGGCTGGAATAAAGAAAGCAGGTGTCTATACTTAAAGAGTAATGTGGTACTTTGAGGTCGAGTTCCCAACTTTGATGCGAAATGATGAATTATTGTCTCTTTAAGAAATGATATCATAAAAATTAAAGTGTATGTAGCCGACATTTAAGTATACAATGGAGGGCTCATCTTAATTATAACTTTGTCGATCATCGAATATTACGTAGGGGACATACCAATTGAGGCAGAGTCATTACCTTCCCTATATTCATGCTTCCCATGTACATTGTTTGAAAATTAAGATACTATCCTAAAAAAGATCTTTATTGCGGGGGAAGCTTCGCCTCAGAATTTCTCAGTTTAGCTTTATGAGTAATAAGAAAGGAAAACCGAGGGCTCCGAAAGAGAATCATATAGGAAACAACATAAAATTATGGCAATAACATAAAATTGCCCCATAAGAAAGTCAAGAACCATTATATTTCGATCTCATCAATTTTGATCTCTCCTATGTTTCCTTTGATAAAATAAGTCCCTATTTCCGTTTGAAATTGCTTCTCTTTATTTGCGAATTTAAGATTTGCCTTTACTTAGTCCCGTAAATCATAAAATCTCGTAACTTGATCAAGTCTGATAGTTGTTGCTATATTCTAATTATCTCGGATAAGAAAATCCATGTCATTCATAAAACGATTTTATGACATCTCCGATGGTAAATAGGATAATCTATGTCATGTAGGCAATAATTCTATGAACCGTATAGCTATAAATAGCGACACACATGTTATACAACAACGTGCTAATCCTTCTGATTCACAAATAATGAACTCAACGCAACCATAAAATTCTTAGAGTCATTCGCCATATGTCGAAAGAGTAAAGATCTTTCGGGGATAATTACTTGATCACTTTCATCTAGATCCCAGGTAGACATCTCTTATTGTAAATGAGATCCTAACATAAGTTTCCTTACTAAACATAAGAAATTACCCTTGACTGTCACAACCACTTTTAAGGGAGCGATCTTAATACATCCAAGCCAGTTTCCTGATTTTTTTCAATACGTGATACTCATGAGATAATTACTGGATACGCAGATCATACGAGATAAAAATACAGGCTCATCCACTTAGCAAAAATTAAGCATGTTCATCGCTGACGTAACCAAGCGCCCAACAATAACATGCTTCTATCTCTTTGACTTATCCAGTTGACATCCGAAGAATGGACGGGGGACACAATGTTGTTCGAGACAAAAATACCTATTCATGTGAGGCAGTTTTACCAACTTATCAAATGACCATTATGTGCCATGGATGAGACAAATGTCTTTCTTTACTTACTGTCCGAAACGAATCCACTTCGTATGTCGTCTTACAATCTTTCTTGAGAATTTTTTTAGGTCTATAAATTTGCTCATTCATCAATAAGCATACTATCATGTCATAAGCTATCAAAGCTACCATGAATGAGACCTCTTAATCATCAAATAGGTAAATATCAGTGCCATTAAATATCTTTGTATGACAAACATTATTCTTAGAGTAATCCTTGCCGTGGGCCAATTCTTCGATCGCTCTGGATGTAATTGGGAGTCCCCAGTAGTAGTAGAATTTAGTTGAATTCATACCATAAGGCGAATATTCAGCTATTTTGATCATTTATTCGAATGAAATCCATAAACATGATTCATTGGCAAGTAAATGCATGTGCAGATGATTAAGCCAAATGATGGATTTTTCAGACAATGATCCCTTTTATAGGGGTATCACTTTACAATTTCAATAATATCTGAGAGTGCCCGATCATAACTAATGAGAATTGGTACCACAACACCATCACTTGGTCAGTTTGACCGTAAATGAAAATACACGATCATGAATAATGAAGTATGTGCTATAGGACCGTAACTTGGTTAGTTTAACAAATGCAGTAATGTTATAACGTGGCTTCATAATTACTCCGATAATAAATACTCTTCTCCTGATATTAAATAACACAATATTCCTTAATGTTGGGTAATTGTTCGACCACTATTATCACAACTAAGGATACTCAGTCATACATGTAATTTTTTGAAAATCGTGCCATAAGGCAATTCATCAAATCCCTTGACCATAATTAAGAATGATCGGATATAAATAATCTTTGTTGATTGAAGGTGATGTGATAATTTATGTCATAAAGGCATTATTCGTTCATTTTATCCATAAATAAGAATATCTTCAGCCCAGCACAACCAGCTTTCGATATCACTTCAACTCACAGATCTTACCTGTGCAAAGTAATCTCTAGTCTCATTGAGCATCCCAATTCATTGTGCATTTGGGTCTCAGATATTTCCGAATGTGGGTATAAATGCCAGATAATCACAGAAAGTTTTTACGATAGTTCCGAGCATGGATAAGAGTCCCTAGTAATCGTAAAATTTTGTTGAATGCAAATCATAAGGCGAGTATTTAGTCATTTTGATCGTTTATCAAAGTGAAAAGCATAAATACGATCACATATAATGAGGATTGATATCGCAAGGCTATCCCTTGGCCATTCCAATCACAATCGAAAATATTTGATCTTTTAACAAATTTCACCCTTCGGGGATAAATTACCGTGTGACCAAGTGGTTTAAGCACTTTATTTTCCCGACAAGGTATAATGCGACATCTCGGTCTAAACTTGTAGTGAGGCATCCTGGTATGAACAAATACCGCATCATCCCGGTCTAAACTAGCATAGAAGCATCCAGTATAAAAAAATACCGCGACATCCTGGTCTAAACAAGCGCGGAGGCATCCCGGTATAAACAAATATCGTGGCATCACGGTCTAAACGAGCACCGAGGCATCCCGGTATAAACAAATACCGGGACATCCCGGTCTAAATGAGCACTGAGGCATCCCGGTATAAACAACTACCATGGATTCCCAGTCTAAACGAGCACCGAGGCATCCCGGTATAAACAAATATTGTGGCATCATGAAAAGGACCGGCCTCCGGCGAGGGCTCGACCCTCGTCGGCATCTCATGGAGGAGTCGGGTCCAACGGGCACCCTGTTTGCCACAGAAAAAATGCTCGGTACGAAACTGGCTGTCACATAATCAATCGAGTCCATTGAGATAATCCAAAAGTATGTATGTATAGACGATTCTGCTGCAGACAGAAAGACTCATCATGCTTAAAGTATTTTGACAAGTATCTAATTTGACGAGTTTGAAAATGATGCACTACACGACAGGCGGTACATTGCATTTCTAATCTACCCTATTATTTAATTCCATCCTCCATCATACTAAAATGTAATGAACTTACTCATATCTTACCAGTCCTCTAGTCGATTGAATTCATGTCGTCATAAAAGATACTTAAAAAATCAGAATATGACCATAATAAAAAGAGGGAGATTTTTATTTTATAAATATTGAAGAGTCACGTTTATACATTAGACTTACGCAAATTGAAAATATGTCAAGTCCGTGGTAGCTCATCTCCGCTCATATTC
This sequence comes from Utricularia reniformis, assembly GCA_009725065.1. NCBI lineage: Eukaryota > Viridiplantae > Streptophyta > Magnoliopsida > Lamiales > Lentibulariaceae > Utricularia > Utricularia reniformis. Next base: position 266,887 of record RWGZ01000521.1, read on the forward strand.
GCAATCTTATACATTCATTTTCTCATCACCACTGTAATCTCATACCAAATTTCTCATTCTATGTACAACGTGCAAGAATGTTCTCCCATCTTGACTTTCTTCAAGTCCAAGTCACTAAGAATTCAATAATAAAGTATGAACTTGTGACTAAATATCTCCATCCGAATATTTGCCCTTGCTATGGCGTTATCAATGCATCAATAATTTGAATGCATATATCTCAATAAATTCAATAGCGGATATGAATGCTCATATGTGTAATGCCACATAGGATAAAAATTCTCACGCCATTCACTCACGCTTTTTTCAAAAACTGCGGCCAATATCTAACACCGAAAATACAATGAAACATTAGAGGAAGCTTTGCTTACTGTTCCCAGGCACGGGGTACTGTTTCTGTTAGACATAATAATACTTGTATTATTCACTTGCTTGCTTTACAAAAAATTACTTTGCGTTATATGACTACAAGTCCTTATGGATCACAAACTAGCAAACAATACGATCAAGAGGGAACTTCTCATCTCATCTTCCCAAAATCGGGATATTTTTTTGACTTATACACATTCAATGTCTCATTTCATTCCCAAAATTCAGTGTTGACCGAATTAGATTCGCGAGTATTTCAGAGGTCCACAATATCCAATTTGAGCATTAGAAATTCCGCTCATAACAATTTACTAAGCGTACTCGTTTTATCATATGTAAACTTTTTGTATATATCCCATTACTGGGTTAAATAGCATGGGTCTTCGCTTCCCCGGTCATTGAAACATGTATAGAACCAAGAGCGGACACTGTAAATGTGATGACGTCACGTAATTATTCTCCTCAAAGTTTCATTGAAAGGAAATAATTATTCGGTCTCTTCTTGTCAATGGATAATTTTGCACATACCATCACCTTCATGCGATTCTCGATCACAAGATCTTAGTTCTCCTCTGCGAATAAGACGTACATGTATTTTACTATTAACATAATTATCGGCCATTGTTTCTCGTCATTGTTCCCAACTAAGGCTGTAACGACCCTAATTTGGGCCTAGTTGTTTTGTTAAAACATGATGATTAAAACGAAAACATTCGAATGCAAATTTAAAACATGGTTCGAAACATGAAAGTACGACAACATAATTTAGAGTATTCTCCAAAGGGACCGGACTCTATCACCGGACAACCGACAACCTCCTTACCCTATCACGATCACATCTCGTCTGCGTCACCTACAAAATCTGTAAAGCGGTCACAATCTATTAAAAGAAACTTCACACACACTACGCATTATCTTTTCACTTCTTAGTCACACCGTACACGCACACGTGAATCATTCCACTTAACCATTTTCTTATTTCCCTCTTCTATTACCCTTATCATTTCCATCATTCATTAAATTTACTGTTGCCGAGATTAACATGCTCGGTGCATGTCCCGCCCAAGCCAACCGTTAGCTGTTGGATGACTCGACGGGCCATATGCATCCCTTCCCCGGGTGGGTACTTAGGCGCTACCCCTTTTTCCACCCGGATCCGTTCCGCCCTCTTCGTACGTATCTTTTCCTCTTTGGAACTTATCGTTCCCTTCATCAGGCATGCCCTTCCTTTGGCGAATCGTGTACTAGGCACGATGCCGGGTTCGGTCGGACGGTCCATCCTTCCTCACCCCGAGTCTTATTATCATTTATCTCGTTCATTCGTATCTTTTCTTCCTTCTTTATTAACCCAATCCCATTCCCTAAGTCTGAACCTTCCCTTACTATATTGTGTTCACTCCGCTTACCGTTTGCTTTTGCTTGCTATATAGTCTTTCCGCGCTTTCCTGCATTTCGTAATAGGTTTTAGTTACTCGAATTCCGACGTTGTTATCCTATTGTTAACTATGTGATTACCGTAGACCCTACGTGTTCCTTTCCTCCCACGATCCGACGTCGAGACGCGACGAAAACACTTAAACTTAGTATTTCCGCGATAGTTTACTTCTTTCCTCGAAATTCGCGATAATTCTATGCTGAAACTCCAAATCCGCGATAATTTTACTCTTGGAACCAAATCCGCGATAATACTACACTGGTCACGATTTCCGCGATAATTTACTCTTCGATTCGAATTCCGTGGTAAAATTACACTTGCCACATTTTTTTGCGATAATATTACACTTGCCAAAATTTCCGCGACAATTTGCTCTTCACAGAAAATCCGCGACAATTTGTTCTTCACAAAATCCGCGATAAAAATGCTTGCAGGAAAAATCCGCGATAATTTCCTTCTTCGCGGCAATTTTCGAATTTTCGTGTCTTAATGATGATTAACTCGTTTTTGGGCCTCCTCACCCCTATTTATAGACATCCTAACTTTTCTAATTCACACTTTGACCCCTCCTTCCTTTGCTTTTGACCCATCTTTTATCTTTTTCTTTACTTTTCTATTTTTCGTTTCCTTTTACGTTCTTTCGTTCCCGTATCCCTCATTATCTCTCGTCTAGACTTTACCACTACATTCCTTACTATTTGTTTCATCGTACCTTTTTCTCGGCTATTACAAAGGCAGTCCATATGGCTTTTCTGAATACATAAAATATAAACCCAAAGGTTTTCGAGAGGGATTGGAGATATAAACGAATCATTATTTATATAATATTTCCAACCTTCAAAAGCCAACCGACTATTCATGAAGGAATGTCAATCTTTCCTCGATAGATAACTTATCAATATGTATTTCTCTCACAAACATCATCAGACCAAGGAAAACTCCTGTCTTTTGCCAAGAACTTACATTTAGGAGGATTCCACCTCATTCGATACCTCCTTAGTATATTCCATCATCCGCCCAAATATTGTATGTGATTATTTCCATATCACATCTTTAAATATTGACTTTGTCGATTGTTGGTATGTGGCAGCATGATTTCTTAAAACCAAAAGATATAATTGAGAAACTTTAATCAGGTCAAATAAGCTAGTATGTCAATAGCGGCAGTAGATATAGGTCCTTAGACCATGCTTCACTCGACTAGGTGAAATGAATACAAAATTTGTATGTATTGTTTGACTTTGGAGCCATCAATAGGTCTGTGACAGATTATGTGTATTTCACAGGTTCGATGAGCCCTGCTTGCAAACAAAATTTCCACATCTTCAATTATTACCTCTTCATTTTCATGGGAGAATATCCGCTTCTTTCAAGGAATTCATTTTCATTCTTTAAAATCTCCTTAATAATAGAGGTTCCATCTTTATATCATTTCCATTTTTCTTCCAGAACAAAACCGCATCATGTTAATCAACTCGTTCTTTTTATTCAGAATGCCACCATATTGATGTATTTCTTCGCATTAGAAATCTTCATATCGCTTCGAAACATAAAACTATGTAAATATCTTGCCAACTAGATTTCCCTTCATCTTATTTATTCCCGAGAAGGTGGGGTAGAGATATGATAGCTCCAATTAGATTTAGAAAATATGAAGGTCAATGACTAAGAATTCCCTTAATAAAGTCATCGTTATTTCCTTATATTCCAATGTGACTGGGAGGATAATAGATCCTTCGAGAGCAATAAAATGGTTGTTAAACCAATTAACTTAATATGTTGCTTAAATAGTCCGATGCCAAGACATCTGCTAGATATGGTCAAGATATTCATCAGCTTAATAATGTCGCAGATGAATTAAGATAGCGTGCTCAATAACCATATATTTCCGGACGAATACCATTCCGGACGATTAATAAAATGACACAAATGTGATATTTCTTTCATTAACAACAATGGAACTCCAATAAGCATAGTTTGATAGTGGTTGATATTCCTGAATACCTTACAACCATAATTCTCGGATCTCTTTAAACAATTTAAGTAGAAAAACATGATTGATATCCTCATAAAAGGTATTTCAAAAGATGAATAAATCACCATTGGCATACATGGTTGATGAAACCGTTAATAATCAATTGCTTAGTGTCTTGATGAGTACCATTCGAGACAAAAAGCATTCTGGATAGTGAGGTAAATCGAACACAGGAACCCTTCACGAAAGTTCAGGACATATCCGAATGAATACCATTTCGATTGATTGGGAAAATAATTAGATTCTTGTCGTCTTCACGATATGCTCATTGTTATCAATAATTTAATCATTGAGTTGAGATTTAATTTCATCCATTCAAGCTTAACAATGTTCTTTAATTCCAAATCCCCGACTATAATTCCGAGGGCTTTCATTAACACATATCCACATGATCCGATGAGGGAATACTTATCGATGAAGTCATGTTTAATTTGTTGGACAACAATTAATAACCAATGAAAACCTAGGTGATCCGAATATTCCACAAACATGCTCGAATCTCCTTAATGATGAAGAGGCGAGACCGTCTTTCAATATCACAACTCCGCTCGGGAGATTCATTTTATGATTCTATGATAACTTCACAAGTTTCATGGTTATTCGTCGATGACTAACTTAGCACTTTAAGCACTTCTTCACCATCCATATTTGAATTTTCTCCTTCTATCACGATAAATACTTTCATTCGTGAATGTTTTGTCTTCCATACTAGTTTCGTCTTTTGTCATAATATTTTCTCGATGTGGTATACTTCCAAAAGGCGTACTCTTCAACTCATCGATTTCAATATTAAGATATTCACTTCCACATTTTAGGATATTTACCGATAAATAGTTCACCAAGTTGTCATAGACTTCCTTAGTCTAGAACATTAAACCACCAAAGTCATTAATATAACGAATGGAACATATAGAAAAGCTACATAGCTTTTGATATTATCGTATTCTTCTAATGGATAACCAGAAAAACCCGGCATATAACTCAAAACTAGAAAACCCACATAATTAATTTCGATCTTTCACACGTTCTATGATCCCGAACCAATTGAGTAAATACCGGAGCGAGAAGCTCAATATCGGTATGGAAAATCGATATCGGGGGAGCCTATCTTGTTTCTCGGGTTGAATATTCAAGCCAACTTCCCCAACTTTGGTCTCATGCATTCCTTCCACCGTAATAATCAGTTTATCAAGATAATCGTGCTCCAAAACCTATTAACATCGGACAGCGATTTTCGACAATCACAGTAACTTGTCCGAAACTGTGATGAAAAAGGGCAAAATACTTGGAACTCATGAGTGCCCGGTGTCGATGCTTATAATAAGGGATCCTCCTTTCTTCTGGTTAATCATGGAAATAAATAAACTAGGAACTTAATAAATATACTTGCAGCTGAATACCAAAAGAATTTATATGTTGGACTTCGGTAGCGGTACATTCGATCGATCACATAATTTGCGACAATGTCAAGTGGCCCATATGTATGCACTCTTTCATTTTCCAAATATATTGTGTGTATATGTGAGGCCAAGTTCTTCCGTACTTCTCATGTTCTCCATAACCTCTTATTTACAAACGACGATCCAAATACTATGGATCCTCTAGAAACCAACGACGATCAACCTTTCTCATGTTCTCCATAACCTCTCATTTACGAACTTTATTTGTTATATTATCGTGGTCGAAAAGGAGTACTAAACTTGTCACAATCTTTTAAAAATTCACAAATCAGATCCAATGGGTGAACTTTAATAGGAATTAGGATCATGATCATATTAGTGGTATTGACCGGTGGGACAAGATGATGTCGTAAGATGGCACCATCACATATCCAACTCATCATTTCCCTGGGAACCATGCATGCCATCACGTAGTTGAACACTTCCACACGACAATCCGCATATACTCATGTAATCTTTTATCTTTCCATGTAATCAGTAAATCGCGTTGACTTGGCACTTCCAACTTTCCGCAGCAAACATCCTCTCCAGCCATTCCGTGCACATACATACAATCAAGCAACACGTGGTCAAATTCCCCCCAATGCAACAATGCATGAGCTCATTTTCCATGTAAAGTTCACATGGCTCACAAATGTCATGCAACTGCAATCCTATGGACTTGTCACATTTCTTTTCCATAGCCATGCGTATCAGATCATACAATCCACACAACTGACTACCTCAAAACGGGTTTAAAAAACGTATAATCTCTCTGAAGAATCGTTATGCCATGCCGAATATAACTCATACTTGAATCTCGATATGAAATGATAGAAAACCTCGACAACTGATTGAACTATTGGAGAAAAGACTCTTCCAAAGAATCGGCAAAAGTACATGGTCATGTCATTGAAGTTCATCAAACTGACATGGATCTCCTGATTCGATACTGTGGCCATAAAATACCTCAGGTATGTTCGCCATATACCCATCTTCTTTGAAACCGAGGCCCATATTAACCTCCAATGAGTCACCGCCACGGAATAAAATCCTTTCAATCATTCAAAATATGGCTCATTTTCGATAAATTTATCAAAATAAAATAGTGAAATGCCACCGAAATCTGACCCGAAAAATATTATACCGTCATATCGCAATGTAATTGTAGACATAAAATGGAGCATCTCATGAAATTTTCGTATAGCTGAAAATCGACATTTTTTTTGCAACCCTGTCATTCCTTTGGCATGTCATATATTCATGCCATATGATAATATTTCAATGCACTCGTATATAGGTCCCCTCCAGATGAAATCCACCTCCGAAGGTTGGTTAAATATTTCCAATACTGAGGATTCTTCTGGTGGCACTGATTGAGTCCCTGGCAAAATGTCGCGAGTGTGGCCAAGCCTACACAATATCTTGACTAGGCATGCAAAATGTCGACTACCGGGGCAAGTTCGAGCGAAAACAATGCATTTGAAGTGTGCCAAGAGTCTGAACCATTTTCTAGGACCTAAAATCTTGTATTTATAGAAAAACTTGGTTCAATAGGTCAACTTACTGTCCAAATTACGAGACTACCCCCGAATGCAAATTACTCAATAAACATAATAGAAAATCAAAAATACCATTTAGCAACGTCAGACGTGTCCCGGGATATCATAGTTACATAAATAATCTCGGGTAATATCAAGTTGTATATACTGTTGGTATACTGATCATTTCAATTATATATTAATTACTAAATTAACATAAATATTTTAATTATATATTTATATACATTTTATTAAATTAAATAACGATTGTATCAAAATTAATGATTCTATTGTATAATCATATGTAGTGCGATATAGATGAGATGATTAATGTACATAAAAATTCATTTAAAATAGATTTATTCGAAATGGATCAGAATTCGGAATTTAGGCAGGTAAACTCTCCCACGTTAGTATTACTTTACTTGTTTGAGAGATAGCTATTTGACAAGGAAGAACTATTAAGGGGATAGAATGACACCAATTTTTTGTAATATTGAACTATTTATTTTAAAAATATATTTATATTTTTTTCAAGACGACATAAAAGACTAGGACTCCGATCCGAAAATTTTATACCGGATGATACCAAATAAAATACCGGTATTTAATATATCGGTCTATATACCAATTGATATAAATATAATCCTTAATATATAAATTTACATTTTAAATTTTGATTATGAAAGTTACATGAAATTTAAGTCGTTTTCACAAAAAAAAGTTAGTATATAGTTCAATTTTCCTTAATTTAAAGGATTTGATTTATAAATATGAAACTTAAATTAATAATATTTATTATAATTTTTGGTGTTTAAGGGTATTTTAATAATTTAGGATAAAATTGATAATACATCAATTTTGTTCGACTAAAATTGATAAGCAAATTTCAAGTATTAAAAATGTATATTTTTCTTTTTATATATGATTATTTAAAGAGATATCATTTTATTTATGTTGAATAATATGTAACCAACTAGCAGGTTTTGCATTTTGGTGTTCAATTTTCCCACCTATTACTAAAAAACTAACAAATTAGCCATGAAAGTTATTTTGATAAGCCGACAATAAATTTAGTAGACGAACTCAAATTTTCGACATAAATGCTGAGAAATTAAAGACACTCATAAACCTCTTGAATCGAAATGAGATTTCCCTCGTATCCTTAAGCTTTAGCACAGCAACTGAAGAACCCAAAAATGCTTCTCCTGGTCTGTAGCAGATATCAATAAGATTAACAACCAGAAAAGTTAAGAGTACAAAAAGTGGATCCAACCAAAAAATATGATGTAAACGTGCACGTTCAAGCTTTCGAAAGGCGGCGGAAAAAACCTAATAAGCATTGCCATTTTCTGGCTTTAATCTAGAAGAATAAGGCAGGAATGTATGAATTCTCCTCACTTGCTTCTGGTTGTAAACAGGGCAAAAGTTATGAAAACTACTACTTTTAAAACTGGTTTTATTTCAAATTATCATCATAGAGACATACTGATAGCTATGGCTATCAGCTAGGCAGATTGTCCCCCACAAAAACAGTGATTGCAGCAGCACATGCATTCGTCTCATTTAATCCTACAAATTTTAATGTTAAAGTAACTAAAAGATGGTAAAATGAAAGCTTAGCTTACTGCTGGAGAATTGGTTTCATGGAAAGCATGTTGAGGATTATGAATAGTTGTTGAGCTTCTTGTTGTTTGAGCAATGAGTTCTTCTTCATTTCCAAGACTAGCTCTTGATGGATCCATCTTGTTTTGCTTCCTCATTTCTCTGATTTTAGAGAAATCCATTGAGTAATTTGGGAGCTCCCCTTTCATCTCCCAGTCCCCAAATTGAGGCACAGATAGCCATGGCTCCACTTTCTGATACTATAAAAATTGCTAAATAAACTCTCCATAGAAAGCAAGCCACCCTTTATAAATCAGTAACTAGCGCAGCTCCAAAAGTATGAAATTGATAGAGATATTCCTTGAATTCAATGGGAAAAACTGGACTCTCTCACAAGGAATCAGTAATTGCAGTTGTGAAAAATAAATTGGGTCAAAAGAGCAACATGCCGTGAGTTACAACAATACAAACAGAAAGAAACGATTGCAATACAAATTTTAGAGGAAGGAGTTTTTGAAATAAAGAAAAGGGCAACGAGAAGCATTTACCTCCTTACGAGCTTCCATTGTCTGAGTTGGGATTTCTGTATTTTTTCTTGAGTATCAATACCAAAGATTTGGGGTTGTTGCGGTTCTAGAGAGAAGCGTGTTGGGTCAAAAATTACAAACGAAGCAATGAAAAATTCAACATAAAACACTTGAAGAAGATGGGATTTTTAAAGAGTCGGTCAAACAAGAGAAAATTCAGAGTGGATTTAACCGAAATGGCCTACGCAATTTTAACACGGTTTAATTTTTTTCCCATGTAAAATACAACTGGCGTTTGGAATTGTCAAATCATATTATAACCGGTGCTTAGCTGTGTGTGTCTGAATTTAATGTCAAGTAAACTAATACAGACAACTTCATGGCCCGCAACTTGCAAGCAATACCATCTAAAGAATATATATTGTAAAAAACAGCCCACAATTGGAAGTTGGTGAAGATGAATTAGGTTGGATTTGGTTGAGTCCCGGGTTTGATTGTACATTAATCGTAGAATATTAGCATTACTAATGCCATAATGAGAGTTCAAATCAATTTTTAAAAAAAACTGATATTTGTGTTCAAAAATCTTGTTTAATAACTCGATGAACAATGATGATATGGATAATGATTTCAAAAATACAATATAAGGCGTATCTTTTTATAAATAGGGGAAACATTGACAGAGAATATATAAGTTTTGTACTTTATGTTAAACGCTCCACACTTTATACAGTTTAATACTACCGTCTCAGCTCATTATGAAATTTGTATTACTGATATCTTGATTTTCTATAGTTCTTATCCATATTTCTTACTAAAATTTACATTGGTTTGATGCCTTGTAGATTTTACTTCTGATTAGCGGGTAGTCAATAATGATTGATACATGAATCTATAATATATCTCGGTTCCGACAAGATTTGGTGGTAATAAAATCATCTTTAATTGCTCGAAGAACAAGACCTAGATATGAATAATGATTTGCCCGAAATCAAATTTAAACAACATTCTCCTAAACTCCAAACCCTATAAATAAAAGAAACATTGATGGAAAAAGACACTCCTTACACTATATACAACTTAGTTCTACTCTCCTTAACTCATTGTGAATTTGACATTAATTTTGGTCTATCCATATTTCTTGGTGAAATTTAAATGGGCTTGACCCTTGCACTATCCTTCCAAATCTTGAGTTTAACACGTAAATTTTGTTTTCTTTTATACGGTAGATTGACTACCAAAAATCATCTAAAAAAATAAATTCAATATTGCATTTCCACTTGTAACAAATATATGTTTAAATTTTAAAAGAATGCAAAGGTTTAGGCAAGAAATGGTCGGGAACAAAAAGATGGTAAGCTCGATGGACTAATAAAATGCAAGTTGAGTAACATCAATCGAGCCATCATTTTGAAACTAAGAGACATTATAAAACAAGCAAACAAAAAATACAATAAATTAATGCAACTGGGATATAATGTTACGCACCAAATCAGGATATATGTGGGAATATTAAGAAAGTGCAAGGGCATATTTGACAAATTTCATTCAGAGAAGCTAAAAAATACCGCTGAACAATCAGATCAGACCAAAGAATAAACTTGTCCACACCCTGAGAAAGTTGTCTATGTGTAGTTTTATATAGAAATCAAACGTTTAAATCAGTACGCTTAGATCTTACATTTGTGCTGTCTTGGGAGCTCGGAAAAGCAAACCTTGGTATACTGCCGCTGCTGTAGCTGTTCGGCATTGTCGAAATGGGCTGCTGAGGGTACAGTGTCGGAGGCGGTGTCAAGCTTCGCTGAGCAGGAAGAGGTGGTAGCACATTGTACTTGAAAGTGTCACCGATCGAACTGAAAATGCAACTTCTTCGAATGACTTAAATAAAAAAAAGCATGAAATGGAATGAATTTTCATTTATGGTATGTAACCTTTTGTTTTTGTATGATTGGTCGTCCTCGCTTACGATTTCACTTGGTGTTAATAATCTCGTATTCATGTGGGATGACCATGGACTTGCACCAGGCAATTCATCCGAGAAGTACCTCCGCTTGATCAACTACGAGGTTAAAACAACAAAAACACATCTAGTTATATGAGTGAGAAATGTGTTCACTGAAGGGACTAAAATTCACACCGATCGAAAAAACTTCATTACTGCTTCCTTGTCATACTGACCTTCCTTTGCAGCCTGAATTCGAATGTATATTTATATTATTATTGGCTGCATCGAATATGAAAAAATAAAATGGGATAACTCAGTTTTGTAAACTTACTGCTACGAGGCCTCCTCCACTAAGGAAGTTCTCGGTTAACGGAAGCACCTCACTGGGTGAAATTAATCCCTGTTTCTCGACCCACTGACGAGCAACATCAACGAGATTACCACTACTTCCTCGTGTTACGTCTCTAGAAGCAATGTCAGCTTTGTTTCCAATTACAATATATGGAACATGAAGACCCCCAGGACCTGGAGCAGCTAAGGGAGCTGAAAATGTCCCAGTTAAAGCAATTTCAGCAGCCCACTTCTGCAAGCTCGTTTTTGTTCTTTTTTGAGAAAGATCATGTACTAGGATAACACCTATTTTTTCACAATAAAACATAAAATCACCCACAATTTGATGAACAAAAATAGTGTTCATTGAATAAATCATGCATGAAAGGAAACATTTTCTTGAGCTTGTTAGGGTGAAACTTATATAAATGACTCATCGAAGCATCGAAGCACCGAAGCACATGCCATGAATATGATGATACGAAAAGGCTGTAAACCTTACTTACCATTGATTTGGGAGTAAAAAAGAGACCTGCAGTCTTTGTAGCGCTCGTGCCCCGATACATCCCAGAGCTCAACGAAAAAACCTCTCTGAGAATCATCTTTAATTTCACTTGAAGAGATACTTGTTGGATGAGTAACATGCTGCACAGAGGAAAGCATGGCTAGTATATAACGATTATTAGCTGCTTATGATAATGAAAACAAAAATTACCTTGACACTAACAGTACAACCAACTGTTTGAGTTGGGTGACTAAATGAGGAACCTTTCATAATAAGATGAACGATTGATGTTTTTCCAACACCTGAATCAAATAGCATAACTTAGAAGCCATCATAACCATAGATGTAGTTACAAAACATCGATTAACATCATTATAAAATTAAGAACATTGAACAATCAGCTTATAGCGATCCCAATAAATGTCAGTATGCTCAAGATTTCACTTAACCTACATGAAGTTCTTTCAATTGGTTAACAAAATGTGAACCTAACAACATGAAAGAACATATATTTCATGATGCAATCCAACACTAACACAACAAACATCATATACAAAAACAAATACATTCACAGAAGTAACCAAAAATACTTGGTTATTTCAATCAATCAACAGCTAATGTCCAAAGCATGCAAAACTTCCTAGAAATAAGCAGCCTAAATCTAAGAAGCCATTTTACGCACAGACACAGCATGAAACGAATAACCTTGAATCTAAAAAACCTCGAAACAGCCTAAAAAATTACCTGTGTCCCCAACAACTAGCACTCTGACCTGCCCAACAGGAGGTCCACCGTTCATATCTTTGTTTTCCCTTTCCCTCCGGAACATTTCCTTCTACTAGTTAGTTCTTGATAAATTTGGAAATTTTAATGATAACAGAAACTTCCAATAGAGAGAATTCACGACAACGCCCGCCTAGTAACACCAAGAAACACGCTAGATATCCAAAACATACAAAACTTTCTAGATCAGCAGCCTAAATCCAAGGCATTTAAGCCGATATGAAGTCAATTGACAGACCCAGCATGAAAAAAAAAACCTTAAATCTAGAAAAAGCTCGAAAGAGCTTCAATATTACAGGTTGTTGCGTAAATAATCAATAGAATTGAGCATCGAAATTGCTTCATAAACCCACATCGAAAATTATTTACAAAAAGACAAGCATCTTCTCTCGTTTAAAATAAGCAAAAAAATTGAAATCCAGCCCCAATATCAGAGATCTTAAGACGATTAAAATGGGAGGATTAAAACTCCAGTTGCGATCCAAGTTGGAATGGCTAACGCCTTCTTGTTAACTTGCGTTGCGCGAAGGATAAATATATTTTTTAATATTAAGTAAATTTTGGAGGGTAAAATGGGATATAACTCTCCTAATCAACTCAACGTGTAAGTTTCTAATTAGTTTCCAGTTTTTTATTGTTACTTGTTTATGCACAAAGTAAGTTACAAGGGAAGTGAGTGTTGGTGGATTGGAGATCATGAGGATCATGCGTTGAATTGATTATTAAATCAATATGAATAATCTTTGAACACAGTAAACTTACATTCACATAGTGACAAAATGAGAAGAGCAAAAAGAATTATGTTATTTCTTGATCTTGAATACATTTACACATCAATTTATAAGAGCCAATTTATTATATTCTAAGAAGAAATCAACTTGTTTAATCAATATTCATCAATCTTGGATATTATTGCAAGGATTATATCGAGGATTCATGCCTTCAACTTTGATAAATGAGGGAATTAATGATAGTTGAATACCCAAGTCTCTTAGTCATCAATTCGAAGTATGATTCTCGGCTAACACTCCCCCTCAATTCGAAGTATGATGATCATAAATGCTCGAATTGTGTATTAGATGTTTAAATGTTGCACCTTCAAGGCTCTTAGTCATCATATCGGCCAACTGAAATTTCGTGTTCACATGCTTCAAGACAACTTCTTCGTCGGATACTAGATTGTGGACAAAATGACAATCAACATCCATATATTTGTCTCATTCATGGAAGACTGTATTAATCGCAATGTGGATGGCAGCTTGAATATCACAAAATAGTTGTATTAGTGATGATAGTTGAATACCCAAGTCTATCAATAATTATTTCAACCATTGTAGTTCAAAACAGATTGATGTCATAACACGATATTTGGGTTTAGTAGATGGCCTGGAGAATTTTGCATCTTTTTTTTCCACGAGATAGGCGAGGATCCAAGAAATAGGAAATATCCCGTAACATATTTTGTTGTCAAAGGACAGTTTACCCAATCAGAGTCACAAAACCATAAACTTATAAGTTTGAATATGATCGTAGTAAGATTCCTTGCCCCCGAAGCTCCCTTTAAATATCGAACTACGCGTATAGTTGCATTCCAATGATTGAATCTTGGTGTTTGCATGAATTGAGCTAAGATATTGACTGCATATCTTATTTCTAGTATCGTAAATATCAATTATATCAATCTTCCGACCAATCGATGATACTTTTCAAGATCATTCAATAATATACTTGAGGATTGTTAGGAATGGAGGTCGAGTGATAGTTCGATGGTGAAAGACCGACCGGGGGAAACCTAACATGAAGCGGTGATATTGATCGACTTGATGGATCACGTCGATCTATCAAGAAAATCGATCGGACGATTGTGATGAGTCTATTTGATAGCGGTCGGATTAGACTTGGATCGGGATTCGAGAGTATCGAGGGGAAATATCTTTCCTTAATTGACGCATTAAATATATGGAATAAGACATTGAAATATATCTTATTGGTTGTATATATATGGAAGAAGATATGAAAATATATTATGTTGGCGATATATATGGAAGAAGATATGAAGATATATTCTGTAGATATATATGGAAGAATATATATATCTCATTAAATATACATATGAAAGATGCGGTCAAAGATATAGAAAGAGAATATTGTAGAATATTCAGTGGAATATTTCCTAGATTAGATCATAGTTGACACTCTATAAATAGATGCCTCATAAAGACAATTGTAATCAATCATTAGCGTAGCAATTATTCTTGTGATAGTGAGTTCACAAAGGTTTATCGGTCACGTGGTTTTCCCGGTTTGGGTTTCCACGTAAATCTTGTGTCTTTTACCTTTCTTCATTTACATTCGGTTCTCATCACATTAATTCGATTCGATCCCGGATAACGGGAATTCTTTTCTTATCTTGGAATGAGGGAATTTTTCCCAACAAGGATGTCGCTAGCAGATGATTTGTTCTAATAGTGTTGTGGTTGGCTGGCTCCCATAACACCAACTATAGAGATAATATTAAGAATGAAAATTTGGATTATCAGCTTCTTTACCCGACGGATAACCGTCCCGTTTAAAGTGTTATTGGATAATTAAATGGATAGTAGAAACAAGGCGAGGAAGAAATTTTCATATCCACCTTTAACGAGGCGGGTAGTGATTTCATATATAACCGCCCCGTTACCCGTTCGGTTATCAATTTAAATGACATTATCCGCCCACTTATATTTATTAAATATATTTAATATCTATACATTAATTACATAACTTTATTAGGAGACTCAATTATTTCCAATTAAACCCTCTTATTTTCAAATTCTTTTTGAATTTTTCATCTCTCTCTCAATCATTTCAAATTGATTTTTACCCATTATTTGGGCGTTTTCTTCAAGGTTCGAATTCTTATTATATAGATCATATTTGGGTTTCGTTTTCGTTTTCCTTTTGTTTTTATTTTCTATTTTGTTGGTGTTCAACTATTGCTTCTAAGTCAGCATTTAGCACAAATGAACAAATTCTAAGTCCTCATCGTAGTAGACTACATCCGACAACTTTAAAAGCGTTGATATGTGCTAAAGCTGGTTGTGGATTTTGATCAAGAGTGAGCTAATAATTTTTAATATTTATTCATTAATTGCATTTGTTAATATATGTTAACATGATAATTTTTTGTTTACATTTGATTCTAGGTACTCGTGAAACCCTCGAGTGACGAGTGTTGTCCGACCATGGAGGATATAGAAAATTATATTATTGGTCTCGATAATGAAACCATAAAAATTAAAATTATAGTAATCGAAAGAGTTATTTAATTTTATATTATTGTTTTAATATTTTTTTGATTTATTTAAAGATGAATATTTTACTATTTTTTTAAAAAAATCAAAATTAAGAACTGTTGGTTAACTACTAACTCAATGTGATATTGTCATTTATTATTCGAGGACACATATATTTCTATATAGCCATTCCCGAGTCGAGAAATGAAGCAGATCGAGATATATTGATGATTGACATTGCTTATAGCTTTTCGTTGTATTTGGATCGTGTTACTTATTTAGTGGATCCTTGTGCTTAATTTATAGATTAATGGATCATTAATTTAGAGATTAATTGATCATTATTTATTGGACTTCATTATTGATTGACCGAGAGAGTTATAATTGGTTGGACTAATCATCTATATAAACATTGTTAAATAATTAAATGGGAGAGTTTTATTGTTGACTTAATGGAGGGTTTTATGGATGACCTAATGAGGATGCTGATATCCACTTATTTTCCAGTGGGAAAACCTACTGCCATGGCCACCGAAAGATGACATTTTTCCTTTTAGTTTCTACATCTTATTATATGGTTGTAAATATGCAAACTTGAGGTTTATAGTAGATTCAAAGGCTACGGCCGGGGTGGTTTTTTATCCTTTCTTTTACAGAAAGGTTTTCCACCTACAAAATTCGTGTCTTTTTACTTCTTGATTTCTTATTATTTTTTCATGAGACCCCTACTCATGAAAGTGGATCTAAATTTTGTTATTGCTGTTTTTTAGCGGCGATAACACAATGGTTAATTCATTGCGGATGCGGGGCGGGGAGTGGGCGGATAACAAAAGGATGAGGCAGGGGCGAGACAGGTAACAGGTAGACATTATCTTAAGCGGGGCAGGTAACGGTTATTGGTATATCCATGTCATATCCGCCCGTTACCATCCCTAGATAATATCCAATGCATATTTCCGTTGATTGAGATATAAGCATGTGGGATTGCGAGTTACCTATACTCCAAGAAAGTATTTGAGCTTCCCTAACTCCTTCATATGAAACTTAGTACTTAATTTTTCTTTGAAGTCAAGCACGACTCGATGTCTGTTTCCAACAATAATTAGATAATCAACATAAACGCTCGAAGTTCCAAAGAATCTTGAAAATAAGTGAACAATGAATAATCTGACGGCGATTGTGAGAATCAAAGTACAATAAGTCTTTCAGATAGTTTTGGGAAATAAACACCGAGGGGCATGTGTTAAGGCCATATGACTTTCGCAACTTGCATACTTGCTTATCATCTGGTGGTTGTAAAACCAGGAGGTTGTTTCATATACACTTCTTCATTTAGAGCACCATGAAGAAATGCATTGTTAACTTTCATTTGATGGATTTCTGAATTTTCGGAGACTGCAATAGCAAGTAGTGTTCGAACAGTAACCAAATTAGCAATTGGTACAAATGTCTCATTATAATCCACTTCCTCTCGTTGTTTTTTTCCCAAAATGACTAATATTCTTTTATAGCGTTCGATATAACCATCATATTTGCGTTTGATGCGATATACTCATTTGCATCATAAAGCACGATTTAGATCGGACAACCTTTGCAAAGTCCAAGTGGGATTCTTTTCAAGTGCCTCTATCTCAAACTTCATCGCATTTTGCCATGAGGAGTTTTTAACAGCATTAGAATATCTTTTAGGCTCAAATGGCTCTGAAGAAATCGTTGCGAGAAAGCGTCGATGTCATGTACTAAAAACATCATAGTTTTAAAATCTATTTAGATGATATAGACACGTACCGGTGGACTAGTAAGAGGAAGATGTCGTAGAAAAATTGATGGAATCATAACACTTGGACATTGATCTAGTCTAAAAATTTTTTTTGAGCGTTTGCTTTTAGATCAGTCAATTTTTAATTACTCGAAATTAAATTATTGTGAAGACACGAGCGATATACGAGGTTGGGCCCACAATGTGTGGGCTTAAGTCCTCGGGAGAGCGAATCTCTACCTTGGTTTCCACTATAATAATCAAATGATACAAGTACAATGAGGCAATGATAATAACACGGGCAAAAACGGCTCGGAAAACGAACGAAAACACTCAGTTGGGCTCAAAAGGCTGGCAGCCGCGAGTTATGGGCAACAACTCGCAGGAAACACTGTTTCAGCAACAAGTCGTGACTGGAATAGTGCAGAATCAATAAGTCGCGACTGGAATAGTGCAGAGTCAATAAGTCGCGACTGGAATAGTGCAGAGTCAATAAGTCCCGAATGGAATAGTGCAGAGTCATTAAGTCGCGACTTTAATTGCGCAGAGTCAGTAAGTCGCGATTACGTGCAATAAGTCGCGATTACGTGCGATAAGTCGCGAATCTACAGCACAGAAAGACGAAGTCTTGCCTTGGAAAGCGTGATAATTTTCTGAACCCGTCCAAATGCACCATACCTTGTATTTATAGAGAAATCCAGTCCAACTTCACTTATTTGAGCCCATAAGCCTAATTTACTTCACTTAGCCCAAAATATTTAAATAACCTCCAATTATAATATAATAAATGCCATACTGATCCCGAAGTTTTGAGAACCAATCCCGGTCAAGATATTAGTCGGAAATACGATTAGAAAATACCGGAAAAGCTCGTATATCAGTTATGTGCCTCCAAACAGTGAATACGCAGCCACATATCACCATTGCACCCCGCCGATGTGCTCCCAGGTGGCAAATTAAGAAAATACCCCTGGCCCCGTCTGGGGCCGAAATAGCCCAAAACATCTCAAAACACTTACAGAAGCTTTAAATGGGGCCTAGCGAGCCAGAATTGTGAGAATACCACCTGAGAATGCCTTGCGATAAAATATAAAAATACCGAAAATGCAATATAACCACGTCGGACGAGCCCCCGGGTAAGGATAAATACAAGAGAATATACCCGGGTAATATCAATAGTCCCCTGGTTTTCAGATTCAGATTCTGAGTCGTAAACCATATATCAACAGCTCGTCCCGAAAGTCGATTATCGTTCTGAAGTCCCGCCGAAGAAATCCTTAGAATGGTTGAAATTCTCTCGTCAATACGATCGTTTTGACAATAAGTACGTCAGATTCTGAGTTCAGGTGAAAATTTCGGGATTTTTCGACTCGGGATATCGCCCCTATAAATACACTGTTCGCCCCTCATAACTCATTTTCTCGCGCGGACTTGCTTGTTTTGCAGATAAAATAATGGCTCCCCCTGGAGATCTTCGAGATTAGGTGATAAGTTGAGGTCCCTCCGTACTCTCGTTACGGAGAAAGATGAGTTGATCTTCGAGATGGCGCCAGGATCCCAGAACCGCACCGCAGCGGCNCTCCACCATCAAAGTTCTTGATATTTCGGGATCGCCCAAAGTCACCGGCAGAAAAACAGATCCCTCAGCCGCAACAACGCTATTATTAAAACCAACTAACTTTGTGTGTACAGGTTGGAGTTGGGTGGTTCCTTTCAATGCCAGATGCTCAAAGGCCGCAAGAGTCAATATGTTGGTAGCAACCCCGGTATCGACTAACACTCGAGAAACAGGATGATTCGCAATAATAGGGGAGACAACCAATGCATCATCTTGTGGGGAGAAAACCCCAGATAAATCCTCTGGTCCAAATGATATTGTCATTTTATCCAAATCCGTTAACTGGACCATGTTCACTTCCATAAAGCGCCCCTTCTGATGTAATGCCTGATAAGAACGTTTGCGGGCGTGGTTCGAATGGCCGACACTTTTTCCCCCAGCGATAGTCATAATGTTGGGGCCTAGGTTACCCCATCTTGGTTGGGCATTTTCAACATTCAAAATGGGTTGACCCTGGTTGGGGTCAACCGGAGGAGGAGGAGGTAGTGCTTGCTGATTCGCGGGGGCTGGTGGGTAAGCTTCATACCTGTACCCTTGCTGATTTCTTTGCGGCTGATTTCTGCCGCGACCACGATAGTGGTTTCCTCTTCCTCCGCCTCTTTGGTTTTGTCTACCACCATTAAAGAACCCTCTCGGTACACCCCCTTGACGCTGGTCACGCTGTCCTCCATATCCGCGTCCTCTTACATTTGGCCGTGGCACATCGGCCCTTGGGGGTTTAGGTGCCGTCCCCTCCGGGACACTTATATCGATCTTTCCCATCTTAGACCCGGGAAGAGCCTCCACTGTACTGATCAGTTCATCAAGCTGGCACAATTCTAGCAACCTTTCCACTTCAGACATCAATTCTCGACAATCATTCGTTGCATGTCCAAACCTCCGATGAAAACGACAAAATTCTTGGGACTCGTAAGTCCCCTGCGTTGGTTCTTGCAAGGGAGGGGGATACCGAAGAGATCCACCCTTCTTCTGCTCAATTATGGCAAAAATCTGTTCATAATTGTACGTAGGAAACACTCTCAACTTAGACTTTGCAGAATAAAATATTATTCTGCAACAATATTATGAGACCCATACGCCCGTACTTCGATCACTCCGTGATCTCGCAAACCTTCATCTTCTCGGATGTATTGTGTACACCTCAAAGCCAGATCTTCCATACTTTCCGGGGGGTCTCTATTCAAAGACTTACACAACGGGTGTCCAGCTAGAATAAGCTGGAGCACCCCAACCTTCTCACTTACAGTAATCCGAGGTATCTTCCTACACTCAGCCTCGAAACGGGTAATAAAACCCAACAATCTTTCCGAAGAGTCATACCGCAACGCCGTCAAAGAAGTAATAGATTTTATCGGCGTATTGAAAGGAGCGAACGCCGAATAAAATTGATCCTTAAAGTCTTGATAAGAAACAATCGAACGTCTTGGTAAACGGTTGAACCATCGGAGGGCTGATTCCTTAAGAGAAGCGGCGAAAACGAAGCACATTGCCGCGTCACTGAAGTTCATCAAACTCACATGAATCTCCAAATTCGACGCATGTGGGCCAGTCGACCCGCGATACTGTGGAAGATCCTTAGGCATTTCTATAAATTCAGAGCGAGTGGCTGCGATAATTGCCGTGGAAAAAGGAGATAAGGCATTTGAAGTGTTCCACGGACTTTGCAAAACTTCCAAAGATGGTGACGCCTTTCCTCGATTACCGATGGGCTCATTAGCCCTCTCATTCTCAAAATAATCTCCCTCGTAAGCTGAGGTCTGATGGGTGTCCCGGGTATGCTCCCCGTACACTCGTCTCCTTTCTTGGCCAAGAGTCAGGTTGGCCTCCAATTGGTTCATCCTGGCCTCGTTTTGCTCCAACTTCCCACTCATCTCCTTAAATTTTGACTTTATCAATTCTCCGATCTTTTGCAAAGTATTGCTTTGCTCTCCGGTTGCTGCAGTATTTGCTCGCGGCTCCGGAACACCATCAATATCTTCCTCTGAGTCCACATCATTAACAGGTTCCGGGGTAACATTGTTCCTCCGGGCTCTCCTTTGAGCCTCAACTTGCTCTAATTGATATATTAAAGTACGCCTTCGCTCTTCCAAATCCTCATCTGTTTCTGTCTGATCCGCAGATCTAGAGCGTGCAGGTGGCGAAAGGTGGGCATTATTACGGACCGCAACTCGGCCAATTCTTGCGAATTCATAACACTTAGATAAACATTCGCGTGATCGAGGATAAAAACTTGGTGCCCTTCCGGATGAAAACCCGCTCCGGGAGGGCCGAATAGTTACATTTTGAGCAGGGGGCTCCTCCAGAACTGACGATCGAGCCCCCGGTAATGCAACAAAATCATCATTAACTTGAGGAATAGGATCCGCCTCAATTTCTTCATAAAAAATGTCTTCATCAGAATTCCGAGTAGTCATGATAATAGAAGTCCAAACTCAGCAATAAAGCTCTCAATGGGATAAGAATCTCGGTCCCCACGGACGGCGCCAAACTGGTCTAGTCTAAAAATATTTTGGGTATTTATTTTTAGATTATTCAATTTTTTTAATTTTCGGAATTCAGTTTATGTGGGGACGCGAGCGATATACGAGGTTGGGCCCACAATGTGTGAGCTTACGTCCTCGGGAGAGCGATGCTCTACCTTGGTTTCCACTATAATAATCAAATGATACAAATACAATGAGATGATAATGAGAACACGGGCGAAAGCGGCTCGAGAAATGATCGAAAACACTCCATCGGGCTCGAAAACACTGTACCAGCGAAAACTTGCAGAAAACACTGTACCAGCGAAAACTCGCGACCGGCACTGTTCAGACAAGAACTCGCGACTGACACTGTTCAGACAAGAGCTCGCGACTGGCACTGTTCAAACAAGAACTCGCGAATAGTGATTTCTGGCAAGAACTCGCGAATGACACTGTTCACACGAAATCTCGGGAATAGTAACCCAGATGAGGGTGGCCGCGAGTTTTGGTGCGAGAACTCGCGGATGGGGGCTGAAAAACGAAGTCTCGCGACTGTCTTAGCGAATTTGAGCCAGAGCCTTGCCTTGGGAGGTGCTAAGAAAGTCCGAATCCCTTCTCAGTGCCTTGGAGCTCCTATTTATAGAGAAATCCAACCCAATTAACAATTTTCAGGCCCAGGAGCCCAATTTCATTGGATTAAGCCCAATGCACCTAAATAATATTCAATTAAATTAGAACAAATGTCATTCCGCAATAGAACCTCGGAAATGCGTCTCGATCGAGAATTAGCCGGAAATATCGATGAGAAAATACCGGAGGACCTCGTAAAATAATTCACTGCTTCCAGATGTCGAATATACAACCAAAAATATCGCCACAACTTACCGGCATGCTTCTCGTGTGCCAAATTACGAAAATACCCTTCGACCCCGTCTGGGGCCGAACTTGCCTGATACTGCTAGAAACGATAGTCAAATGCAAATATGTACTCCCGGGAAGTCCAAAATACGAGAATAACCCCAAAACCATAGAATGACGTAAATAGACGAGAATACCAAGAATATCGAAAATACCATCTAGCCACGTGGGATGAGCTCCTGGGGCATCGTGATACCAAAAACATCCCCAGGTAATATCAGACATGTTACCAAATCCCTTTGAAATAGTAGTGTGAGCATGCCATGTCCACAAACATAATCCTTCAATTTTGGTGGACATTATTTTAATTCGATGACTGCAACCAAGGAGATATGTCGCCTGCAATGATGAAGTAACTTATGGCACGGTTTTGACTGTGACATCATTGGAATGAACAAAAGAGGGTGACAAATGAGTAGGTTCATGTCCATAAGGTGTTACAGGTGACGTAGAAAGAGGTTTCAGTGTTGTAGATATTTGGGAAAGATACAAGTTCTTCGTTCGGATAGGATTATGGGAAGACATAGAGATGTGCGTCTTTCACTAGGGATAGGACCATGCGAAGAGATAGAGCTAGGCTCCCCCCTCTCACCTAATAGGTGGGAAAAGGGTGATCTCGCAAGAAGTAGAAACTAGTGGTTTAGGAAAGATAGATTCATATAGAGACTTATCAAAAGAAAATTGATTTTCAATGAATGTTGCATCTCGAGTGACAAAGATTTCTGAGGATTCCAAGTCATATATTTTCCAATCCTTCTGAGAAGATGGATAACCAAGGAATATACATAGTCGGCTACACTCAGAAAACTTATCATGATCTCGGCAATGAGGGTATGCAAAGCAAAGACGACCCAAAATTTGTAAGTAAGTGAATGATGGAGTGCGGCCAATAAGTATTTCAAATGGAGTTTTACTACCAAATAAGGTTGTAGGAATTTGATTGATGAGATATCCCGATTTTAGGATGCATTCCCCCCAAAAGCAAATAGGTAAGTTGCTCTGGAACATTAGTGTTCGAGAAACATTAAGAATGTGACGATGTTTACATTCTACCCGCCCATTTTGCTAAGGAGTGTAAACGATAGAGATTTTGTGATTGATTCTGGATGAGAGAGAAGGGTCGAAGGACCAAGAATTCTCACTTATTGTTCGTTTGAAAGC
Source organism: Utricularia reniformis (assembly GCA_009725065.1). Classification (NCBI taxonomy): domain Eukaryota; kingdom Viridiplantae; phylum Streptophyta; class Magnoliopsida; order Lamiales; family Lentibulariaceae; genus Utricularia; species Utricularia reniformis. Next base: position 290,597 of record RWGZ01000521.1, read on the forward strand.
ATTTTGAAATAGTCTAATATTGAGTTGAGACCATGGCACAAAAGTGACGTATTTGATCTTGTTCCTTACGTTTTTTGACCATGAGATAAATCCAAACCGAGTGAGAGTAGTCATTAGCTAAGGTGAGAAAATAATAGGCACCACAAGTGGAAGAGCTGTTATGAAAAAGATCACGTGTTTGATTTGCACGGAAACAAACGGAACATTCATCCAAACGTCAATTAGATAAATCATCTTTGGAATGATTATGAAATAATTTGTTGATAACAAAATGAGAAGGATGCCCTAGTCGAGAGTGCCATAACACGTGATCATCATTCTTGACGCTAATATGATTTGCATAATGGTTTGGTGGAGTCATCAGATGATAAACCCCATCGATTTGTTTACCCAGTCCAATCAGAGTCCTCGTAGTTTGGTCCTGTAAAGTACAATGGTCATCGAAAAAAGTAAGAATACATGAGCTCTTCTGAAGAAGTTGTGGGACAAATAGTAGACTGCATCTAAATCTAGGAATGAACAAAACATTGTACATGGTCAACTGCTCACTCAACACAACAACTACTAGAACGTTCTGCATGCAATTGTTGTCCGTCCGGAAGATAAATAGTGCATCAGATGATAATCCCCATCGATTTGTTTTACCCATCGATGGTTTATCATCATAATGGTTTGGTGGTGTCATCAGATGATATACCCCATCGATTTGTTTACCAGTCCAATCAGAATCCTCGTAGTTCGATCCTATATAGTACAAAGATCATCGACAAAAGTTAGAATATATGATCTCTGATGAAGAAGTTGTGACCTATGTTAGTAGGACATTGCCGCAACGCCATCGGGATTCGTCGACTCGGATGCGGGGATTATATTTATCAAAAGAATCAGACTCGTAAACTATGATATTTTTCTATTTTTATTTTATATTAAATATTTTACATTATTTTTTTTAACATCATTTTAGTTTTGGTTTTTCAACCAACCGTACTTTCCACAAACAAATCAATCCCTCTTTAAACCTATTTATATAAATGTACATTTTTACATTTGCCCAATCAATAATTTTTTTTATAGGCAGGACACATGTCATGCGCGTGTCCAACAAGAATCCGCATCTCACACGAGTCTCACGCGGATTCCTCTAGTCTTTCGAAGCTTCATGCTATCATAGGTTGTGAGATATATAGTAGATTGAATCTCAATCTAGGAATGAACAAAACATTGTGCATGGTCAACTGCTCACTCAACACAACACTACCAGAACGTTCTGCATGCGATTATCGTCTGTCTAGAAGATCAATAGTGCATGTCGGTATAATCGATACATTAGATAGCATATGCGAGCATCCTTTCATATGCTTATTTACACCAGAATCTATTATCCATGATGTAACAGATGAAATCTCTGAGGAATTTCGATTAATCTATCGATAGACACGGGTTTCTACGTTAAATTTCTTGTGTCGTTGTTTTCTCTTTTGCTTCAATCCTCGGGTTCTATTTAATCTATAGAGATTGTTCACACACGTGTTTAATCACAAACAATTGGTGGTGGTTGTAGTGTAGTAGTGGTGCAATCGGTGATGGGTGACGACAAAGGAAGCCTACGGATGTTTAATGGATCTGATTTTGCCTACTGAAAAATGAAAATCCGTAATACCCTTTATTAGAATGATTTTGGGGAAGCATTGGAAGAAAAGAAACCAACAAAAATGCATGATGCGGATTGGTAGAAACTGGAATGCATGGCGTTGGCGATCATTCAACTATCGTTGTCGAAGAAGGTGGTGTTCAACTACAACGAACAGAGGACGACATACGGTATGATGAAGACGATGTTAAATACGTACGAGCGGCCATCATTGACAAATCGTGTGCTCTTGACACCGCACTTGTATACAATGACGATGGAGGAGGGTGTCTCCGTTGCTGAACATCTGAATGATTTCTGCAACATTCCCAACCAGTTGTCGCTGGTTGGACATGTCATGGATGATGACACGCAGGTCGTTGCTGTTCTTGGTACAATGTATGAAAGAGGGTCGACCACGGTTGATATCGTCAGTAGTCAAGTGGGGAAACTTAGTTTGATGATATGCGCTGATATTGCCCAGGGTTATTTAGGTAATTATAATACCTCCGGTGCTCGTCTGATGTAGATAAATGATATTTTAGATTTTCTATTATATTTATTGAGTAATGTGATTTCGGGGTACTCTCGTAATTTGGGCATGCCGAGCTCACGTATGAGGAATCTGATGGTGTTTTGAGCTGTTTTGGATGATTTCGGTCAGAAATGATGCCACGGGTATTTTCATAATTTGTCACTCGGAGAGGTTGGTGACGACCTTATGCGGTATTTTTAGCTATCCCCTAAGCATTCGGGGCTGATGAACTGGTGAAGAGTATTCCCGGGTATTATCTCGACATTACGTGCTACTAGTATTCGACCGGGGTACATTTTCGAAGTTCAAGGACGCCGTAACACTTATTCCAATTTAATTGGATATTTTCTAAGTAAATTGAGCTAAATTGGCTAAGATTGGGCTTTTGGACCCTAAGTTGACATATTGAGCCAAGTTTTTCTATAAATACAAGACCTTAGGCCACATAAAAGGTTCAACTCTTGGCATGCTTCCCAAAGCTCTCGGTTTCGCAAGTTTATGACCTAGTCGTGACTTTTTGTACAAAAAGTCGCGAGAACCCTTAATCAACCCCATGACTCGCGAATTTGTGCTCATATAGTCCCGAGACCTTGTACCTTTGGCTACAGTCGCGAGATTTCGTCGCCTGACCCCCCGACTCGGGAGTTTTTGTCGCCTTGACCCTTACTCGCGACACTTTGCTGCATCCACACGATTTTTCATGTAGGAGTCGCGACATTTTGCATGTAGTCACCACATTGTGGCAAAATGTCGCGAGTCACTTCACTCCGGGCGCGACATAGTGGATTCGATCGTTTTTCGTACCGTTTTCATTCGGATTACATTATCTCTTGATTGTACTTGTATCCTTTGATTATCATAGTGAAAGTAAAGGTAGATCTTCGCTCTCCCGAGAACGTAAGCTTACACATTGTGGGCCCAACCTCGTATATCGCTTGTGTCCCCACAATAATTGAAATCCAAATATTAAAAGAAATTGACTAATCAAAAAGAAATATTCCAAAATATTTTTAGACTAGAATATGCGCGCATGGATTTAAAAGACCGGTCGAACGGACCAGTTTGACCGGTTCAACTAGTAATCACTTGCCCTATAAGTTCTATTCAAATCGGTTCGCATGTTATTTTAAAAACAAGTGTGACTCTCCTAAAAACCCGACCGGACCAGTTTTTTCACCAAAAAAACGGTTACAAAACAAGTTTTCATTGGCAATTAGGGTTAAAGTTAAACTAAAAAGTAATTTTTTTAGACTTGACCCTACCCTTCGCTTCTTGATAAAGAATGTATGGTTTAGGTATTAAAAGTACGGTTTTAATTATGAAGATAATTGGATGCATTTTTCTTATTTTATTTCATACTGTTATTTAATCGTTGTACTCGAACTTTCGATATCTATAACTGTAGCTCTTGAATTCCAAAAATCAAATGTAAACTTTTTTTGTATTAAACTTTGTTATATTATCTAATTATACTTTAAAAAATTTATTTAAAGTTCTTTGTAAATAAATATATTTTAAAATATATATTCTTTTTTTATTAATAACATTATTAATTTTTCTATCAAATCGGTTCAAACAGAATCGACCATCTGATCCGACCATTAGAAGGTATTTGCGATCCACCGGTTCAACCCTTTTTTAGAACCATATGTGCGCGCTCGGTTCATTAGTGAAGAATTGAGACGAAATCATAAGGGGATAATACCAAAAGTAATGCATTGGTTGCAGATTTTTCCTGTAGCCGGAAGATTAACTGAGGGGAGAATGGCGAGGGCAGATCCCATCGAAGAATCTCGGAAAGTCAAAGAATTGGGGGGAGCCCGATTCCTAGAATTGCGGAAAGAAGAGACACTTTCGCAGAAGCCGAAGAAGGAGGACAATTCAGCATCGGTAGCGGATGAATTTGAGGATGCACTCGTACTCTATCTTGAGAGGCTAGTGGAGTCATGGGTGGTTGACTCAAGTGCATCCTTTCACTCTTGATTTATCCAGAAATTGTTGAAGTTTTTCAAAGCATGGAATTTTCTGAAGGTTTATCTTAATGATTGGAAGTTCCTGGAGATCACCGGTCGTGGTGATATACCGATCTGATCCTCAAATAGTTATTCTTGGACATTGGAGGACGTGATGTATATACCCGGACTAAGTAAGAACCTGATATTAGTCGGACAGTTGGATTCCAGGGGGTACCAAACGTCTTTCGGGACTGGTTGGTGGAATGTGACCAAAGGAGCTTTGGTCGTCGCAAAGGGAATTGAGTCTCAGACTTTGTACTTGGATAGACCGATCGGCACAAATGCGGACCGATCCACTCTCACTACACTAGAGACCGATCGTCACATGAGTTCTGATCGACTGAGGACCGAATGAGGTTGCTGAAGATGTGGCACGATCGTCTTGGCCACATGAGTGAGAAATGCATGAAGATCATGGCCCGAAAAGGATTATTGTCAACCTTTAAGGACAAAGAGCTCGGGTTCTATGAGAATTGTGTGCTTGGCAAGCAGAATATAGTAACATTTACGAAGGTGAAGCGGGATCGGAAAACCAGCAAGCTGGAACTCGTGCATACCGATGAGTGGGGTATGGCACCCATCGAGTTCATTGACGATTGTTCCCTTAAGATATGAGTATATTTTCTAAGGAGGAAATTTGATGTCATCTAGACATTCAAAAGGTGCAAGCAAAGATGAAACTGGAGGCTGGAACCAAGTTGAAGTGTCTGAAATCAGACAATTGAGGAGAGTATATTGGGGAGGAGTTTAGAGACTACTGTTTGGCAAACGTATTAAGCTGGAGCGATCAGTCCCGAATAAGCCATGTCAGAATGGAGTTGCCGAACGAATGAAACGAACCTTGAATGAGCATGCCCGATTGATGAGATTGCACACTGGTCTACCAAAGACCTCTGGGCGGATGGTTTGAGTACGACAACATACTTGATCAATCGGAGTCCATCGATACCACTGGATTTCAAGTTGCTCTAGTAGAAGTGGAATGGGAAGGAGATGAAGCTAGATCATCTCAAAGCTTTTATTTCATTGTGTATTTCCACATAGACCCTAAGAAGAAGGATAAGCTTGATGTTAAAGCTTTAAAGACTTTCGTTGGTTATGAAGCGTATTATTTTGGTTACCACTTCTAGTCCGAATGGAATAAAATAATTAGATCAGTCAACGCGACCTTCAATGAAGAACAACTTTACAAGGATAATATTGCAAATACCAAGGAGAAGTCTACCGAGGTGATAGTGGTGATACCATCAAGTGTGAGCAGTGGACCCTAGACCTATCGGAGGAGTCGATCGGTATCACTTTTGACGAGGAGTCAGAATCTCAGTATGATCGGTCTGATACATATTATCAGAATGAAGACCAGGAGGTAGATGACAATGTCGAACACGTCACTCCTGTGTTGAGGCGGTCAACCAAGGAGAGGAGATCACCCGATCGGTATACTCATGCAATGTATTGCAAATTGTTGACTAACGATGACGAGCTAGCGAATTTTTGAGAGTCAATTAAGTCTTGTGAGCAGGAAAAGTGAGAGCTTGCTATGAATGATGTAATGACATCATTATCGAATAACAAGACTTGGGTCTTGACAGCATTTTCGAAGGGATATCGAGTCTTACTCAACATATGGGTATTCAGAGTAAAGCATGAGGCATATTGGTCCAAACGTTACAAGACGAGACTAGTGGTCAAATGATTCATGCAGAAGAATGAAATTGACTTTTCCGAGGTATTCTCACCAATCTTCAAGATGACGACGATCAAGGTGATTTTGAGTATAGTGGCTGCGGAGAATCTCCATCTTGAATAGATGGATGTGAAGACTGATTTCATTCATGGTGATATGGATGAAGAGATTTATAAGGCTCAACCCGAAGGGTTCAAGACGCATGGTAAATAAAATATAGTATGCAAATTGGTTAATAGCTTGTATGGATTGAAGCAAGCTCCTCGGTAGTGGTATTTGAAGTATGATTCCTTAATGATAGAACTAGGATTGAAAAGATGCGAGACAGACAACTGTTGTTATCTCCGAAAGGGCAAAATTACATACGTAATCATTCTACTCAATGTTTTTTTATGAGGGCTCCAGGACCGGGTACCCCATAATGGGTAAGGCCCAATCATATCGGGCTAGCCCAGGTGACAAAAGACTAACTCGCGTGGCCCATGATACTTAATCTGGCATATTTGAAATGACCGGCCCGAAGGCCCACTAGTATTACAGGACTGAAGCTGGAGTTATGCGCAATAAAGAATATCTGGGGATCGACCCAACAAATCGGTCCAAAACGGTTACAGCCCACGCATCCCACGCTCTGGGCCTCTCCATGCCTTTCACGCTTCGGGCCTATTTACTCAATTAGCGCTTCTGGCTCGACAACGTTTTCCAGCATGGGAAAACGACTTTGTTAGAGGCGGTTACAGGGAGTGATGTCACGACTCGGACCCATGATCGCTCGGTCCGAGTCCAACAGTCGGCCAGCCGCATTCACGCCCGAAGCCTAGTGGAACAAGTTTATTTAAAATCAATAGTATCGGTGCTTTATTTATAACTAAAAGGGGAAAACGAGTCTTCATTCCCAATCCATCGATTGGAATTTGTTCAACATAACAAGGAAAAAACTAAAACAGCTTAAAAAGGTTCGACACGACTACACCGGTGCATCTTTCCATGGGTGGCTTCTTCACTCCGTAGGATCACCATCAATCTTGGGTTCACTTAAGCCTACATATCATAAACACACATATGAGTTGATAACTCATCAAGAAACCAACGATTAACATAACCCAATGCCCGTGCCCATACGAATACCGCACCCGCACCGAGCGCGGCGCCATGCCCGTGACCCCGATGATACCTCTGTCATAGTCATGCCATATATCATATTGTACCATGCTTGAGATTTGTCTCGAGTTAACAGATGGTGGCTACTCTGCGTCCCATACCACGGTGCATTCAGGCTCAGTCGTAATCGACCGCAGCCTACATACCCTTGGGGTGAACAAGTTTTGGCTCCTACCGTGACCTAGTCACGTTGCCACCAGAGATACCCTGGCCAAGGGGTCTGATCCCGCCCGTCCTTACACAAGCTTGTCATAGTGCCTTGCCCCAGGCAAGGTCTTTTCCATACCATAGATGCGTCACCCCAGGTGAGGTCTTTTCCACTAATTACCCGTATCAAACATCGCATCTTTCCTTATCCTCGAAAAAGTCTTTCATATTTGCGTGTCTTGGTCATGACTCGGGTTGGTGCCATTAACCACCAAAATCCGGTCATAACCAACTCATCCACACTTCTTAGTTGCCTCGCCCCATACGAGGTCTCCCCATTTTGAGGATTCGAGCGTCAATTTTACTTGTCGCGGTTGAACCCTCGTTGTATCATTATCCCTTCATGGTTCATGATAACTCACATGACATGGTGAGTACCGATTCGCCATCATAGGTTAAACTCCATCCGTCGATTCGCCACCGTCCGCTTCTTTACCTTTCCGCTTAGCCGAGGCTATCACGTACTAGCTTAGTCATGGAACGACGACCGACGAAAGTGTTCTTCATATCATGAACTTCCCTTCCCGGACATAAGCATAAAGGTAAAGTCTCTTACCCTTCATCGTATTCGCTCCCGCTCATCTACCACCAACTTCTTGACAAATTTCGTTTGGTGTCTAAGTCTTGCCAAAGCTTAAGGTATTTATAGAGTTCATGACATGAGTCATACCTTGGTGTCAATCACTCCATAATTCCAAGACAATCTAATCAATTTTCCCTAATTCCAAGCAAATCACATTAATTTCCACCCTAATTCCAATCACACTACTTAAATCCCAGGGGGTTTCCTATTTCCTGACAACTTGTGCATTTACCCCTTTTTAGGTGGTCAACACTACTAAAATCCCCCCCTTATCCATAGACATGGACTTGGGTCATGCCTTTATGACCTGTAACGACCCTAATTTTGGACTAGCTAATTTGGTAAAAATGTACTAAATAAAACGAAACGTTCGAACGTAAACTTAAAACATAATTCAAAAACATTAAAGTCTAGCAACATAATTTAGAGTATTCTCAAAAGACCGAACTCTATCACCGGACAACCGACGACCTCCTTCCCATGCCATTCACATACCTCGTCCGCGTTACCTACAAAATCCGTAAAGCGGTCACAATCTATTAAAGGAAAATTCACACATGCTATACTTATCTTTTCATTTCTTAAGTAAATCGTGCACACACACGTAAGTCGTTTCTTTTAATCGTTTTCTTATTTTCTTATTCTTAGTCCTTTACCCTTATCATTCCCCCCCATTCCCCTCATCCTTTAACTTTAATGTTGCCGAGTATAACATGCTCGGTACATGTCCTGCCCAAGCCAACCGTTAGCTATTGGTTGACTCGACGGGCCATATGCTTCCCTTCCCCGGGTGAGTACTTAGGCGCTACCCCTTTTTCACCCGGATCCGTTATGCCCTTTTCGTATGTATCTTTCCATTCTGGAACTTATTGTTCCCTTCATCGCATGCCATTCCTTTGGCGAAGAGTGTACTAAGCACGATGCCAGGTTCGGTCGGACGGTCCATCCTTCCTCACCCCGAGTCTTATTAACATTTGCCTCTTTCATTCGTGTCTTTTACTTTCTTTCTTATTAACCCTTCCCGTTTCCCTAAGTCGGAACCTTCCTTTACTACATTGTGTTCACTCCGCTTACCTGTTGCTTTAGCTCGTTATATTCCTTTACTATCTTAGTATTGATTTTTGATGTTATTATCTCATTGTTAACTATGTGGTTGCCGTAGACCCTATGTATCCTTTTTCTCTCACGATCCGGCGTTGAGGCGCGACGAAAATACCCAAATTTGATATTTCCGCGATAAATTACTCCATTCCTCGAAATCCGCAACAATTTTGTGGTTAGGGGCAAATCTGTGATAATTTTGATCTTCAAGATTTCCGCGACAATTTTTGTGGTTTAGGTTTTTCCGCGACAATTTTGCTCTCTCCAAAATTCCGCGACAATTTTGCTCTCTCCACAAAATCCGCGAAAATTTTGCTCTCCACAAGATCAGCGACAATTTTGTTCTTCCGCGATAATTTTCGTGTTTTTCGTGTTTTTCGGGTTTTTCGTGGATTTTTCGTGGCTTAGTGATAATTGACTTGGTTTTGAGCATTTCCACCCCTATTTATAGACATTTTAACTTCCTTAATTCACATTTTGACCCCTCATTCTTTTTATTTTGACCCATCATTTATCTTTTGCTTTACTTTTCTATCTTTTCGTTTCCTTTTTCGTTCTTTCATTCCCGTATCCCTCGTTATTCCTTGTCTAGACTTTACCACTATATTCCCTACTATTGTTCCAACATACATTTTTCATGGCTATTACATGACCCGTAAGTGCATCATTCCTTATTGGATTGGGTCTAATCCCAAGTGTTATCTAGCATTGGACATGGGCCCAACCTTGCACTATTTCTTTAATTCTCTTAAGGTGTCTTGGTCTTTATTCACATTGGGTCTATATGTTGTTGGCCCGTCCCAATCTCAACCATGATCGGTTGTTTTACTCTTTTCGTACCGAACCTCCATGCCGCCACGGTTCGGAGGTATTACAGCGTGATCCCCACGCATTTCCCCTCTATAAATATAGAGATAAAAGATAAGCTCAAGAAGACCTTTTGGACGCGCAAGAATAGGTTGTTACTCTGCCGACTTAATCCTCTACACTCTCTTTTCCCTCGTTGTTTTCATAAGCCTCATGTTTGTAATGAACTGTTTGATTAATGAATAGCCTAAGAGTATTTACTGCTCTTAGTCAAGTGGTTTTTTCTCCTTCTCCGAGGGGTTTTCCACTCTATATCGTTGTGCCTAGCTTTTCCTTTCACATTTAATCATTTCCCCCATTTAAACAAATCAAACCGATTTAGTTTTACTACGAACCGGACGACTGTTGGTACCCCGAGTTTTCTAACCACAACAGTTTGACGCCGTCCGTGGAGACGATTTTTCTAATCCCCATTTGAGGTTTCTCCCTGGGATAGGATAATTAAAGGCATGACGACTGGGACTTCAACAAATGACAGTGACGTGCTTCCCAACAGTCTTCCAACCCCAACATTCTCTCTGAAGGATCTGGAAGCCGATGTCCATAAGGTGTTATTGGAGATTACGTAAGAGAAAAGTGGAACAGAACCACTGGCTGTAAAAAGCCATGTTCCCGCAAACAGAGGGTACAAAAGTGACCCTAAAGAGTGCAGCTCCGATGAAAAGGAGATTATAAGACTCGGAGTAACTATGAGGAGGCTGAGGTATCGTTCAACTTCGCCTCCCCCAACCAGGGTTCCAACTCCCGCTCCTGGGACTGACCAGGAGCATATGCAACAACATATTGATGAGCTCACCAAGGAGTTGGAAGCTCTACGCGCACAGAGGGATTTCGAGCCCGACTTGGGACGGAATACCGGTTTATTCTATAGGACCATGGAGGTCCCTATTAAAAGGAGTAGGGATGATGAATGGTGGCATAATCTGCATGCCGCCCAGACGTCATCCTAGCAATCTGGCGGTGTTTCAACCGCTTTGGGAGATTTGATGCTGCCTTTTTTATCAGAGATCTGGCGGCAGTCCCAGATCGACATTATCGCAACACGGAAGGGTTGCCAACATTTAGAGGCGGACGGTGATCCCATTGATCACGTCGCGGACTGAGTTACACATGGGAACGGTTCGGGCCTTGGATTCTCTCAAGTGACGTATCTTCGCGGCAATTATACATGGCGATGCCCGAACCTGGTTTAAGAATTTGTCGGCCCGATCCATACAATCGTATGGAGGCTTTATACTAGCTTTCTCTGAGCAATTCGCACCACATGTAGGACCGCTTCGAAGCAGGCATGAACTATATCAGCTGAAGTATATCCCGGCAAAAATAAGTCTCCGATCCTTCATGGAGAAGTTCAATCGAACAACCGGTTGTATCAAATTGGAGCTCAAAGATAATATCGATATCTTACAACAAGTCCTGGGACCGTGCGGTATATCAACTAGTCTTGTAAAAAGTCCCCCATCCAACATGGATAAGCTCCTTCAAAAAATTAATAAATATATTAAGGTGGATAAGGCTCTAGGACCAAACTTCCATAAGTCTGTGGGAAATCCTGAACCCACAGGTTATCATAGGGCTTCGTACCCTAAGAAGAAGTTGCGAGAAGTAGCGGCGGTGAGTGAGAAGAACGTTCACCCCAAATGGAAAGATAAACGGGTGTATTTTGAGTTGCATCATAACCGAGAAGTAGCCACCGCACCCGAGGCAAGCTATGGAACCCTTTGGGTTTAAATTGATTAATTTGGTCGAAGAGGATTCGACCAAAACTACACGCATCGGGGCACATCTGGCCCCGGCTTTTGAAGAAGAACTGGTCCACCTGCTGAGAAGGCATGTGGACATATTCGCTTGTATCCCGGATGATGTCCCGGGGATTGACCGATCCAAGAGTGAACATCAGATATATACCGAGCCCGGAGCTAAGCATGTTAGACAGAAAAGGAGACGCTATTCTCCTATAAAAATTAAAGTTATCCGAGCTGAGGTGAAGAAACTGCTATGGTCCGGGTTATCACGGAGATTCACTATACTGAATGGGTTGCAAACTCAGTTGTGGTCTCCAAGGCAGATGGGAAGTGGCGGATGTGCATTGATTTCACCGACATCCACAAGAGCTGTGAGTCTGACCCATTCCCTCTGCCACATATCGATCGTTTGGTGGATACTGTAGCTGGCAGCACAATGATGAGTACTATGGATGCTTACTCCGGGTACCACCAGATCTTCATTGCTGAAGAAGATCAGAAAAAGTCATCATTCATGACTGAAGATGGCGTTTAGTGTTATGTGGTTGTGTCATTCGGCTTAAAGAACGCTGGAGCAACATACCAGAGTTTGATCAATAAAATCTTTAGAAATCTGATAGGCCATATGATGGAAGTGTATGTTGATGATATGATTGTTAATTCTATGAATGGTGAAGACCATATTTCTTATTTGTCTCGTTGTTTCGAAGTATACCGCAAATATAAACTCAAACTGAATCCGAACAAGTGCAGATTCGGAATTCGAAGTGGCAAGTTCTTAGCATATTACGTTTCTGAGAAAGGCATAGAGGTGAATCCTAAGAAAGTTCTGTCTATTATAGATATGCAACCTCCGAGGAACAAGAGAGAATTCCAAAGGCTTACTAGCCGTCTTGCTGCGTTAAATAGATTTATTTCTAGATCCACGGATTGAGCTCTGCCTTTTCAGAGTATTGAGAAAAGCGAGTCATCTAGACTGGACCGAAGAATGTGATCAGGTCTTCTCAGATTTGAAAACTTACTTGAGTACTCCCCTATAATGGTGAGTCTGATTTGTGATGAACCTTTGGGATTGTATCTAGCAGTATCAGAAGTTGCCGTCAGCGCATCTCTAGTTACTATTCGGGGTGATGTTCACAGACTTGTTTACTATGTGAGTCACTCTGTGGTATCAGCCGAAACTAGATATACCACCCTGAAAAAGTTCATGTTGGCATTAAAGAAAGATGTATCCAAGCTGAAGCATTATTTCGAAGGCCGAACGGTTTATGCCTATACTGATCAACCTCTGAAGGTGGTTCTTAACCACCCAGATCTGAACGAGAAGTTAGCAAAATGGGCGATTAAGCTCAGCTTCATATACCTGGAATTTTCGCCCCGAAGGGCAATCAAGCTCAGGTTCTCGTTGACTTCGTGGTCGAAATGACCCGATGAGCTATATTCTTAAACCATGAGGATGATCGATTGACCATACATGTAGATGGATCAACCTTCGGAGGAAAAGGGGTGGGCATTACCCTCACAAAGCTACAAGGTGATTTTATTCATTACACAGTTAAGTTCTCCTTTTCTGGAACAATAACATGGTGGAATATGAAGTTGTATTATCGGGAATGACCCTAGCCCGGAAGATGGGAGTTGGCATAGTGCGAATGTTATTAGATTTCAAGTTAGTGGTGGAACAATTCGCATGAAGATATGAAACACATGAGTCCATGATGAAACTATATTGTGCAAAAGTCTTGGAACTATCTAAAAAGTTCAGGGAATTTTCTCTTGATCATGTGCCACGAGAACAAAATAAGATTGCCGATGCACTCTCCAGATTGGCTGCAGGCATACCCAAGGTAGGACTGGGCACAATATCGGTCCATATCTAAGACCGACCTTCTATCGAGATATCGGTGACCGAACAATCAGTCGAAGAAATCGGGGCTTTATGTAATGAACTCTAGGACAAAAATATCGATGCTACTGAATCTTCTGGGGAACCCACTTGGATGGACCCCATTATCAAATATCTAACTAATGGTTATCTTCCCGATTACAAGTCGGAGGCTAGAAAAATAGAATTCTGGGCCAAAAGATATGTCCTAAGTGACATGCGACTATTTAAAAAGAGCTTTGAGTGACCGTTGTTACGATGATTATCCCCTATTGAGGTTGAGACTGTCATGATTTATGTTCATGAAGGGATATGCGGTATTCATTCTGGGGCTCGATCTTTATATCATCGTAGTATCAGAGCTAGATATTTCTGGCTGACACTACTTGAAGATGCCAAGAAGTATACCAAACACTGTGATGTATGTCAATATCGTGCTCCTGTCCCACAACTACCTGGGGCTCCCTTATCGGTGACCCCGTTACCTTGTCAGTTTGACAGATGGGGAATTGATATCCTCTGACCTTTCCCTCGATCAGTAGGACAACGAAAGTTTTGCATCGTGGCAGTGGAATATTACACTAAGTGGATTGAAGCAGAGGTAGTGGCCATTATTTCTAAGAAAGTCGTGAAGCGCTTCCTATGGAGAAATATTGTCAGCCATTTCGGAGTACCTCGAGGGTTGATATCAGACAATGGGACCCAGTTTCGCGGAAAGGCCGTTCGAGATTTCTGTATCAAGTTGGGTATCACCCACATTTCTCATAAGTGGTTCATCCCCAGACTAACGGACTTACAAAAGTATCTAACAATGTCATCCTGAAAGGATTGAAAACTAAGTTGGAGGATGGTAAATGGCCCGAACATATCTATGAGGTTTTATGGGCTTACCAAACTACACCCCGCTCAACGACCCTAGAATCACCATTTTCATTGGTATACGGGTCCAAAGCAGTTAGTCCGGTGGAGGTGGCCATCCGATCGTCTCGAATATCTCAATACAACGAGCATATGAATGGCGAGAGGAGATTATTAGATCTCGAGATGATTGAAGAGAAGAGAAATGTGATTTACTCGTGGATGTGTTCTTATCAGCGAACTATGGAACATGCCCATAACAAACGGGTCCTACCTATGGAGTTTTCTGAAGGTGACCTCGTCCTTAGAAATATAAGAGTTCAGAGGAACATCGGAAAGCTGGAAAGAAATTGGGAAGGACCGTATCAGGTTCTAAAGAAATTGGAAGCTCGGGCTTACAAATTAGAAACATTAGACGGTGATGAGGTCCCCCGAACTTGGAATGTCATGAATCTTAGGCGGTATTTCTTGTAAATATTTGATTATCAATGATAGTTCTGGCACAAAAATATATTTTTCTAAATATAGACAGGATACAGATAAGTATAACATAAACTGTTTCTAATTAAATGATGGACCAACCCTGTAGTCGAATCTTATGGACGAGTCTGGACTGGTGACTGAAGCTACTCATCCGTAAGGCTCCCAAGTGGTAGTGACCGCTCTAACAAGTCAGATGCTCCTGCGCTTTCCTAGTCCCGAGGATGAGCTGCGAAGCTCTCAGAACTCACTACGAACTAAACATCCGCTCTAGCGGCATTCATTCTTCGGAAAAAGCCCTTATACCTCTGATATCTGCTACAAAAGAACGAATAAGTGCCAGCACATCAAAATACAAGTTTAGGCTCGAATTGGGACATATGTAGAACCGAAGCTTGACCAACGCAGTCCACGGGACTTAAACAGAACTGGGGCTTGACCGAAGCTTGCCACAAGACTCATAGTGAACCGAGGCGACTCCTTTCCAATTCAATCATGATCCAAAGGACGGAATAAGAGCGGTCGGTATATACATCATAAGTCCAACATAGTTGACCCCACTCAAACCTACGCTAAAGGTAAGATCTGGGACCGAAGAGTATGCATTCAGTAATCAACCCCGATCTTATACTTAGCAAAAATTAAGAACGAAGAGTTCGCATCAAACTAGCCTAACCATTCATGAAAATTAAGTTTAGTTTTGATAATCCTATTCTAACTCTGAACAGAAGAAATGAAAAGGGAAAGAACTTTTTTTATTGAGAATAAGGAACAAAACGGGGGACAAAAACATAAATAATCTGCCCCTCCTCCTTATCCTCGGCTTCCTTCTCCTTTGGTCCGGTCTGGGCTGCAAGCTGCTTCAGCTCTTCTTCCTGCTCGTCAACCTTCTTGTTAACCGTGCTTTCCATTTCCTCGAAAAGAGGGAAGAAGAGATCGTCCTCCAAAACGGGCTCTTCCAAGGAAGGAATCGCCTAAAAATTTCCATCCTTTTCCAGAGGGTCGATCAGTTTCCATCTCTCATCTTCAGGGGATAGCTCGAACTAATTTGTAACCTGGTCCCGCATGTTGTCCAGGTACTTACTGATGTAATCCCCGTGAATGTTATCTGCCAAAGAAATAACACTGGGGACTGAGCGAACCCAGAATTGCCTCCCGTACCGAACTCTCTGCCGTGGCGCGGGTCTAAGCAAGGTCTTCCTCCAAGCTCGTCTTTTCTTCTTGGGACCGAATGAGAAGTTCATTGAGTTTGTTCCTCTTCTTCTGGGGCCGAGTTTGGGGTTGACCCATTTCTTCATCTTTTTCCCATAGCCTAGACTCCATCTCTGTGACCCGGGACCTTGTGGAATCAGCTTCCTCCCGAGCTGCTTTGTACTTTTTATCAAGCTCGGAAACTTGATCTGTTAGGAGGGAGACTTGCGTCCCCGCTCCTAGCAGTTCATTGTTAAGTCGATACCGCTCCTCTCGGATAGCCACCAATTCTCCATGTTTTATCTCAACTTGCCTCTTAGCCAGGTCAAGTTGATGTTGGATTGTTTGGGAGACTGCCTGACCACCTTGATTCTTGTCCACGGTGATTGCGGCTGTGAAGCCCTTCCTCAACATCTTCATAAAAGGTTAAGATCAGAATCTACACCTTCGGGCCTCATAACCAGGAAAACTCACCCTCGTTGCGAGGTTGAGGAAGACTTCAATCATCTCTTTCCCCGGACATGTCTGGTTGAGCATTGTCCGGGTTCTGCTCCCCATGAAGGCGGAAGTCTTCTATGAATGCACTCCTCCAGGAGGCCATCTTCTTCCCCTTCTTGACCCTGTCCAGCAGGTCCAAGGCAACCCCCCAGTCGGAGTTTGTCTTGGGGCCCAAGGCAGGGTTACGATCCCCTTGGTCCGGGCTGGGACCGGATCATGCCCTCCTTTCTTGAGCCTCTTCAGAATCTTTGGGGCTTTCACTTCAGCCTCCCTTTTCTCTTTGCCCAAGGGGACCTACGGTAGGGAGACGTTTGCCTTAAGATTGGGGCCCAGGAGAACCTTCTCCACGGGAAGGGCTCCCTACAGCAACAAACTATCCATATTAGGATTGATGGGGGACCGATTCTCGATTTGGAAGAGATTGGATAAGCTTAAAGAGCGGATCCTAGCCGTTATCACCTCCTCCACCACTCCTTAAACCCACAGCACGGGCCCTTTGCTAGTAGAGGGCTGCCCTGTATAGCGCAGAGTTATTGTGTCTGCACATGTGGTTGTAATCAGGCTACTCCGAAGCGGCTAAGGTCGGGGCTACCCCTTGCTCGTGGCAATAAATGAAAAACCACTATATACAAGTAGCTACCCGGGAATAAGGTGAAGATGGCACAATGAATCTCCCGAAGTACGGCCGCTAAGAACTGATGTAGCGGAAAATGCAAATGCACTTCAGGGAGGCGTAACTAACCGGAATGGCACTAGTCGGAACATTCATTTTCACTGGGAGGAAACAAGGATCATTCTCCCGTCCCTTCCAGATGGGGCAATGAGCAGGAATCAAAAACCTAGACCTACGTTCTTCGATATCCAGTTCAGACATGGCCTGGTATCTAACTTTACGAGGAGCCATGGCTATTACCTTAAGAAAGGTTGGTTGAAAGGATCAGAACGTGAATAAGAACGGAGATGCAGAGCGTTTTTTTTGTAACGGATTTTTTTTGCGAGCGGTGGTGGGGATGAACAGTCCCTGAGACCCCGCGAGATGGCACGTAGGACTACCGCAGGTGGTTGCAGTCCGTATACACTCTTCATGCCTGTTAGGTAACAAAATGCGGAAATGCGTAGGTCTGGATATTAATGTTTAAATGAAAGTCACGAGAAAATAACCGCTATGTTGTTTTGAAATTCAAAATCTGTGTTTCAAATTAGCTAAGTATAGGATCAGTCCCTTGGACGATCGTTATAATCGGGCTCGGTCCTGGGTTAGTCCGAACGTAAACAACATCATGTAATTGGCCTTGCGTCACATCTACGATGCCGACCAATCCCGAGGGGCTAGTAATGAGGGCTCCAGGACCGGGTACCCCTTAATGGGTAAGGCCTAATCGTATCGGGCCTACCCAGGTGACAAAAGACGAACTCGCGTGGCCTAGGATCCTTAATCTGGCATATTTGAAATGACCGGCCCAAAGGCCCACTAGTATTACAAGACCGAAGCTGGAGTTAGGCGCACTCAAGAATATTCGGGGACTGACCCTAAAAATCGGTCCAAAACGGTTACAGCCTACGCATCCCAGGCTCCGGGCCTCTACATGCGTTCCACGCTTCGGGCCTATTCACGCAGTTAGCGCTTCGGGCCCAACCACGTTTTCCAGCATGGGAAAACGACTTTGTTAGAGGCGGTTACAGAGCGTGATCCCCACGCGTTTCCCCTCTATCAATATAGAGCTAAAAGATAAGTTCAAGAGGACCTATTGAACGCACATGAATAGGTTGTTACTCTGCCGACTTAATCCTCTGCGCTTTCTTTTCCCTCGTTATTTTCATAAGCTCTCTGTTTGTAATGAACTGTTTGATTAATGAATCGGCTAAGAGTGTTTCCTGCTCCTAGTCAGATGGTTTTTTCCCCTTCTCCGAGGGGTTTTCCACTCTAAATCGTTGTGCCTAGCTTTTGCTTTCGCATTTAATCGTTTCCCCCATTTAAAAAAATCAAACCGAGTTCGTTTTACTACGAACCAGACGACTGTTGGTACCCCTATTTTTATAACCACAAAAGTTTTCATACCTGTCCGAAATTACGTACCGGTATGAGCGTTACGACTGGTATACCAGCCGGTATCAAATTTTATTTTTTAAATTTTTTAAAAAATTAATGCTTAATGGTATACCGCCCGAAAAAACCCAGAAATCAACGCGAATATCCGTTACTGGGCGGTATGAAAAAAAATACCGATACCGAGCGAAATTTGACGTACCGAGCGGTATATCGGTTGTATACCGTCCAATATGAAAACACTGCTTCTACTATATGTCGATGACATGTTGATCACATGGGGTGACATAGCGGAGATAAAACAAGTCAAGTGGGAGTGTTCCGAAGCATTCGAGAAGAATGACCTGGAACCGGTCAAGCCTATTATGGGAATGAGAATCTCGAGATTTCTGCATAAGGGTATACTTACTTTATCTCAGGAAAAATACATTGAAAGAGTGATTAATCGATATCAAGTGAGAGACTTGAAAGTGACTAAAACACATAAAACTGTCAAAGGAGCATGCGCCGATGACCGACCATGAGGCTGAAGAGATGAAGAATGTGTCATACTCTTCAGCGATTGGTAGTTTGATGTAAGAAATGGTATGTACTAGACCTGATATTGCACATGGAGTGGGAGTCGTGAGCACGTTCAGGTCGAACGCTGGAAAATAACATTGTAAAGCAGTGATATGGTTGTTACGATACCTCAAATGGACATCAAGGTGGGTGATGTGTTTTAGAAGGGGACCGATCGAATTAACATGGAACGTAGATGCCGACCTTGGAGGAGATTTGGATGATATTTACTGATTTAATATGATATTGTTTCCTTGAATATCTCATTTTATAACTAACGATATCATAGACTAGTGTGCCCCACCATATCTCAATTCGGTCATTGATCGATGCCTCCATCTCATATCTTTGGATCGTGTGCTTTGGTCCCTTTGTCATGCTTGCTATTGCGTACTTCGGTCCTCAACCGATCGGTACCAATACCGACATTCTTTCATGTGTGCCCCGATCGACCAATTGTCGATCGTCATCCAAGTGTGACCAATCGATATCAAAACCGATCTCCACACTTAACAATCTCTCACTCGGAGATCGATTATGCATTTTCTCTTGATAGTGTTCGTTCACCAACTCACTTGGTGAGTCCTAGTAGAGTTATGTATAGCTCTAGCTTTGCATATATATGATTTGATCATGGATAATCATATATGAGGATATGATCAAATATTATTAATATTTGTTAGTTATCTTAATTATCTCAAGCACCTCATCTATATAAGAAGGTGTTAGGGTTCATTGTCAAATACTTTAATATTATTGTATTCCGAATTTTCTTATCGAGTGTGTGTTGTATTCTTCTCAAGTGATTGTAAATTTGGCCGTTTCGCCTGTCACATGGTTTTCTCATCCATGATTTCCACGTTAAATTTCTTGTGTCGTTATTTTCTTTATTGTTTTAATTTCCGGATTATATTTAATTAATCTAGATTGTTCGCACACGTATTTAATCCTTAACAACCTTCTAGCATTTTAGGGCCCTGCTTACACTAAATAGAAATGGGTAGTACCCTTTTTTCCACTCCGAAGGGGATAGAGCGAAAGAAGCATCGAAGGGGTCCGGTCATCCTAGGTTATTGAAGAGTCGTTCGACTGTTCGGTGACCGAATCATAGAGGTTTGGACTACTTTCTCTTTTCTCCACTCTCAAATCATCTTGCTACAAGAAAGCAAGCTTACGGTGATTGTTATAAGGAAATTGCTAGGGGATTCATATATTTATAATGGAGAAAATTGCATAAATAGCCCCTCAACTTACGAGCTATGTAAAGGCCATGCCCTCAAACTTATGAAATTGCGAGAATGACACCTCAAGTTATCAAAACCGTTTGTTTTTACCCATAGAATTTAACGCATGATTTTCCGTTAAGTTTGCAAACATTTTTCGTTGGCATTATTCATTCTCAATGTTCACAAATTATACAAATATGACATTTATACGAAAAATTATACAAAATTGATACTTCAAGTTCGAGAAATGTGCATCCGATGTAAAACAATAACAATGTCGTTAGAGTGTCAATATTAAACGGTATTGTTTACTTGAGTTGTCTTACATGCATTTAATTAAAGTTGAAGGGTCAAATGTGCATATTTTTATTAACTTGAGGTGTCATATTGTTAGGAATGGAGGTCGGGTGATAGTCTAAGGGAAAACATAACATGAAGCTGTGATATTGATAGGCTTAATTGGTCTCATTGACCAATCAATGATACTGATCGGACTATTGTTATGAGTCCATTTGATATGGTTGGATTAGACTTGGATCGGGATTCAAGAGAATCGAATGAGAAATATATATCCTTAATTGGCCCATTAAATATATGAAAAAAGATATTGAAATATATCTTATTAGATACATATATGGAAGAAGATATTGAGATATATCTTATTGGTTATATATATGAAAGAAGATTTGAAGATATATTCTACTAGTGATATATATGGAAGAATATATGCAAATATATCTTATTAAATATATATATGGAAGATGCGGTCAAATATATGGAAAGAGAATATTATATAATATTTGGTTGAATATTTTCTAGATTAGATCCTAGTTTAAACTCTATAAATAGAGGCTTTATGAAGACAATTGTAATCAATCAATAGCGTAGCATACTATATCCATATTCTTCTTGTGATAGTGAGTTCACGGCCGATGTTTATTGGTCACGTGGTTTTTCCCAGTTTTAGGTTTCCACGATAAATCTTGTGTCTTTTATATTTCTTTATTTACATTCGGTTCTTATCACATTAATTCTATCCGACCATGGATAATGGAAATTCTTTTCTCTTCTCCGAGAAGATGGAATTTTCCTAACACATATTTGTATATTGTTGTTAACTTATAGTGTCATATTTGTAATTTCGTAATTTAGAAAGTATATCATTTACTGGGAAACATCATCCATTTATAATGTATATAACATATTATCATATTATAAATATTGATATTTTGGTTTATATTTTATTTAATTTTTATTTTTAAATTGGAATGACGTGTGCTATGTGGAACCGCTCCAGTCACAGCCTTGGCTAATTAATCAATGGAGAAAGCTCTTGCGAGCTCCATTTTTTCGTTCACAATGACGGTGATTTCTCCTCTGAATGTTACGTTTCCTCCGAAATCGAAATTTCTGCCCTGCCGCCATTTTGTAGTGAGAGCTCAATCAGTTAATTCCACCGAGGTTAATGAGACAGGGAAGGTTGATGTCCAGCAAGTTTATGAAACAACGCCTCAAAATCGACCTCTCAGAACTCCTCACAGCGGGTCTCGTTACCTTCTCAGATAGACTGAATTAAGATATGGATTTCATATTCGCACCGGATGCCATAAATGTTAATATTTCGTTAGTCTTTTTTTGCAGATACCATTTTGATGGAACGTCTCGTAATTTTTTTGAGGGATGGTACTTCAAGGTTTCAATACCAGAGTGTAGGCAGAGTTTTTGCTTCATGTATTCTGTGGAAAGCCCTGCATTTCCCAAGAAATTGAGCACTTTTGAGCAAATACAATATGGGCCTAAGTTTACAGGCGTTGGCGCACAGATTCTTGGAGCTGATGACAAGTATATTTGCCAGTACAATGAGGAGTCTCGAAACTTTTGGGCTGGTATGCCTATGTGATAAATGTTATATGCCTGCTTAAACTTGACACATAATGTGTTAAATTTCTAGAGTCGGGTCAATTTATGTGGGGAGTGTGCTCGGATATAACGTATAAGAAGGATGAGACCACATTGTAAAAGACTTGAACAAGTCAATTACAATTGTCCACTTTCATCTTATAAACCAATCCTTTCAACTTTAATTTTCCGATGTGAGACAATATCCACTTATTTCAACACACCCCCACAAGTCCAACCACCTGACAAGTTGGACTTAACCATTCAAATCAGTGGATTACCAACCGATCAATTAAACCGGATTAGCCCCCGGCAAGGTCACTCAGGATTTTTTTCGAACCCACTCCGATATCATGTTAAATTTCTAGAGTCAGGTCAATTTATGTGGGGAGTGTGCTTGGATATAACGTATAAGAAGGATGAGACCATATTGTAACAAACATGAACAAGTCAATTACATTTTGTCCACTTTCCATCTTATAAACCAATCTTTTCAACTTTAATTTTTCGATGTGGGACAACACCCACTTATTTCAACATAATGGTCCTATTGAAACAATCAGTGAAGTTCTTTTTTATATCATATTATCTTTCCTATCCATAGAAAGCTTTGATTTCTCATGAAAATCAATTATGTATCCGGTTTACTGTTTTTAGTCATATATTCCTGTTGTAGAATTGTATTTGTAGATATGAGAGGCTTCTATTTTTGTGTGCGTTAATTATTTGATATATTGCATCCCGTAGATAAGGATGAGCTGAAGCTAGGTAATACATTTTTTCCACTGGAAAATGCACGTCCTCCTAATAAAGAAATCCCGCCACAGGTTGGTTTGCTTCACTGGATCATGCTTAGAATCCCCAAATGCATGTCTTCTACTATGTCCAGATTGACTTGTATGATTTTGAAGTTTTTCAATTATCATTAAACTATATTTATATCACTTTGTAGATTCCCGAGTAAGATTGTTCATGAGTTCTTAAAAAATTAGTAAATATATCATTTTTCAGTGGATTCGTTCAAAATAGTGCTCTATGGTTGTTTTCTTCAGGAGTTCAACAGAAGAGTTTGGGAGGGTTTCCAAGTTACTCCTCTCTGGCATCAAGGCTCCATTAGTGATGATGGAAGGTATACGATCTATCGATTTTCGTGATACATTGATTCTGCTCTCCAAGCTGTATCAGGGGTTTTGTGGAATTTTCGTATTCAATTTGATGTATTTTACATGGCAGAACGACATATGCCGAGATTGCAAAGACTGCTCACTGGGAGTACAGCACACGCCCTGTTTATGGATGGGGAGATGTTAGATCAAAGCAAAAGTCAACTGCTGGATGGCTTGCAGCGTTTCCAGTATTTGAACCTCATTGGCAAATATGTATGGCTGGTGGTCTCTCAACAGGTGCTAGCTTGTATAACTATGCATTTTTATGTGGACCTCTGTCACTAAATTTCGTACATGGGAGGAATTCTTTTTTAATATTTTCCATTGTGGCTACTGGTCTCGGATGCAGGTTGGATTGAATGGGATGGAACCCTATATGAATTCAAAAATGCTCCTTCATATTCTGAAAAGAACTGGGGTGGTTCCTTTCCTAGAAAGTGGTTCTGGGTACATAATTTATGGATTTGGTTTATTTAATGTTACATCAATTTACCCACTCTAGCTTTCATACCCTCTTTGTTAACTTGGATTTTGTGACCTGGTTGTATCTAAATTTTATGAGAATTTATGGATGCTACTTTTTTATTGTCTTTTTTATTTGCATCCTGATTAATTCCTTGTCTTATGTGTAGGTTCAGTGCAATGTATTTGAAGGAGCAGATGGAGAAGTTGCATTGACGGCTGCCGGTGGACTGAGACAGGTGCCTGGCTTCAATATGGGTTTTGAAAATGCTGCTCTAGTACGTATCTTGTATGATACCATTCTTTATTCTTCGCCCTTTTCCTTCATTCAGAGAAAATAAAAGAATCAAGTATATGATTTTTTTCTGTTAAAATCCAGAGTGTGCATGAACTTTCTAGTGTTTCACGGTTAAAGTTTTTGTAATTCTCTACTCATTTCACATAGTGCTTAAGCATGTTTCATAGCATGGTCTATTTTTCTCCTTGAACCTTGGGCTCAACTCCCATTAGGCGTGTCAGAAAATTGAATGAGTTTGGATTTGATCCGTGCAGATTGGTGTTCACTATGGTGGGATATTTTATGAGTTTGTACCATGGAATGGAACAGTTGACTGGGATATAGCCCCATGGGGGCACTGGTGCATTTCTGGAGAGAATGAAACACATTTGGTAATAAATTTCGTACCATAACTTTTTAAATCCTGCTTATCTTCGACTTTCATATTATTGGTTCAAAAAGGTTGACTTGGAAGCTAAAACACAAGATCCCGGAACAACATTGCGAGCTCCTACCTTAGAAGCTGGCCTTGCTCCCGTCTGCAAAGACACTTGTTTTGCTGATTTAATGTTACGTTTATGGGAAAAGCGTTCCGATGGAACACGAGGAAAGGTACGATACATCTTGTAAATCATTCTTCAACACCACATACCATATACCATATGCAGGTTATTCTGGAGGTTACAAGTAACATGGCTGCTGTAGAAGTAGGGGGTGGGCCATGGTTCAGCTCCTGGAAAGGCAAGACTCATACCCCTGAGCTTATCAATCGTATTGTTGGCCTTCCGATCGACGTTGAAGAATTGTTTGGTTTGACTCCTTTCCTTAAACCTCCTGGCCTATAGAGTTTAGTTCAGTTCATCTTGAAACTATAGAGTACTCCTCTATACTATAAAATACACATAATGTGCATAATAGAATATTGATGAATAAACCTGCTTGGCAATTGTATGATTGATAATGGCATGTTTCAACTTTCAAATGTATTTCATTTGTCGTCTGAAATAATATTTCTAGATTATTTTTGGTTGGATCGGATGAGTTCAAGATTTATGTTTGTTGGTGAGATGTTGAAATTTTAGGTAATTTGTGCATAGGCTTAGTATAAAATTTTAGGTAATTTGTGCATAGATAGAGTTTTTCATACTTGATTTTGCAAGATATTCATAGGATGCTATGGGTCGTTGTTCGGGCCTTGTATGACATGTTTGTTCGTTGACATTATGAAATAATGAATTATGATTGGTTTTAGTCTACAAACATTCAGAAATAATTAATAAAGATCGAATGTTCATGTATAATTGCGTTTTGATAAAAGTAAGGAACTACATATCTCTATGTATTGTTCAAGATTTCCTTTACATTTATTTTGGTCACGTGTTATAATATCATGTGTTATCGGCGATTGACGTAATTTTCAGTTGAAAAATTACACATTACACATAATAAAACATCATCAACCAACTAACCTTCAAATATATATAAGTATTACATTTTTTGAATGTAGTTACAAAATCCATAAGTAGTGAATTTATCATAAAAAACAATGGACATGAATATTTTGATTTCACATAATATGAAATCTTTGAACAAAATAGAAACAAATAATGCATGAAACATGTGTAATAACAATGTAAATGCTAATTATTTGGAAATTAAAAATTGTAATATGAAGGTAAAAGAATTATTGTAATACAAAAGATTCATGGAATATCAAATTTTATTGGCTATAAAATATATCCAAAATACTATGAAAATATATCCATTTCCAAGTACAATTCACATTAATTGAAAGACTTGCAACTTCATTGCATGATATAAATCTCCCGACAAAACTATTTTCAATAAAATATTGGTGTGACATAAGTTAATTTGAATAAATCAAATATATAAAAACATAATAATTTTGGTTAGTTTGCCATATATGTATCTGTTTATAACATTGATATATTTCTCAGTCTTTTTATCTCTTTGCTAATTGTTGATGTATTGTGAGTTTGTGTGTCCGACGTTTAAGATTCATCATTGGAATTTCCCTTGAGAATTTTGTACAATATAATATTAAAAACGTCACAAAAAGAAGAAATAACATGAAAATGATAGTATACCTAAATGGAAACTCAAATTTAGTATTTGGGACTATTTACGTTTTTTGTCAAAGAATATTCCAATATAATACCAAATCTAATAAAATACATATTTCGCTGAAACGTTTGAAGGCCAATCATTTGACTCAATATAATCCCTTCCATTTCGGAACCAACAATATTCTAACTCAATTGTTCATACAATTTTATTTTCCAAATGAGAGAATTTTGTAAGTCAATGTGAAAGATTAGAATTTTCATCCTTGAAATATAAGGAAGAATCAATTGAAAGAGATTGAGACGAAGCCAAGAGATTAGAGAAAGAGAAAATAGAAAGTTATCGAGGAATGGATGATTTTGATGATACTAAAAATCAGATAAGGAAGAAAAATATGCATGATTGTTTTAGTATTGACAGGCATGATGAAGAGAGATATGAGAAATATGAGCTCTCCATTCTAAATCATTTTCTAACGGTGTTAATGATACAACTTTTGAAAAAAACTTGCAATAATAATCATCATAGTTGACAAATTCTATTGTCGTGATGTAAATGAAGACAATACACTAGGTCGAATTTGATTTTAAAAAAAATAGTGTTATACAAACAATTTTTTATATAAACAATAAAAAATAAATGGAAAAACATCACGATTCGCTTCTTCAGTCAGTCTCCACCGAGTGAATTGAAAACATATCTAATAAACAATGTGAAATATACTAGAGCGTAAAACTCGATCGATCAAACTAAACTTGAAATTTGAGATTTGGAATACTTTCTCCCAAACTTCTTGTTCCATGTTGTAAGAAACTCATACAAGCTAAAATAATATGGAATTGAACAACTAGACGGGTATGATAGATTTGTAATATACGTTCTTTTTTATTGTTATTTTTTTCAATCAATTTTATATGTTTATTGTTTTTGTGTTTCGTCAAATAATGAACTAACAATAAAAATAAATATCAACATAATTTCGAATTATATAAATTAATGAAAGAAAAATATAACATAGTATTATGTCTTTCTCATATGTCATTTTCACATATAGTCATTTATATCTTTTGTTTAGTATTTAAATATAAATTAAAATTAGTTTATATTTAAAATATCATATAGTATATGCAATTGCAACCATTCGATATTCCAAACGTAATATCATATACGTACCATAACGAAACCTTTGACTGATATGAAATCAAACAAATTAATATAGTCGAGTTTAAATCATACCTAGTTTTCTAAAAGTTTCGGTTTGAACCGGATAACTAGCGAAAATCGATTCCATTTTCAATTTATAACCATGATAAAATTAATAATCGAACATTGTTTAATGCTTATATGTAAATTAAATATTAATGTGATATTATTTTTTCAAAATATAACAATTAGTATACATAGTCCACACCCGTGCCAAAATTGTCTTATTTTCATGGAAGCGACATCACTTCACTTTCACGAACTAAATCAATCATCACAGTTATTATTGTTAGTTCATTAAGAGTACAACTCACTATAAAAGTGTGTTTTATTCTTATTCATATGAAACTAATTCATAGGATTTCTAATCACATAAGTTGGATTTCCACACACACTAAATCTATTGCCAATAATCTTATACCCTTAATACACAAAATTTATGGAGATAATTCTATTTTTCAACATTTTTTTAATAACATTATGTCTCAAATTATTTTTCTCATTATAAATCTTATTGTTTGCAATTGCATTTGTCGTTTGATTATCATAATGTATTAATATAGAGGTGATCAATCTTTAAATTAAAATTTTCATAACGCACATAAAATAAAATAAAATAAATTTGATTAGTACCCCATACCACAAATATATGTTATTTACAAATAGGACTAGGACTTTAAGAAATTTCGTGGGCGGAAACTAGACTTTTTTTAATTCCTTAAGATAATAAACTTCTTTTGACTCATCAACTCTTTTAGTTTCTTGTTACCATATCTATCATGTATAGAAGGGAACTTCTCATGGATCTATCCAATTTTCTTACCATAGATCTCTTGGATGATGCACCATTGTTTTAGGGTTATAAGGTTCTAGAATATAAAATTTCACATGACAAAAATTTTCATAAATTTGTCAAAATTGATGAAAGAATACCCAAAAATGAAGATTCTCAAGTAAATTTTAAATGTTTTTGAAATCAATGAAGTGGCGAGAATATAGTTACTCATTTGTTTTTAGTATAGATGACTAATATAAAACACAAACATGTGGCATGTAATTACCCTAAACCCCAAAAGCTTTTCTTTCTAAACAATTAAATATGTATTTATTTTACCTAATTAATCTAGCTTAGATATTATTAATTTTAGTTGAATGATACTTTAATAAATAATCCACGTTAATTGACAATTATGTCCAAATTCCATTTAATCACCTAAATGTCATGTGCTATTATAATTTTTATATTGAAATTAATATTAACCATTATTTACTGAGCATGAATCGAATGCGAATATATGTAATGTTCAAACTCAATTAGTATTAAGTGAATTATCACGATCACTATCATATATGAATAAAGGTTCAATAACAATAATTAGTATCATAATTATTATATTTATATAATAAAAATATAAAAATCAAATATTATGTTTTTTATATTTTTAAAATATTATTTTGATGAGAATTGATATTGTCATAATATTATATCAAATATTTAATATCATTTTTTGAAATTTTTGTTAATATATGATAAATAATACTAGAAATTTATTGTGTATTATCAATTTTAACTCATGAGATCTTCATAAATCATGAATATTTAATATTATTTTTGTATAATTTTTATTAAATATGACAAATAATGCTAGATATTTATCGTAATATATAGATTTTTAACTCATCTCCCATTCATAATTCTCAATGTATGGTTAGTTGAATATGTAATATGGAAGCAATATATACTCTAATTTGTTCGATACATAATCATATGCAATGGAAAAGAAAAGACTTTATAACTCGACAAAAAATGTCTAAAACCTGTCAAAAAAGAACATGATAATTATTTGGATACGTCCATGAAATCTAACGGGAAAGATGAAAATTCCGTTTACATGCACTCATCGTTGGTATCGGAAGTTAGAGTTTGAAGTTTGAAAATTCCATATTCAAATCGTTTGATAGTCGTGAGATTTTGATTTAACTATTACCCGAGAGTTCATAAAACTTGAACAAATTTGTTATTTATTTAACATCATTCAAATTTCAAGCAAAGAATCTCTACCTACAATGATAGCTTCATGAGAATCAAGAAGCAAGTAAAAAACTAGAGAACGAACAAAAAACAATGATCATTTTTGGATTTTCATTTTTTGAGATTTCCTATCAATTCAATATTGTGTTTGCAATTTTTTGGTAAGCCAAAGGTATCAAGATAAGTTAAATGCTGTTAGGTAAGAGGACCATGGACATGGACATGGATATGGAAGGCAGTTAGGAAACAACACAATTTACATTCACCCAAGCAGCGTGGCTTTTCAGCAACAACTGGATTGAGTTGTCTATAATGAACTTCAAATAAAATACAAAATATACATGTCTCATGTTACGGAGGTCAATCCAAAATGGCTCCAAGATTCTTTAGGGTTGTTGATCCTAGAAAGATGAGCAAGCGTACCAGACAAGAGCGTATATAACCTTTGTATGACCCTAACTCTTGACGTTTAAGTAAGAGACGTTCCTAGACTAGACTAGACGTTGTGTACTCTTATGTTTTTTTGCGTCACCGTATGATCAATACTATAACCTTATGATCCCAATGACTTATTAGGGAAACCTATATGCAATTAACAAACTATATGTATAATTAACTTAATGGGCTCATTTTCAAAACACAACACTAGAACAAAAGAGTTTCAAGGCGGTCTCATTTCAAAAAATAATTTGTGTTTTAGCTCATTTTTCACATTCTCATCTTAACACACATGACATTCTCTGTCATTGTTCATTATTAAATGCAATCTTTCTTCGTAAAGTGCTAATCCGTAAATATCATTTGAAAATATTTTAAAAATAAACTTGTGAAATACATAAATGCCCTTTGACAAGTCAGGTATATGGACACTACACATCATGCTCGACACAATCGGATCAAGTCGGGTTTATAAAAACAAAATGAAAAAATAAAATTTACCATGTAAATTGAATTAATTTTTTATTTTTATATAAATAAATAATCTTATTAGCATGTATAAAATATGTTTCTTTTATAAATAATGAGTAGTAGATAACCAAGTGGAAGTGTAACAAGTCAATGCTACACTAACGTCATAAAACAAGAATATAGAGGAGCATGATGCATATTTTCTTATAAATTGGCAAGAATATACTCATTAATTTATTTATTGTGAGAAACTAATATAAAAAACAATCATATTTTTCTATTAGAGGGTGATAATTGATAATAATATAGAGAGAGGACCATGATGCATGGGTTGAATGTTT
Source organism: Utricularia reniformis (assembly GCA_009725065.1). NCBI lineage: Eukaryota > Viridiplantae > Streptophyta > Magnoliopsida > Lamiales > Lentibulariaceae > Utricularia > Utricularia reniformis. Next base: position 321,248 of record RWGZ01000521.1, read on the forward strand.
CATGAGTAACATTTCTTGAAGTATCTAAACTTACAATTATGAGAGAAAATGCTACTAAGGCAATGTTATCTAGTTTATTCATAAATGACTGCAATGTCCTAAAAATAAAATGTATTATTAAACTTATATGTGCTATTATATTTTCATTGATTTATAATTAATTTTTTTTTAAAATAATTAGTGTTATAACAAAGGAAACATAAAGAAAAAGAACAAATATTTGGATACGCTCATCAAGTCTAACATGAAAGATGAATATTCCGTTGTTGGGATTGGAAGTGGGAGTTTGGAATTTGAAAATTTCATATTCAAACCGTTTGATAGTTCGGGAACTTTGATTTATGTATTGCACGGGAGTTAGTGCAACAAAGTTGTCATTTACTTAACCCCATTCAAATTTCAAACAAAGAATCTCTACATACATCAATAGCTTCATGAGAATCAATAAGCAGGTAAAAACTAGAGAAAGAAAATAAAATGAAAATCTTTTTTTGAGTTTTAGATATCTGAATATATAATATTGTGTTAGTAGTTTTTCTGTGCATGATAAGTTATGGGTACTCATTAGACAACCTTGGTTTCCAAAATAAGTTTAATGTTACACGATTCCATTGGTATTAATGATGAAATTTTGCATAATTTATTTTTTATATGGTCGCAAATGTGTTTTTATCGATTATGTTTAGCAGTTTGACACTGTGCGATATTTGAGGATTTCAGTGCAAAAATGAAAGAAAAATGTGGAGAGATAACTGAATCTTTTGTGATGTTTTTTATAGAACTATTCTTCAAAATAATTCAAAAACAAGAATCAAATAACCATGGAGAAACAAGGTTATAAGGGTAAACAAAGTGAGAACATAGTGATGAAAAGAGAAAAAAGAGAATGAATTCATATGAGAGGTGGGAGGCTAAACATCTTATTGTTTGAGGTGTTTTGAATAGTGAGGAAATTCATATAGTTGATGATAATGTTAGGTATAACCGAAAAAATTAACAAAACTTGAGGTGTGTATAAATCACACTGTCGTATGAGATTATTTTAAGATTATCCTTGTAATCTCCATGGTTCGACAAACTATTCAACGAAAAATTGGTGAATGAATAGTAAAGAAGAGAAGTGCTATTTATACAATTGTCGAGATTGATGAATTAAAAGTCATGTTTTTAAAAGTCACGACTCTTCGTTCAAGAGTCATGACGTTTCATTTAAAAGTCATGTTTAAAGACCTAATTCATCGAATATTTAAATAGAATTAATGCGAATAATATAATAGATATTGAAGATATTATGCTCAATCCAGAGGAGCGTGCAGAAGAGGAGTTTATGATTTAGCTGAATGAAGACATCAGACATGCCTGCTGTTCTGTAGGGGGGTGGTTTTTTCCATTAAAGATCATGAAGAATTCTAAGGGATACTTGAGTCGTGCAATAGCACTGCAATGGGCTTTGAGAAAGGAGAGAAGGGAAGTATGGGAGCAGAAACAAAGGACGACGTTGCATATGCTATGTTGAGTGAAAAAGGGAGATCCAATGCCATAAAATGGTGAAAAACATCTTGCATATGCTATGTATGAGTGGAAGAATGATGTTATTGTTAAAAAATTGCAAGAGTTCAAAATTTTCATTTCTCAAATAGCAATTCACCTATTTTCAAGATGAAAAATGAATTGATACGGTTGTATTAGTTTTTAGAGTTTATCCCCAAATAACCTCTCTTAAAAAATCAATTAATAAATTTACCCATTTTTTTAAAAAACCAAACTAACTAGAGATATGCATGAAAATCTGGTAATCCGAAAAACCGAGGTAACCGAACCGATTTTTCGGTTATCCAAACTACGAATACTTAGTTGGATCGGATCGAATGCGGTTTCGGATCAAATACGGTTTTTCAAAAACATTATCCGATCCAATTTTTTTATTATATTATATTCTTTTTTTCTAATTTTGTAAAATTAAAACGTTATATATTGTAATATATCTTTTCATTATTATAAATATTTTTTTTCCAATAATATTATTATTTTTAGATTTTATTCTTACTTTTTAAAAATAACCTTGGAAGAAAATCAAGTAATAATATGAGAATTGATCTTTGAAAATCATATTTTTAGTAAGTTAGACAATTCTTCGGATATTTTATATTATCATTTAAAATGTATTTAATTTTATAATTGATTTAATTTTTATAGTTTGTGATTACGAATATCTAAATGAATTATATTTATTTTTTGCATATTCATGTACTTAGAAGAAAAATATAATTCATTTTTTACATATATTTTTTAAATTCAATTCTTGTAAACTCATGTCTTGCTTTATGGATGTTTGAAAATCTTGAATATACGTTTTTTGATTGTTTTTTAATTTGTATACTTATCAAATAAGTAATATTTTTTTGGTAATTAGTGATAATTTCTTATAATTAATTATAATTAAAATATAAATATTATGGTATCCGCAAATCGATCCGTAAACCGATCCGCAATCCGATACACCATTGCGGATAGGTTTCGGATCATGATTTTTCTGATACGTATCCATCGGATCAGATAAAAAAAATGATGATCGGATCGGTTATCCGATCTACGCACACCCCTAAAACTAACAAATTTAAATTATCCTAAACAGGTTGAAAGTCTAATCTAATCCTTTGTTAAATTTAATCAATTTGAGGATAATGATTTTAGTGAGTTTAAAATGTGACATGCATCCGACATAAGTGTTGATGTGTGATAAAGTTTTGTCACTTGGATTGAAAGTGAGTTAATAATTATTAATATTTATTTATTAATTGCATTTGTTAATATATATTAACATGATAATTTTTTGTTTAGATTTTCTTTTATGTTTTTGTAAAACTCTCGAGTGTGGTATGATCATAGAGGATATGGAAAATGATATTATTGTTCTCGATGAGGAAACCATCAAAGTTAAAATTATAGTAATCGAAAGAGTTATTTAATTTTAATTATTTTTTTATATTTATTTAAAGATGAATATTTTACTATTTTTTTTAAAAAAATCAAAATTGAAAACCGTTGGTTAGCCGCTAACCAAATGATTAATTCATACTGGATGCGGGATGGGGAGTGGGCGGATAACAAAAGGATGAGGTGAGGCGGGGCGGGGCGGGTAACGGGTAGACATTATCTTAGGCAGTACGTGTAACGGTTACTAGTATAACCGTATCATATCCACCCCCGTTGTCATCCCTATACAGAAGCATGGCGACCACAGTGTGCGAGCTAAAGTGGCTAACCTTTATATTGCGTAATTTACAGGTGCTAGGGCCTCTACCAATCATGCTTTGGTGCGATAGCAAGGCTGCGATTCAAATTTCAGAAAATGCCGTCTTTAATGAATGCACAAATCCTCTAGGCATCGACTGTCATCTTGTTCATGATCATTAAAAGAGCGGATTCCTCATACCTGCATATGTATTGACACGTGATCAAGTTGTTGATTTATTAATCAAAGCTTTATCCTTTCCAATTTTCGGACGTCTACTTAATCATATGAATTTACACACGGTCATCCCTTCAGCTATAGATCCTCAAGACGTTTCGTCTTGACGGGGGCGTGTTGAATATTACGAATGTAAATAGGTATGAGTATAGAGTGTATTTAAGTAATTTACTTGTGTGTACTCTTGTATAAATGTCAAAATACAGACCATGTACAGTTAACGTATTCAATTGAAAATTTTTTAAATTCTCTTCTTCCCCTGTCGGTTACCCCTCCCTTTTCTGCAGGCTGAAGGCGTGACGATTATCCTCACATTTCCCTTCCGTTTCACAAGATGCTCATCCAGAAAACGTGTATCACATGAGTATATGATCTAGTCTAAAAATATTTTGGGTATTAATTTTTAGATCAGTCTATTTATTTAATTATTCGGAATTTAATTGTTGTGGGGGATACGAGCGATATACGAGGTTGGGCCCGCAATGTGTGGGCTTACGTCATAATAATCAAGAGAAATAGTGGTAAGCCAGGCGAAAAAGACACGAAAAACGATCAAATACAGTTGGCTGCGCAGTTACTGTCAAAAACTCGTGAGTCAGTGCTGAAACTCGCGAGACAGTACACAAAAACTCGCGACTATGAAGGTGCAGAGCAAAAAAGTCGCGACTACTGAGGTGCAGAGCAAAAACTCGTGACTACTGAGGTATAGAGCAAAAACTCGCGACTACTGAGGTGCAGAGCACAAACTCGAGACAACTGAGGTGCAAAGCAAAAAGACGTGACTACTGAGGTGCAGAGCAAAAAGTCGCTACTACGGAGGGCAGAACCAACGAAACAGTGCAGAATGTCTCGAGTCAGCAGAAACTCGGGACTCTGGGTGACACAAAGTCGCGACTACGACCAGAACATCACAAACTCACGACTACTTGTAAAAAGTCGCGAGTAGCAGAGTGCAGGTAAGTAAACTTTGCCGTGGGAAGCGTTATAACAGTCAGAACCATTTTCAGTGCCCTGAGGCTCATATTTATAGAGAAATCCAACCAAACTAGTAAGTTTTAAGCCAAGGAGTCCAATTTCATTTGATTTAGCTCAAAGCACTTAAACAATATCCAATTAAGTTGGAATATATTCCATATCATCCTAGAGCTTCGGAAATGCATCCCGGTCGAGAATTAGTCTGAAAGGTCGGTAAGAAAATACCGGAAAATCTGGTATAATAATACTTTGCCTCTAGATATTGAATATTAAGCCGAGAATATCGCCACAACTTATCGGCGCTCTCCCCGGGTGCCAAATTATGAAAATACCATTGGCCCCGTCCGGTCCCGAATCTGTCCGAAACTAATAGAAATGTCAGTATGATGCTCATATGTAGACCTGGGTGGTCCGAATTATGGGAATACCCCCAAAAATACATCGTGACATAAATATACGAGAATACCGAAAATATCACATAGCCATGTCGGACGAGTTCCCGGGGTGTTGTAATACCGAAAATACCCTTGGGTAATATCAATAGTCCTCTGGTTTTCAGAATCAGATTTCGAGTTGTAAACCACATCATACTAGCTCATCCCGAAAGTCGTTAATCGTTCGAAACTTTTCCTGAGAAAACCACGAGTAGGGTTGGAATCCTCTCGTCGACGTGGTCGTTTTGACACTAAGAACGTCAGATTCTAAGATCGGGCAAAAATCTTGGGATTTTTCGACTCGGGGGTCCACCCCTATAAATACCTCTGTTCCTCTCGCGTAACAACATCATTATCGTGCCAAGTCTTCACCCTCTCACGACTTTTTGGCAGAATCTCACGACTACTATGATCAAACAGTGCACTCGCGACTGCATTCACAAACTCGCGACTATGGAGCTCGAACAGTAACTTACGCCATTTTGTTTGCGAAAAGTCAAGACAACATTCGAAAACCAGCGACTGTCGTGCTTGAACAGTAATTGACTTATTTCACTTGCAAAAACTTGCGACTTCCCCGGACAAACAGTAATTCTTGCATAAAGTCGCGACAGGTTGCACAAACTCGTGACTCCCTTGAACAAATAGTAATTCTCGCGACTTTGGTACGAACACTCACGAGACACTTAATAAAATTTGAAAAAATTAATTTTGAACTTACTTTACCAATGTCTTCCGGTTCCGCCCGATCTTCGAACCCCGGTACCTCATATTCTCATTCCTCGGACTCCCCATCCAACTCGAGGAGTTCAAATTCCAGCATGTCGCCCTTTTCGCATTACACCTCAAACTTCAATCCACACTTTTTTGAACGAATTGCCCAGCTCGAAAACTCACTCGGCCCACAAAGCCCTGAAATCTTTTGACCAACCTTATAGCATGCACGCTTGGAAGTGGAAATCTGTCGTGGAGGAGTACTACCTCCCTTCCGACTGCGTTTTATATCAGCCCGAACCAACTAACCGGATTTTGACTCCACCGATAGCCACACACACTATTTACCTTGAATACCTAGAGTGTGGGCTCCGCTTTCTACTTCACCCTTTCATTATAAAACTCCTTACCCATTTAAGAATCCACCTTTTCCATCTTAACCCAAATTCAATTTTTTTCGTAACCGCTTTTATCATTTTCATGGAAACGAGTCGTATTCCCTTGACCATCGATCGTTTCTTCCAATTTTTCCAAATTAGTACCGCTAACCATTAAGGTGCCCATGGCTATATTTTCTTCCGCTTGAGTCACCAAAGAAGCCCTTTTCCTTTCTATACTCCTCAGTCGAATCATGACTGGAAAAAAACATTTCTTTTTTGTAACCGGTGTAGGAACTACGAGGTTGTCCCCACTTAGCCTTCCTTGGCAGTTCCCAGTCGACTTACTATTTGAAACCATTTCTCCCCGAGACTTACTATTCCATTCCGCCGGCTACCATTCCGAGACCTTTAAAGAAGGCACTTGTTGATTGTGCAAGATCGGACGATGCAGATTGGACAGCGAAGACTTTGTTCTATGCCTCAATTCTGGTTGACTTCGGTCTTCTTCCGGCCCCTACCCATCTTAGTAGGGAACTATTAGGTACCTATACCGTGCATTCGTACATGGGACATCTCAATAAATATTCTTCGATAGGAAAAACTCTCTTTACATCAATATATAATTGTTTCATAATCCTCACATCATATAACTTAAACGATTCGTTTGTTTTGCAGATAGAATAATGGCCCTAGCTGAAGATCATTCGAAGTTGGGCAATAGGTTGAGGTCGCTCCGTGCTCTAGTTGCGGAGAACGACGAGCTGATTTTCGAGATGGCGCCGGTGGCTCGGAACTGCACTACCGTGGCTGAGCTGGCCCTAAGTACACAAGAGACGGTGCCACAGAATGAAGAAGTCAGGCCGGCTACACCCCCACAACCTTCTAGGATAATGGAAAATCCCGAGCAGGTAGAACACATGTCGGTGCTTGAGAACGTGGAGGACCTAGTGCCCGTGGCTCGATTCCTGGTGGCTAACCCTGAGGACTCCGTCCCCGAGGACTTTACCCTCGAGGGGGAGATGTATGATTTTGCTGAGGCGTTGATTGATGTCCTCGGGTACGACGAGGAGGGAGAAATCAGCGCCGAGGGTCGACCAATAGGCCCGAGGGTGGAGTAGGTGATGCAGGAGTCCCGTCCGAAGGGGGAAACAACCTAGGAGGCAAGTCTCGATAGGGGATAAAGGCCAGTAGAGGGCCCCACCATTTTGGATGTAACAGAACCCATTAAGAAGAGTGGGTTAACTGCTGAATTCCTCGATGACTTTCGGATAAGAGATATTCCGAAATTAACTGTAAAGGAATGGCTCGAGATGGGACGTCAGGCCGGTTTCATATTATGGAGTTTCCATTCGGATCCCGAAGGGTGGAAGAGTATCAAATCGGTCGGCCTTGACGTATTTTGACCGGAACCCAGAGATGCCGCTGCGTGGTCGGGATGACCACATGGTCTTTACCGACTTCAGTCGGTTGATGGGTCATGCTGCGGCAATACGCTGTATGGGGGCAAAGGTTTGTCATGACATTAACCATTGTCTCTTTCCAATTATTTACTCATTCTCTGTACTAATAACTCTTGCTTTTCTTTCAGATGGAGTTGACAATAGTGGAGCTAGGTACCGCATCTATAGTGGGGGAATACTGTATGCTTAGGCACTTGGAGCTCGACTCTCCTGATATAATCAGAGAGCAGACGAAGAAAACCGCAGAAAAGTTAATTCAAAATCAGTGGGAAAGCATGCCCAATATATGGCAGCACTCTGGGAGGAACATAACAAGGCGATCGAAACTTTAATCCGAGTTCTTGGTAGCGAATTAACGGAGTGTGAAGCCTATCATGTCGGGAGGAGGCATGCTCTCGAACAAACCATAGAAACCCTCAAGGTGAATGAGAAATACGCTAAGGACAAGTTGAAGGAGACCAAAGATGAGACCGAGGAGAAGCTGAAGAAGGCCAAGGATGCTAGTGCAGCTGATAAAAAGGCTCTCGGGAAAGCCACAGAGAAGATTAAAGAACTGAATTTGAAGAATGAATCCCTCCAGTCTACCAAAGATGGTCTCGGGGCTCGAGACGCGAGGTTGCCACGCCAGCTGAATGACTGCTTCCGGAAGTTGATTTTGGAAATCGCAGTACATTCCCTGACTTTCCATAGTTTGGCGGCCCTAGCAAACGCAAAATCATCTGTCCTGTATTTTTTTATAGGGAGTGTCCAGACACAAAAGATTCTGGCATATCCCAATAACCTAAGGAGAAATAGAGGTTAGATCCCAGCCTCTCTGGAAAATATGAGTCTGTACTTGCGCCAGAAAAGTTAGACTGCTCGTAAGATCCGTTCAGGGGACTCCAGTTCGACATAGAGAAGGATTTGCACCGCCAATTATACTAGAAGGAGATTGAAACTGAAGAGGGCCCACTAGTGGACACATTCCAAAGATTAGCTCCACTATTTCCAGAGCTGGTGGGTCCCCTCGTGGAGGATTTTCTCAAACATGAGGAGGTCATGGGTCAACGCGACCCTCCGATATATATTCCCGCAAGTGTGATAGAAGCTCGGGAACACCATGAAACTAAGATGGCGGGTTTCGTCCCTAGAAAATTAACTGATGCGGAGTTCCTCAAGGACATGTTTGATGCATCCCCTCCGACGATAAAAATAGTGAGAAGGCCCCCCAGCGGGCCCGGTGAAGACTCGAGCTCCTAGAGAAGAAGAAATAAACTTCTCAACATAGCTTATTCACTTTTGTAATCTCTTCCCCCTTTGTATTCCCCAATGTATATGAAAATTCCCTTTCATTTCTTTTACATTTTCATCACACTTTAATGAAAACATCAGCTTCGAATAATCCAACGTGAGAAATAATCCTCCGAAGTAATAATAGCTTTCCATGTAACTTTCGTTTCTTTTCTAATTTCTCATCCCATTTCAAGGAAAATATAACTCTGAATAATCTAATTTAACAAATTAGTCTCTGAAATAATAATAACTTTCCATATAATTTGCCGATCAAAGATAAATAATCCTTCGGTGTTGCCTGAGTCCAAGATATTCCCCAATGCGGGTATGGATGCAGGATAATCATGCAAATAATTTATTCGATAACTCCATACATGCGTAGAAGTCCCCATTAATCATAATATTTTTGTGAAAATAATCCATAAGGTGATCATTCGGCCATCTCGATTGTTTCTTCAAGTGTAAACCATAAATGCGATCATAGGATTATCTCTCGGCCATTTCAATTACAAAAGAAAATATCTTGATTACAAAGATCATATATAACAAGGATTAGCATCGTAGGGTTATCTGAAGGCCATTTCAATTACAAACAAAAATATATGATCCTTTAACGGATTTCGGTAAAAATGACTTTTTAATGAGTATTAATTTGAACTCAAGATAATCTTATTTTCCTTCTGGTATAAATTTGCACCCGTGGTAGTCACACTCTCGCCGCTGGTATATACTTGCACCCAGGGCCATCATACTTTTGCCACCGGTATATACTTGCACCCAGGGCCATCATACTTTCGCCGCCGGTATATACTTGCATCCGGGGCCATCACACTCTCGCCACCGGTATATACTTGCACCCGGGGCAATCACACTCTCACCGACGGTATATACTTGCACCCGGGGCCATCACACTTTCGCCACCGGTATATACTTGTACCCGGAGCTATCACACTGTCGCCGCCGGTATATTCTTGCACCCGGGGCCATCACACTCTCGCCTCCGGTATATATTTGCACCCAGGGCCATCACACTCTAGCCGCATGTATATACTTGCACCCGGGGCAATCACACTTTTGTCGCCAGTATATACTTGCACCCGGGGCCACTACGGAAATGGACCAGCCTCCGGCGAGGGCGCGACCCTCGTCGGCGTGTCATGGAGGAGTCCGGTAAAAAAAGCACAATGTTTTGCCACGGAAACATGCTCGGTACTAAGCTGGCTATCTCAAAATAAATCGGGCCCCTTGACATATTCCAACAGTATATATGTACAGACGATTCTGCCGCGGACAGGAAGACTTATCGTATTCAAAGGATTTTGACACAATATCTAATTTGAAGAGTTTGAAAATGATCGACTACAAGACAGACAATACATTGCATTTCTAATCTAATCTATTATTTTATTCCATCCTCCATCATACTAAAATTCAATGGACCTACTTCTATCTTACTAGTCTCCTAGTCGATTGAATTCATGTCGTTAAAAAAGATACTCAAAAAATTAGAATATGAATATAAAAAATAGGGGAAATTTTATTTTAAAAAGATCGAAGAGTCATGTCTATACATAATACTTACGCAAATTGGAAATATGCCAAGTCCATGGCAGCTCCTCTCCACTCATATTCGCAATTTTATACGTTCATACTCTCACAACTGCCGTTACTCTATACGAACGTTCCCACTTTCGATCTAGCTTACCAACATGCTTCGAGATTTCCACTTTCTTTAGGACTAACTCCCCAACTTTTAACAACATAGGGTGCACATCTTTATCATGTCTTTTACCCATTCGCTTTTTACACACCTCGATTCGTATGGCGGCTTTGTCTCTGAGATCGTCAACACAATGAAGATCCAGCTTTCGCATATCCTCATTCAATACTTCATCGTAAGTGATGACTATTTTGGATAATATATTCACCTCTACAGGAGAAACGGCCTCGGAGCCATATACAAAAGAAATCGGGCTAAATCCGGTGGTAGACCTTGGTGATGTCTGATATGCCACATAACATTATGCAGCTCATCTATCTATGAGGCTTTAGATTAATTTATTCTTGTTTCTAGTTGCTACAAGATAATACGATTAATAACCTCTGTGAGCCTGTTGGTTTCTGGATGTGCCACAGATGTAAATCGTTGTTGAATACCGTAACACTCGCACCATTCGTTTACACGTTTTCCTAAGAATTGTGTTCCGTTATCTGATACCAAAATCCTAGGAATTCCGAATCGACATGTAATATATCTCCAAAGAAAACTTATAACTTCCTATTCCTGGACTCGGGCCACAACTTCAACTTCTATCCACTTGGAAAAATGTTCTACAGGAACAATACATAATTTCTTTTGGCTAGGTGCGGTCGGAAAATGACCTAAAATATCGATGCCCCAAGTGTCAAAAGGACATGTTGTTGGCAAATGTTTCATATTCACTCTCGGCACATGATGCACGTTCGAATGGAACTGGCAAGCAGAACAAGTTCGGACGAAATTCACACAATCTTTTACTATTGTTGGCCAAAAATATCATGCCCTTTTAAATTTCATTGCCAAAGATCGACTTGCCGAATGGTCGCCACAGTCCCCAGCGTGAACCTCTTCCATAACGGCTTTTGCATGTACTAGGGACAAGCATCGAAGATAGGGTCCTCTGAAATTTTTCTTATATAGCTTCTCATCCACGTAGATGAAACCTATGCCCCTTTGCGCAGTCCTGCGGGCCTCTCCTTCATCAGCGGGCAATTTTATCTTAACCAAATAATTGACGATTACGTCCTTCCAAGATGGTTCATCAGTTACTGCATCTAATAAAAACCAGGTATCGTTCGAAAGTTCCAAGCTTGCAATTTCAGCTGTTTGTCTCTCTGTTAGACTGATAGATGGATGATAATGAATCATAGTCGTTATTTTTGACTCATCTGAGAGTTCTAAAATCGTGGCTGACTTTGCAAGACCAATAGCACGGGTGTTTTCTTCTCTCGGGATATATGTAAGAACGAATGTCTTAAGACTCTTGGCCACTTCTTTCAACTTGTCTAAGTATAGCCACATATGCTCATCTTTGGTGACAAAAGTATCCTCAAATTGGTTCACTACTAACTTTGAATTGGAGTGAGCATGCAAGCGAACAATTCCAATCTCGACTGCTAAGTTAATACCGAATATCAAGGATTCGTATTCGGCAATGTTGTTAGTTGTAGAGAAGCACATTTTTACGACATATTCATACTCCTCACCGGACTTTCTTACTTTAAAGTAAATACCGATGCCGGCTCGCCCAGCAGAAACTAATCCATCGACAAATACATCCCCGTATTCCTCATTACCCAACTCTTCTGACCGCGTCATTTCGACTATAAAGTCCACTAAAACCTGGGCCTTTAAGGCTCATCTTGAGATATATTCAATCCGATACTGCCCCCACTCAATATTCCACTTCACTAGCCTGCAGATGCATCAATTTTTGATAGTACACTTCTGATGGTTGATCTGTTAAAACCGCAATATGGTGACCCTGAAAGTAATGTCTTAGTTTTCGAGAGTCGACTATTAGGGCTAATGCGAATTTCTCTAAATCTGTATAGCGAGATTCCGTTCCTTGCAATTTCTTGCTGACATAATACACTGGTCTATGCTCTTTGTCGCTAGCCTGACTAAGGCGACACTCACTGCCTCTTTAGATACCGCTAAATACAAACCCAACGGCTCCCTAGGAGACGGGGGAGACATAAACGGTGGTTTACTCATATAATCTTTCAGACTCTCGAAAGCCATATTGCATTCCTCATCCCAATATAATATATTCGTCTTACGCAATACTCGAAAGAAAGGTAAAATTCTCTAGGCAGATCGCGAAATAAAACGATTCAATGACGCTAATCGACCTGTTAATCTTTGTACTTCTCTAACAGTTGTCGGAGGGGTCATCTCGTGGATAGCTGTTATTTTATCAGGATCTATCTCGATTCCCCTTTCGGATACCATAAAACCAAGGAACTTCCCTCATTTTACACAAAATGCGCACTTAAGTGCATTCAATTTCATTCAGTATTTTCTCAATATACAAAAACAATCATTCAGATATTGAATGTGATTATTCCCGTGTTGGCTTTTTATCAATATGTCATCAATATAAACCTCCAAATATTTACCAATCATATCCTTGAATATCAAATTCATTAGACGTTGATAGGTGGCCCCAACATTCTTTAACCCGAATGACATAACTTTATAGCGAAAAATGCTTTTATTTGTCATAAAAGAAGTAAACAGTTTGTCATCAAAATGCATAAAAATATGGTTATAACCTTTAAAAGCGTCTAACATACTAAGAAACTCAAAGCCACAGGCCGCATGCACCATCATGTCTGTAATAGCCAGAAAAAATGTATGTTAGAACAATAGGAGGGAACATAGTGGTAAGGTCTAGATGAGGAATAACGAGGGATACGAGAATGAAAGAACGAAAAAGGAAACGAAAAGATAGAAAAGTAAGGCAAAAGATAAAGGAGGGGTCAAAATGTAATTTAGGGAAGTTAAAATGTCTATAAATATGGGTGGAAAGGCCCAAAACCAAGTCATTTATCACTAAACCAAGTAAAATCCACGAAAAACACGAAATTATCGCAGATTTGTGGAGAGAGAAAAATTATCACGGAAAACCTAAACCACAAATTGTCGCGGAAAAACTTATACCACAAAATTGTCGCGGAAATTTCGAAGACCCATATTATCGCGGATTTGGCCTTAACCACAAATTGTGGCGGATTTCCAGGTTTGACGTAAATTATTGAGAAAACCTAAACCACAAACCTCATTTTATCACGGATTTCAAGGAATGGAGTAATTTATCACGGAAACATCAAATTTGGGTGTTTCCGTCGCGTCTCAACATCGGACAGCAAGAGAGAAAGGATACGTAGGGTCTAGAGTAACCATATAGTTAATAATGAGATAATAACATCGGAAATCAAGTACTAAATATGTTACGAAATGCAGGGAAGCACGAAGGGGTTGTAACTAGCGAAACAACAGGTAAGTGGAGTGAACACAATATAGTAAGGGAAGGTTCTGATGTAGGGAAATGGGATGGGTAATAAGAAAGAAAGAAAAAGACACGAACGAATGAGGCAAATGTTAATAAGACTCTGGGTGAGGGAGGATGGACCGTCCTACCGAACCCGGCATCGTGCTTAGTACACGATTCGCCAAAGGAAGGGCATGCCTGATGAAGGGAACGATAAGTTCCAGAATGGAAAGATACGTACGAAAGGGCAGAACGGATCCGGGCGAGGAAAGGGGTAGCGCCTAAGTATTCACCCGGGGAAGGGAAGCATACGGTCCGTAGAGTCAACCAACAGCTAACGGTTGGCTTGGGCGGGACATGTACCGAGCATGTTATACTCGGCAACAATAAAGCTACAAGATGAGGGAGGGGGAAAAGAATAATAAGGGTAAAGAAACAAGAAGAAGAAAATAAGTATACGGTTAAAAGAAACGACTACCGTGTGTGTGTATGCTTTATTTAAGAAATGGAAGGACAAATATAGTATGTGTGAAGTTTCCTTTAATAGATTGTGACTACTTTACAGATTTTGTAGGTGACGCGGACGAGGTATGAGAAGGGCATGGGAAGGAGGTCGTCGGTTGTCCGGTGATAGAGTCCGGTCTTTTGAGAATACTTTAAATTATGTCGCTAGACTTTAATGCTTTTGAATTATGTTTTAGTTTATGCTCGGACGTTTCGTTTCTATTTAGTACGTTTTTACCAAATCAGCTAGGCCCAAATTAGGGTCGTTACAATGTCAATGGCCGGTAGTGGATACGGATCCTTCGGGCATGCTTTATTTAAATCGGTAAAATCAATGCAAACTCTCCAACTATACGGATCCCTCAGCAGCAACAACACTATTGTGAAAACCAACTAATTTCGTTTGCACCGCCTGGAGTTTGGTGGTTCCTTTCAAAGACATTTTTTCATATGCTGCAAGAGTCAAGATATTGGTAGCAGTTCTGGTGTCGACTAACACTCTAGAAATATGATGATTTTTTATAACAGGAGATATGACAAGAGCACCGTCCTGCGGTGAGAAAACTCCGGATAAATTCTTAGGTCCAAAAGATATAGCCATCTTTTCCAAGTGAGACAACTGGACCAAGTTAACTTGCATGAAGCGGCCTTTCTGTTCCAACTCTCGATTGGATCGCTTACGAGCTTGACTCGAATCTCCCACGCTCCTTCCTCCTGCGATAGTCATAATATTGGGGCCTAGATTACCCCACATTGGTTGAGCTTCCTCGATATTTAAAGTAGGTTGACCCGGATTCGGGCCAGCAGGAGGGGGAGGAGGTGGTTGCTGATTTCCTTGGGCAGGTTGATATCCTTCCTGCAGATATCCTTGTTGATTCCTATAGTGTTGATTCCTACCTCGACCGCAATTATTATTTTCCCTTCTTCCGTCTCTTTGGTTATGCCGACCGCTATTAAAAAATCTTCTTTGACTGCCTCTCTGATGTTGGTCATGTTGTCCTCCATATCCACGGCCTCTCGTATTAGGTCGTGGTGGGTCTGCCTTAGGAGGTTTCGTCGCTATCCCCAACTGCGCACTCATATCGATCTTTCCCGGATTAGCTTCCGGAAGTGCTTCCACAATGCTAATCAACTCATCTAGTTGACCCAATTCTAACAACCTCTCAACTTCAGCATCAATTCCCGGCAATCGTTAGTGGCATGTCCAAAACTCCGATGAAAACGTCAAAATACTTGGGATTCATTAATCCCCGGTGGTGGTTCCTGTAATTGAGGGGGATACCGAATGGATCCACCATTCTTCTGCTCAATTTGCGAAGATTTGCTAATAATTGAACGTTGGGTACGTTCTTATTTTGGCTCTTGATTGCAAAACATTCTTGTCCGGCCCTCAACTTGCAACAATATTGTGAGAACCATAAGTTCGCATTTCTATTATTCCGTGATCTCGCAAGCCTTCATTTTCCCGTGGTGTATTGTGTACATCTCAAAGCCAATTCTTCCATATTCTCTGGGGGGATCTCTGTTCAAAGAATTACATAACGGATGTCTAGCTAGAATAAGTTGGAGCACCCCAACTTTCTAACTAACAGTAATCCAATGTATCTTCCTACACTCGGCTTCAAAACGGGTAATAAAACCGAACAATCTCTCTGAAGAATCATACCGCAATGCGGTCAAAGAAATAATAGACTTTACTCGTGCATTAAAAGGTGCAAAAGCTGAATAAAATTGATCCTTGAAGTCCTGATATGAAACAACATAGCGCCTTGGCAGCCGATTAAACCAACGGAGAGCCGACTCCTTTAAAGAAGCTGCGAAAACAAAACACATACCGGCATCACTAAAATTCACCAAACTGACGTATGGGCATGGGGGTCAGTTGACCCATGATATTGGGGGAGGTCCTTCGGCATCTCAATAAACTCAGACAGAGTCGCACTAATAATCGCCGTGGAAAATGGTGACAGAGCGTTTGAAGTGTTCCATGACTTTGCAAAACTTCAATTGATGGTAAAATCTTTCCTCGATTGCCATAAGGCTCACCAGCCCTTTCATGTTCAATATAATCCCCCTCGTATGCAGAAGTCTGGTGAGTATCTTGAGTGTGCTCGCCGTACACCCGTCTCCTTCCTTGGGCAAGAGTCAGATTGGCCTCCAGCTGGTTCATTCTAGCATCATTTTCTCAATCTTACCGCTTATCTCTTTAAACTTCAACTCTATCAAATCTCCAATTCTTTGTAGAGTATCACTCTACTCTCCAGTCGCCACAGTATTTGCTTGCGGTTCTGGAATATGATAAGTATCCTCCAACGCCACCTCATCATCAACTGGCTTCGGGGTAACATTGTTCCTCCGGGTTCTCCTTTGTGTTTCGACTTCCTCCAATTGAGCGATTAAAGTATGTCTTCACTTTTCCAAATCATCATCATCTTCGTTCTGATAGTGGGGGAGGTGAAAGACGAGCATTATTAGGACAACAACTCGGCAAATTCTCCCAAAATCACAACACCTTGATAAACACCGAGGTGGGAGAGGATAATATTTAGGTATCCTTCAGGATTAAAAACCCGCTCCGGGAGTGTGGAAAAGTAACATTTTTTTTCGGAGGCTTCTCCGGGTTAGATGATTGAGCCCCCGGTAATACATCACCCTCATCATTCGCCCAAGGGTCAATTTCTACATCTATCTCTTCATCAAAAATATCATCATCAGAATTTCGAGTAGTCATAATAGTAGAAATCCCAACTCAGCAATAAAGCTCTAAATGGGATAAAATCTCGTCCCCATGGACGGCGACAAACTGATCTAGTCTAAAAATATTTTTGGTATTTATTTTTAGATCAATCTATTTATTTAATTATTCGGAATTTAATTGTTGTGGGGACGAGCGATATACTAGGTTGGGCCCACAATGTGTGGGCTTACGTCCTCGGGAGAGCGAAGCTCTACCTTGTTTTTCACTATAATAATCAAGAAATACAATTTCAATTAAGAAATAGTGGTAATACGAGCGAAAACGGCACGAAAAACGATCAAATACAATTGGTTGCGCAATTACTGTCAAAAACTCACGAGTTAGTGCAGAAACTCGCGAGTCCGTACACAAAAACTCGCGACTACGGAGGTGCAAAGCAAAAAGTCGTGACTACTGAGGTGCAGAGTAAAAAGTCACTACTACTGAGGTGCATAGCAAAAACTCGTGACTACTGAGGAGTAGAGCAAAAACTCGCGACTACTGAGTTACAGAGCACAAACTCGCGACTACTGAGGTGCAGAGCAAAAAGTCGTGACTACTGAGGTGCAGAGCAAAAATTTGCGACTACGGAGGGTAGAAACAACGAAACAGTGCAGAATGTCTCGTGTCAGCCGAAACTCGGGACTCCGGGTGACACAAAGTCGCGAATACGACAACAACAATACAAACTCGGACTACTTGTAAAAAGTCGCAAGTAGCAGAGTGCAGGTAAGTAAACTTTACATTGGGAAGAATGATAACAGTCAGAACCCTTTTCCAGTGCCATGTGGCTCATATTTATAGAAAAATCAAACCCAACTAGTAAGTTTTAAGCGCACGAGTCAAATTTCATTTGATTTAGCCCAAAGTACTTAAATAATATCCAATTAAGTTGGAATAAATGTCATATCGTCCCAGAGCTTCGGAAATGCATCCCGGTCGAGAATTAGTCGGAAAGGTCGGTGAGAAAATACCGGAAAATCTTGTATAATAATACCTTGCCTCTAGATATTGAATATTAAGCCGAGAATACCGCCAAAACTTAGCGGCGCTCCCGGGTGCCAAATTATGAAAATACCCTTAGCCCCGTCCGGGCCCGAATTTGTCTGAAACTGATAGAAATGTCAGTACAATGCTCATATGTAGACCCGAGTGGTCCGAATTACGGGTATAACCCCAAAAAATACATCGTGACATAAATATACGAGAATACCGAAAATATCACATACCCACGTCGGACGAGCTCCCGAGGTGTTGTAATACCGAAAATACCCTCGGGTAATATCAGTATAATTCCTCTTCTTCTTCCCATGGCAACATATAATCAAACCCTAAATTTAATTTTTCAATAAGCAGATCGTTCGAACATGTTTGAATAGGTTATTTGAATGAACATATACATTCATATAATGAACAATAATTAAACATGAATTCTCATTCCAATGAAATACCAACGAACATGAACATAGAGAGTTCGGTCTGTTGGTATCGAATTACAACCCTAGTTCAGAAAAGGATTAGGACTCTTGTCACGTTTACCAAAGCTCCGGTTTCGTGAGTTTATGACCCATTTCCGACTTTTTGTGCAAAAAGTCGCGAGAACACTTATTCAGCTCATGACTCACAACTTTGTGCTCAAAATTCGTGAGACCTTCTACCTTTGGCTGCATTCGCGAGATTTCGTTGCCTGGCCCACCGACTTGCGAGTTTTCGTCGCCCTGCCCCCTTACTTGCGACAATTTGCTCCATCCTCGAAATTTTGCATATAGGAGTCGCAAGAATGTGCATGTAGTCTCGACATTATGGCGAAAACTCGCGACTCACTTCATTTCGGATGCGATGGAGTGAATTCGATCGTTTTTCACACCGTTTTCATTCAGATTATCATTAACCCTTGATTGTACTTGTAAATTTTGATTATCATAGTGAAAACCAAGGTAGAGCTTCGTTCTTCGCTCACACATTGTGGGTATAATCTCGTATATCGCTTGTGTCCCCACAATAATTGAACTCAAAATTATACAAGAAATTGACTAATAAAAAAGAAACACTCTAAAACATTTTTAGACGAGATCAGAGTTCTAATAAATGAATGCACATAACGCATTCAAGAAGGTCAAACATATGGGATGTATTTCGTCACATCCAACAATATTACGTTCCAATTATAGAATCATTTATCAAAATTTTCATTATATGTTTCATTTTTCCTGTTAGAAAAACTTTCGTATTTCCACCATGTAAGTTTGATAAACTGTGATCAATTTCTTGTTGTGTTTGACACCAAGACTTCTACTAGGAAATAGAGTAAAACCCGAAGAAAAGCATCCGGATCTAATATGATCCAATTCACTACTCCAAGAGTATTTCAGGTCCTTATCAATACCATTGTAGTCATCTTGGCTAGTATACCGCCGGTCATACCGGTAAATACCAGCCTAAGCCGATATACCGGTACCATACCGGCCGATATGTGTATTGAACTGGGTATTAGGCTTTTTATTAGGTTTGATTAAAAGAGCCCAATTAATAAGATAAAATAAATTTTAAAATATTTTAATATTAAAAATTTCTTTCCGATTTCATATTTTTAGTTTTGATATAAACTCTAAAATATGTATTGTGGTTCAATTTTTTATTTTATTATTTTTTAAATCATTTTGGTATGTTTATATGATTATTGTTTATTTTTAATTTTGTTAGGATTCTAATTTTATTAAATATTTGATTTCTTCAATTTTGTTTGATTTTGGATGACTTTGAAGAATAGTTAGAGAAATACTTCCATTGCATTGGTGAATTTTATTGGAGTATTCTTTGATTTTCATTTAATTGTGTTTGACATATTTAGGAGATTATTTGGGTTTAAATTAAGTTTTGATTGTGTTATAAACATGGAAGTTATACCGGTGGTATACCGTCCGATATACCGGTCATAACGATAAATATCGATTGTGACCGGTACACCGATATTCCGATATATCAAAAAAATCGTTCATATCGGTCTGGACCGGTACGAACGATATCGATAGGTATGACTTCTTTGGTTATAAGTGTATAAACCCAAAATTAGTTTTAAATTAAGTTTTAATGTTTAAAATTATATAAATATAATATAAAAATATATATACCGATATACAACGGTGTTGGTATACCGTTAAAATCATCCGTACCGGTAATGACCGGTACGAACGGTATGACTTTCTTGAATAATACAGAGGATTATCAGTCAAAACAATAGACAAACAAGCAAGGCATTGGCTTCTTGATCCGAAGATGAATTTTCCAGATGATTCACTCAGGCCACAAACCATCATGCGGTCTCTGAGGATATCCAGGTTTGAAAAACTCATATTCTCTTGATATCGCCTGCAATCTATATGTATGCATATCTTTGCCTGCCCCTTTTAATGCTGAAGTGAATATGGGCCTGCATAAAAAATCAGATATTTTAGCCTGCATTTTATTTAGGCCCAACATTTCCTCTCCTCTCTACCCCTCTTTCTCCTTCACCCTTCTTCCTCCCCGCCCGCGACTTTCAGTGCTTCTCCCATTTTACTTCTCTATTATTCATATATTCCCGTCACAATTTCTTCCCTTTTCTTGTGAAAAACTGGAAAATTACTGGATTCTTAGGAAGAATGCGAGCTCTTATTCAGCCGTTGTTGGATCTGTGCATCAACTCCTCTTCTTTAAATGTAAAGGCACCACAAATCATCCCTATCCTCTTCACTCAGAGATACATTTCAACGAGAAAAGAAGGCGATAAGGATGATGCGGATATGACAGCCCCTTTTGGAGGAATAGGGTCTTCAGGAGACGACCCTTTGGGCTGGGATGTAGGAGCTTCTTCTTGGTCGACTGGTCTCACCAAGGAACACTTTGATGGTGAAGTAATTGGGAAGAAGGTGAGTTCGGATCCCGGACGTGCCAAGCCAGATAAGAAAGGGAGGCAAAATCAGTATTCTAATTCCAGGTGGACTGATGAGGAGATGCGGCTCATAAAGGAATTAGAAGCAGAGAACCGCAAGGGAAAAGCTTTTGTTGATAGTTGGGACAGTAGAATGGATGAGACTACTGTGTTGATGAAGCAGGTGAATTTTTCATTTCCCATACATGTATTTTTGTTATGATGAATTCTGCGAGAACTGGCGATTAAAGAAATGATGTTTGTAAGGAGATTTTATGCATAATACTTTGTGCAGGGAACATATATTGTTTAATTTTAGAAAAGGAAAATTAACTCATGAAATATCGATGTTAAGGTGAGGGAGCCTGGTGCCAGGGGATCATATTTGAAGGATTCAGAAAAATCTGAGATGTATAAAAAGCACAAGGAAAACCCTGAGGTGAATACTATTGAAAGGTTAGCAATGGAATACAGGATCATGAGGCAGCGAGTTCATGCAATTTTGTGGTTAAAGGAGCTTGAGGAAGAGGAGGAGAAAAAGTTGGGTCGTCCATTAGACGATTCCATTGAGCTGTTGCTGGATTCATTCCCCGAGTAAGCTTATTTACTGAGCTCATGAAATCTATAAATTCCTTGTTTTTCATTCATGTAAGTTTAGAATGTTCCTTTCTATGATCCCTGGTTAGAATTCTGAATTTATTCTAGGCATTGCAAGTTGTGTAGATTTGCAAGCCGCACATACTTCTGTTGGATTATGGCAAATCTGATAATTTTCCTTTGTTCATGTATGGAGGCTCTTCAACTCCCATGACAGGGAATTCCATGTGGCATCTCTTCCATACAAGCCAGATTTCAAGGTGATGCCCGAAGGCTGGGATGGCACCACCCGTGATCCAGACGAGGTACACTATGAGATCTCAATGAAGGAGGATGAAATGTTGTACCGGGAGTTTGTTCAAAGGATGAATTTCAGCAAAATGATGGTACTTTTTAACCTTGTTAATGAAGCCTTCACTTATTATTTTGAATGAAATCTCTGTTTTTTGTAGATGGCAAATAAGGTAAAATGCCACAAGTACAGCAGAAGACGTCCCTCTGAAGGGTGGAATATTACTGTTGAAAAACTTGGAACAAAGGACAAGCGTGGAAATGGTGGTGGCTTCAAATTTGTGAGTGAAGCTAATGGTTCATCGAGACCACTGAATGAGCTCGAAAAGATGTTTGTCAAACGAGAGACTCCTCGCAGGCGGCGAAAGATCTTTCCATGATCCGATTACTCGAATCAATGCAAGTAATGTTTCTTCCTTGTTATGATTCACTCGTCCAAGTTGTGTTTACCGAATCTGTATCACCTTCGTCGGGCCTCGTATTCCAAGTAACAAAAAGTATTAGGCATCAACTTAAGAACATCGAGATTAGTATTGAAGCATGGTTGCATGCCAAAAACATCCAGGCTTTGGTCAGTTAGTTGTCCACTTCAATAATGAATTAATCATTTATACTGATGGCTTTTGAGATTATATGTTCGAAACTAATCTTATTCTATTCTATCATCAACCGGTTCAATCGTTTAACCAGCTTTTAAGCTGCTCAACATAGGTGATCGATCAGGAATATGATGAGTTATTGATGTGAGTATGAGTTTTTCGACAAATTGTGTGTATTGTACTACAATGAGTATGGATTGAGCATGTTTCGCAAATGCTGAGGGGCGTGGATAATAAATAAAATAACATGTTGGAAATATTGATATCACCTTGTTATAAAGCAATGAAGAATGTTGCGTCTAAGCTTGTTTTGAATTATCTCATTTGAAGAAAAGATTTGGGATCATAAACTTGTTAAATACCAAGTATAAAAATAACAACTCTACTATAGATATTGAAACGTGGTCCATTTTATAATAAAAAATAAGGTTCACAATGATAAAACAATCAAACAAATCTTGAAAATCCAACAAAAGAATCAAAACACAGAAAATATATCTACACACCAAAAACCAGATCTTCATTTCCTTCATTTATTCTTCACTGCAGTTCAGCCCGCAAATTTCGAGCACGGGACCATCTCTCAACACAAACGGATTGATCCGAACCCACACGAGGGTCAGTATTGAAGCAAGAAGAATCGACCAAATAATGATCACTGTAGGTACCCTTTCTTGTTTCCCTGATAATCCCTTCAGGAATGGATACAGATGCATTATCACCCAAATTGCAAAGAATAGCTTACCAAATAAAGGACCCCAAGAATCATAACCGTTGTTAATGGCATCGGCTGCACCAACGACTACTCCAACAACGTTTAGGATCAAAAGAGTTGTTGGTGGTATCAACAAAGATGTCCATTTGAAGATATAAAGCTCTGCAAAGTCTCCATCATCTCCTGCTTTTGAAGTCACTGTGAAATTTGTGCTTAAACCACCAAGAACTTTGAGTAGCCCTTGGAAGAGTGCAAAAAGATGGGACGAAACACCTCCGATCACCCAAAACTGCTCGTTTCTCCACCAGTCGTCGAGTCCCACACCGCCCCATCGCATCTCCAGTATACTCGTTGCAGCAATCGATACGAAAAGAGCCATGAAAACGAGACTAGCGTAGTTGCTTATCTGTAATGGTGTGTCATTATAATTTACATTAGCTGTAAGATCAGGTTCCTGAATGGAAGAGTTATTCAGCAGAATGACATACCTCGGGTACGATAAATTTACCGGTGAGGAGGCAGATGGCTGGTAATGTACAGTAAACAAGCAATGGAAGTGAAGTCCATGGATAGACAACAGAATTTATGTATGAAAACCGTTCCAACCACTTCAATCCTCCTCCGTATCCGTACCAGATCGGACAGTAACGACTCAAAAATATCTCAACTGAACCGAGAGCCCACCGGAGAACTTGGTGAAGACGATCAGACAAATTGATTGGAGCAGACCCTTTAAACGCAGGCCTCTTCGGCATGCAGTAAACGGAACGCCAACCATGACAATGCATCTTGAAACCCGTTAAGATATCTTCTGTTACTGAGCCGTAGATCCATCCAATCTGTTTACGAAGTTTTGCAATAAGAAAATGGACATGGAATCCAATCATGATATTTGATAGTAAACTTACCTCCTTTCCCCATTCAGTCTTCTCTTCGTAACCACAGCTGATAACATGAATTGCTTCCTTTAAACGTGTCGCAGAACTAATAGTTGTAGGAATGCCACCATCCAGAGCTAGTGTTGAAGCTACGAAAACAGGAGATTGTCCGAATCTTTTTTCGAGTTTCTCTTGTGATAGAGGAGGAAGAGCAGCAGTTTTCAGCTCTGTTTAACAAATATAAACACTTCAGTGAAAATGCCGTTTAAGTTGGAAAATAAAGAACAAGAACAAATTCTACCTTCACCACCTTCTTCAATGGTCTCGAGGGCGTGGATTTGCTTTGAGGCTTCTCTATGCTTTGACTTTTTATCTTTCTTCGATTTACCTTTCCTTTTTTTCCTCAATCCGCAACAGCAGCAGCACCATTTCGGAAAACAGTTGCAGGTCTTGCTAAGTTTTTTCTTCTTAGGAGGTGCATCGTACCCGTAAAGTGCTTGCCTTCGAAATACGCATCCAGTTCCAACATAAATAGGTCCTTGCAGACCATCCAAACCTTTCATATTGATCTGCAAAATTTCACTTGGTTTTTCATGGAAAAAATATTACTAAAAACTGCATGGATGAAAAGGGAATGTCGGGCATACGTCGAAGAACACGATATTTCGATTTGAATATCTGTCGTGACGATCAATTCCATCAAATCTTTGTGGGAATTGTACGTAGCATACTTTCTTTCCTGAAGTAGGATCCATCATGAAACACATTGCTTCTCTCAGAGCTTTACTGTTGTTCATGTAGTGATCACAGTCGACATTCAGGAGGTACGGAGCATTCGATAAAACAGCTGAAACGCGGATCTGCACATTTTCGTAGAAAATAAGTCTCTAAACAAATAGATGAGCTTCATTGACAGCATACCAGAGAATTCATGGCACCAGCTTTCTTATGATGCTCAAATCCAGGCCGTTTTTCACGAGAAACATAAACAAGGCGAGGGATCATATTGCCTTCAATATCCAGGAAACCATCATTTCCGAGAAACACCTGTGCAAATTACAAAGCATAGTTATCGATTCAGCATCTAATACGCTTAAATCAGGAATATTTCTAGTTTCTAATGATTTCACTTTTTCAGACTTGCCGATTTTCGGAATTCGAGTAATGAAAATGGGAAGATTGGGGAATCACTAACCTGAATCATACCAGGATGATCCCGAACGTTGTTACCAGGCCAGGATGTACCATCTTGCATTGTCCAACCATCCTCAGGAACCTTTTCTGCAGTAGCTACCAGTCGATTGATACGAACTTTGAACTCATCGTATTCTCTCTGTGCACAAAAACAAATTGAAACAAAAGAATATTTTGTATCAAACGAATGATAGTGAGTCAAAGATAAACAAACACCTTCATTGCACGCCTTTCACGGACAAATGCAGGATGAACTTTGTTTTTCAGATAGTCCATCTTCTGACCGAAGTACCATTCTGGAGCACGTGGCTCAATGTTGAACTTCTTGCTAAATGGAACCCATTTTCGAGCAAACTCCGATGTCTCAGAAAGAGCTTCAAACGTAAGCATAGCTGCACCATCATCCGAAACATAGCAAGAAACTTTTTCAACCGGATAATCCGCTGAAAGAATGGATAGAACAGTGTTTGCTGTAATCAATGGAGGTTCTTTCATTGGATCAACTGTGCTGACAAATACATCAATATCTGCTAACTCTGAAGGTTGTCCTTCTTTTTCGTACCTGCAAAATCATCGTAATCAGTAATCGCGTTATGTGTTTGCATTAACACTGTTCAATCATTATATAAAGTGCAATATACCGCAGAGATAGCCTGTCAAGATATGTTTCTCGCTCAATAGGATACCATTTTGGGAACTGGTCAAGAATCCATGACACACCAAACCATATTTCACAAATAACCGATGTCAACCATAAGCCATATGCATCAGGTACAGGATGGAGTATCCGGTAGTGAAAAAACAATCCGAGAATCGCAAGCCGTAACATAATTATCATTCTGTAAGGGTTTATCCTGCTAGAAGCAATTGGTAATTTCCTCGACAATGGCTGCCGTCCTTCATCCATCCTAAAAATGAGTAGCACATCAAATATATAAACCCTTAAACAATCTCGAATTCATCGAAATGGAGATTATTACTATTTACTCACATTGGCAACCCCGGATAGTATTCATCTTCGTTATTCCCATAATGTTTGACCACTTGAAGCTTTTCACTCTGCCTCTTTTTCCAGTCATCCATACGATCTTTCCAAGCAACACTTCCATACCCATACAATGCAGTGTCTTTCTCAGGTACCATTGGTCGGGGATTCGTATCTAGTAACCCCACCACACAGTAAATTGATGCACACAAGGAAAAAAGAAAGAGCCTAACAGTACATAGAAGAATCAATAACTTACTAGGTTCTGCGATAACCGGAGACTGAATTCCATTCCCATGACTAGCAGTTGGGGGAAGAATTATAGCATTCTTGTTATCTTCATTCTCAATATCCTACAATTCCGAAGCTATAAGGCTCTTCGTATGTTAAAAACAATGAATATAAAACAATACCTCTTCACCATAAGTCAAAAGAGGGATATCCAAATTCAGGGAGGATGAGTTATGCTCTGAATTTATGGCTGCAGAAGCTGATGCACCAGAACCTCGCAAAAATCCCAAAGCATCAATATTATCATTATGAAACTCATGTTCCAGATCATCAACTCCATCTTCATCTTCATCACCTTCAACTCTTGGGCTACCTGTGGAATTCAGGTAAAATATAAAACGAAGGAGCTCGTGAGTAATAAATATCTGTGTCAAATTAGTGCGTAACAAGATAATTTACCTTTGATGCGTTTGTATCTAGTTTTGCATTGGGGACAACTTTGGGTACCTTCCCTTCTCTCATACTCATAGCAAGTTCTGCAAACTGGGAAAGCACATTCATTGCAAGCAACAAAGAGCTCTCCATCAACAGTTATCTCAAGTTCATCTCCACAAATTTGGCATGTCTGCCCGCTAAGTTCATGAACAGATTTAATCTGCAAAGTAAAAAATCATAAAGAGTTGACTTAATTCATCATGAATCATCTTAGTTTGAATTGGGAAAATGTAAGAAATGTCAACGAAGAAATTGGAGAAGCGGAAACAACAAATGAAGACCTTCAAACACATCCAATCTAGAGTTACACTTGTAAAACAGAGAATTCAATTACCCAATTGACTGAAGAAACAGAAATTGAATCTGAAAAATCGAGTTTCAAGAGCCCATAAGAGGGTCAAATGCTAAAGTAGAAGAAAGACAAATACTTACCCTTCCAATTTCATCAGCATTAATCAGAACAAACTCATTCCTATTGTGAGACCCAGCGACAAGTCTTCCTCCAGTGTTCATAGCCATTCGAACAGAGAAATAAATATAATAAGAAAATAAAACCGCCTGAACTCAGAGACTATGAACGTACTTCGTCTAGAAACATATGGGATCTCTTCTAACAGCAACTTCTGGGTCAAAACACCGAAAAGTGGACAAACTTATGAGACCAGATTCACAAATCTTGTGATTATAGTTAATCAACAATGTCTGTCAGTAACTGGACCAAATACCCAAGTGATTAGCCCCAAATCAACCAAAGATTCAACTTTTCCCAACACAATTGCTGAAACAACGCTATCTTCCCCTCGAAAAAAGATTCCCAGTCTTTCAACGGCGTTAGAAATCAGCAGGAAAGCCGAATTCCCACATTTGGGAAAAAGCTGGCCCCAAATGGAGACAACAAAATGAAGTAATAATAGAACTGGGGAAAGTCAAGAAACCCGAATAAGGATTTTTTTATTGTTCAGTCGCTTTTTTGCCACAATAATTTAAGGGAAACTCGTCCTCATATCCTTCTTCGCTAATAAGCACAAGTGCACAACTCAACCCTGACGTCCCTCTGTAATATGGCTGGACCGCGCGGAGTGAAACTGAGCTCGAGGGAAAGAACAAAGATGGGCCCAAATCCCTCCCGGGCCGCAGTACAGCCTTGAGCGGACCCCAGAGCTGAGAAGCTTGACCCCAACATGATGCACGAGAGAGAAGAAAAACTAAGCGACAGAGCGTCAAAGAAAAGATTGGACCTTGGCGTTTGGAAGCCAGCTGTGCGAGATGTTGAATTTGTTCATTACCACTACCGTTCACGCTCATTTTATTCTCCTTATTTTAAATTCAAAATAATAAATAAAACATTTTGATGATATCTTGATAATATGTATATATATAAAACGTCGAAAGAGACAACTGACAACTATATTTTAAAATTTCTCAATGTCAACAAATTTAAATATATCTACAAACTCTTCAATTTTTCACATTCATCCGTATATATTTCAATCGAACTCCCCAACTAGATCCGACAATTACACAAATGACGTAGTTTTAATTTATTCCTTAATTAATTTTTTCTTCGTCGAAACGTAACTTATGTGCTCTTACGACATTATTATGTTGTCCATCTATTTGTAAATTATTCATGTAAGTAATGATAGATCGAAAAGTAATTGTGTGTTTGGGGAGATTGTAGAATCTCTTATGGATACTTTTTTTTATAAGTTAAATATTCTTATAAAATAACTTATAAATATTGTAAATTTAAACTTGGATTTTGTGTAAACTTAAACAAATTTTAACTATTACTTTTCTATTTCGTTTGTATTTAATATTATTTTATATAATTCGAGTAGAGTCGAAGATTTGACTTTTACATTTTTGTCGAGTTGAATTGAATCGAGTCGTGTCGTACATAGTTTGTCGAACGAGTCGTTTCCACCTAGATTTAAATCACATTGAAATAAAATCTATTTAATTCAAAATTTGTGAAATCAGATGCTAAATCACGTTTCTTCAACAAAATTAATTTTTTGTTTTGAAGTTTTAAAATTCAATGTAAGAGAGATTGATTTTCAAATTTCAAGTTTTTGGACGATGAAACTTTGAATTTTGAAATCAAACCAATTGAGTAATTTGTTTACACTACATTAATTAATTTTAAGTTGTAATTTCTAGTTTATATTTTTAACTTAATTGGACAACAAGAACAAGATGATAAATATGAATATATGATTCATGAATGTAATTGGATTTTCAGACGGAGATCAAACTCATGCAATTTTAAAACTTTAAATCATCGTATTTACACTATTTTAAATATTAGAAGTCAATTACGTAATTTTTTCATTAAAAAATATATGATATTTATTAAAAAAATACATATTTAATAGAGTTAATAAAATTGTATAATTTATATACAAGTTAACAATGTATTGTAAAGTCCCTTAATATATATGACACATAAATGCATACACCGTACTCAATTCTAATCATCTTTATTGGAAAAACATTTTAATCCTTAAAATTTGTTTGAAAATCAATTTTATTCCCTTTTCTAAAAAATTCAAATTAAGTCTTTAGATTTAATATATTATTAATTTTATTCCAATATTATTAAATAGTCGTAAACGTAAATAATTATAGTAATTTTGGTTAAATTGAACGTCATTTTAAAACTAATGTTTTATTTACGAAAAAATTTTGCTTTATACTAAAAATGATTTTTGCAGTAAAACAATTGGAATTTTGTCAAAATTTTGTTCTTAAATTCAAAACGCAAATTTATATGTTAATATTGTTTGTATATCATTAGATATAACATTGGTATACCGATCATTTCAATTATATATATTAATTATTAACTTAAAATATTTATTTTATTCATTTATTTATGTACATTTATATTAAATTAAATAATGATTATCAAAATTCACCATGCATCGTATAATCATTTATACTGTGAAACATAGAGAAGATGATTTATGTATACAAACATTCATTTTACCAATGTTTTCAAAATGTCGAAATTCGATTTCGGGCAGGTAAACCACCTTACACTATTTTTTAATATTTACATATTTATTACCTTTTTCGTGTCGGATCCTAATAACTAGGACTCATTCCCGAAAACTTGATATCGGGTAATATGAAATAAACTATTGGTGCTGCTCGGTTTGATGTATCGATGGGTATACCTGATTTAGTCTAAAAATATTTTGGATATTTATCTTTAGATCAGTCAATTTCTTTAACTATTCAGGATTCAATTGTTGTGGAGACACGTGCGATATACTAGGTTGAGCCCACAATATGTGGGCTTACGTCCTCGGGAGAGTGAAATTTTACATTGGTTTTCACTATAATAATCGAGAAATACAATTGCAATAAGGAAATAGGGGTAATCCGGGTGAAAACAGCACGAAAAACCATCAAACACACTTAGATGTGCAATTACTGTCAAAAAGTCGCGAATTAGTGCAAAAACGCGCGACTACGGGGATGCAGAGCAGAAACTCGCAACACAGTGCAGAAGCGCGCGACTACTGAGATGCAGAGCACAATCGCGCGACTACTAAGGGCATGACACAATCGCGCGACTATGACCAGGTTGACACAAACGAGCGACTACTTGCAAAAAGTCGCGAGTGCAGAATGTAGTTAAGTGGACAATTTGCTTTGGGAAGCATGATAACAGTCTGAACCCTTTTCCAGTGCACTAGGGCTCATATTTATAGAGAAATCCAGCCCAATTAGTAACTTTCAAGCCTAGGATCCCAACTTCATTTGATTTAGCCCAACGTACTTAATAATATCCAATTAAATTGAAATAAATGTTATGTCGTCCCAGAGCTTCGGTAATGCGTCCCGGTCGAGAATTAATCAGAAAAGTCGATTAGAAAATACCAGAAAATCACGTATATTAATCCCTTGCTTGTAGGTATTGAATATGCAGCCAAAAATATCACATCGACTTACCGATGCGCTCCTCAGGTCCCAAATTACGAAAATACACTTGGCCCCGTTCGGGACCAAATTTGTCCGAAACTGATAGAAATGTCAGTATAATGCTCATATGTAGGTTCGGGAGGTCCGAATTACGAGAACATACCATAAAAATGCACCGCAACATAAATATACGAGAATACCAATAAATACACGAGGATACCGAAAATACCGTCTGGCCATGTCGAACGAGCTCCCGGGGTGTTACAATACCGAAAATACCCCGGGTAATATCAATAGTCCCATGGTTTTCATATTCAGGTTTTGAGTTGTAAACCATATCATACTAGCTCGTCCCGAAAGTCGATAACCGTTCGAAAAATTTTCTGAGAAAACCACTGGTAGGGTTGGAATCCTCTCGTCGACGCAGTCGTTTTGACATTAAAAACATCATATTCTGAGATCGAGCAAAAATCTCGAGTTTTTTTGACTCGGGGGTCCACCCCTATAAATACCCAGTTCGGTCCTCATAACAGCTTCACTCGCGCGAACTCTTAACTCACTCGTGACTTTTTGGCAGAATTTCGCGACTACTACGATCAAACAGTGCACTCGCGACATTTCGTCACAAACTCGCGACTACGTTCAAAAACTCGCGACTGATGTGCTTGAACAATACCAGATCTTATTTCACTTGCAAAAACTCGCGAGAGCTTGCAAAAACTCGCGAGTGACTTCAAAAACTCGCGACACCTTATACAATCTCGTGATTGCCTTGGACGAACAGTAAATCTCGCTACTTTTGGTATGAAAACTCGTGAGATACTTAATAAAATTTGGAAAAATTAATTTTGAACATAATTAACCAATGTCTTCTGATTTCGCCTGATCTTCGAACCCTGGTACCTCATCGTCTCATTCCTCGGGCTCCCTATCCAATTCGGGATGTTCAAACTCAAGCATGTCACCCTTTCCGCATTACACCTCAAACTTCAATCCACACTTTTTTGAACGAATCGTCCAGCTCGAAAACTCACTAGACCCCTGAGTCCTGCGGTCAAGGCTCTTAAATCTTTTGACCAGCCTTAAAGTATGTATGCTCGGAAGTGGAGATACATTGTGGAGGAATAACACCTCCCTTCCGACTGCGTTTGGTACCAACCCGGGCCCGCTGATCGGATTTTGCGTCCATCGGTACCGACCCATACTATTTGCCTCGAATACCTTGAGGGAGGGCTCCGCTTTCCACTTCACCCTTTCATCATAAGACTCCTAACACATTTAAATATCCATCTTTTTCAGCCCAACCCGAATTCGATAAGAAAACCTTTCTAAATCTAGCGTATATTTGTTTTATAATCTTTTGAACTGTATTTCTCACGCGACTTGCTTATTTTGTAGATAAAATAATGGTTCGCCGTGAAGATTATTCGAGATTAGGCGATAGATTGATATCACTCCGTACTCTAGTTACAGAGAAGGACGAGCTAATCTTCGAGATGGCACCAGGGTCTCGGAACCGCATTGCAGCGGCCGAGTTACTAAGCTTGCAAGAAACAGTGCTGCAAATAGAAGAGGCCAGACCGGTTACTCCGCTACCATCTACTATGGCAATGGAAAATCCTGAGCATGTAGAAAATGAACCGGCTGCAGAGGTCCCTGAGAGTCCCGAAGACTTAATTCATGTGTCCCGGCGAATGGAGCTTGCCCCCAGGGAATTCTACCATGAGGAAGGTATGTATGATTTCGCCGAGACACTAGTGGACGTTATCTGGGACGACGAGCAAGGCAAAATAAGCGGGGGTCAGTCAATAGACCCGGTGGTGGAGGAGATGGTGCAGGAGACCCGTCCGGAGGGAGAAATAAACCAAGAAGCTCATCCGGATAAGAGGAATAGATCGGTGGAGGGCCCCACCATATTGGAGATTGCGGAAGCCATTAAGAAGAGTGGGTTAACCGCTGAGTTCCTCGATGCCTTCTGCATAAGAGATATCCCGAAGCCTACAGTGAAGGAATGGCTCGAGATGGGACGTCAGACCGGTCTCATATTAATAAAAGACAGAGTTACCATTCGGATCCCGAAAGGTGATAAAGTGTCGAATCGGCCGGCCTTGACGTATTTTGACCGAAATCTGGAGATTCCGCCGCGTGGACGGTATGATCACACGGTCTTCACCGACTTCAGTCGGTTGATGGGTCAAGCTGCGACAACGCGTCGCATGATGGGAGAGGTTTGCAACAACATTGACCATTGTTACTTTCTACGTTATTCGCTCTTTGTTTCATCCATATGTTATCTATTTATTCACGATTCTTGCTTTTCTTTCAGATGGAGCGGACGATAGTGGAACTGGGCACCGCAGCTGCAGTAGGGGAATATTGTATGCTTAGGCATTCGGAGCTCGACTATCCAGATATAATCGGGATTTGACCCTTGGCCAAATCAATAATAGTTGAAAATATATGATCATTAAAATAATGGATTTCAACGAAAATGCCTATTAAATGAGTAGTAATTTGAACTCGAGATTATCTTACTTTCCTTCCGGCATAAACTTGCATCCGGGGTCAACACACTTTGTCCCGCTCGTATAAACTTGCACCCGGGGTCATCACGGTGCCAACTTGCACCGCGGCATCACATTGTCCCGCCGGTATAAACTTGCACCCGGAGTCACCATGGTGCCAACCTGCACCGCGACATCACATTGTCCCGCCTGTATAAACTTGTACCCGGGGTCATCACGGTGCCAACCTGCACCGCGACATCACATTGTCCCGCTAGTATAAACTTGCACACGGGGT
The DNA here is from genome assembly GCA_009725065.1 of Utricularia reniformis. NCBI lineage: Eukaryota > Viridiplantae > Streptophyta > Magnoliopsida > Lamiales > Lentibulariaceae > Utricularia > Utricularia reniformis. The sequence goes on from RWGZ01000521.1 coordinate 354,862, forward strand.
CATCACGGTGCTGACTTGCACCGTGGCATCACATTGTCCAGCCGGTATAAACTTGCACCCGGGGTCATCACGGTGCCAACCTGCACTACTGCATCACATTGTCCCGCCGGTATAAACTTACACATGGGGTCATCACTGTGCCAACCTGCACCGCGGCATCATATTGTCCCACCGATATAAACTTGCACCCGAGGTCATCACGATGACAACTTGCACCGCGGTATCACATTGTCCCGCCGGTATAAACTTGCACCTGGGGTCATCACGCTCTCGTCGCCGGTATATACTTGCACCCGGGTCACTGCGGAAATGGACTAGCATCCAACGAGGGAGCGACTCCTCCATGACCCTCGCCGGCGTGTCATGGAGGAGTCGGGGATTTACTTGCGCCCTATTTTGCCACGGAAACATGCTCGGTACTAAGCCGGCTATCTCATAATAAATCGGGCCCCTTGACATATTCCAACAGTATATATGTACAGACGATTCTGCCACGGACAGGAAGATTCATTATGTTCAAAGTATTTTGACACAATATCTAATTTGACGAGTTTGAAAATGATCGACTACAAGACAGGCGGTACATTGCATTTCTAATCTAACCAATTATTGTATTCCATCCTCCATCATACTAAAGTGCAATGGACCTACTTCTATCTTACTAGTCCCATAGTCGATTGAATTCATGTCGTCAAAAAATATACATAAAAAATTAGAGTATGACCATAATAAAGAGGGGAAACTTTATTTTAAAAAGATCGATGAGTCACGTCTATACATAATACTTGCGCAAATTGGAAATATGTCAAGTCCGTAGCAGCTCCTCTCCGCTCATATTCGCAATCTTATACGTTCATTCTCTCACCACCGCCGTCACTTTATACGGGCTTCCCACTTTCGATTTAGCTTACCAACATACCTCGAGACTTCCACTTTCTTTAGAATTAAGTCCCCAACTATTAACAATATAGGGCGGACGTCTTTATCGTGTTTTTTAGCCCTGTAGAAACTGATCCATCGAAAAATGCATCCCAATACTCTTCATTACCCAACTTTTCTGACCGCGTCATTTCCACTATAAAGTCCACTAAAACTTGGGCCTTTAAAGCTCGTCTCGAGATATATTCGATCTGATACTGCCCCAACTCGATATTCCACTTCGCTAGCCTGCCAGACGCATCGATTTTTGATAGTACACTTCTGATAGGTTGATCTGTCAAAACGGCAATATGGTGACCATGGAAATAATGCATTAGCTTCCAGGAGGCGACTATTAAGGCTAAGACAAACTTCTCTAAATTTGTATAGCGGGATTCCGCTCCTTGCAATTTCCTGCTGACATAATACACTGATCTATGCTCTTTGTCGCTAAGCTTGACTAAGGCGGCGCTCACTGCCTCTTTAGATACCGCTAAATACAAACCCAATGGTTCCCCAGGGGACGGTGGAGAGATAAACGATGGTTTAATCAAATAATCTTTCAGACTCTCGAAGGCCATACTGCATTCATCATCCCAGTACAATAGATTTGTCTTACGCAATACTCAGAAAAACGGTAAACTTCTCTCTGCATATCGCGAAATAAATCAATTCAATGATGCTAATCGATCTGTTAATCTTTGGACTTCTCTAATAGTTGTCGGAGGAGTCATTTTCTGGATGGATGTTATCTAATCAGGATTCATTTCGATTCCCCATTCTGATACCATAAATCCAAGGAATTTTCCCCCCTTTACACAAAAGGCACACTTAAGTGGATTCAATTTCATTCAATATTTATTCAATATATCAAAACATTCATTCAGATATTGAATGTGATTATTCCCGTACTGGATTTTTATCAATATGTCATCAATATAAACTTCCAAACATTTACCAATCATATTCTTAAATATCGAATTCATTAGACGTTGATAGGTGGTCCCAACATTTTCAACCCGAATGGCATAACTTTTTAGCAAAAAATGCTTTTATTTGTCATAAAAGAAGTAAACAGTTTGTCTTCATAATGCATAAAAATATGGTTATAACCTTTAAATGCGTCTAACATACTAAGAAATTCAAAGCTACAGGCCGCATTCACCATCATGTCAATGTCCGGTAGTGGATACGGATAATTCAGGCATGCTTTATTCAAATCCGTAAAATTAATGCAAACTCTCCCGCTATTATTCGACTTTGGGAACACCACTGGATTCACGACCCAATCTGCGTATCTAACCGGCTCTATGAATCATGCCTGCAACAAACTTTCCACCTCCTCATCAATTGCTCTTTCTTTTTCGGGGGAAAACTTCCTCTTTTTATGATGAACTGGTCACATATATAGGTTAACATTGAGTCTATGAGAACAAACTAGGGGATCTACCCCCAGATAATCCTGATAAGACCAAACAAAAATGTCTATATCGTTTCGCAAAAAAAAATTACCTCATTTTCAAACTCTGGCATCATCTCAGAACCGATTATCACTGTCTTTTCTGGGTTATCAGAGAATAAAGGTAATGTCTTAGTGCCTAGAGGATCCATCTTCATTTCGTTTTCTTTATATTTCCTGTGATATGATGTGTCGCTTGAATCAATAAATTCCTCGGACAAGACTTCCACCATACAAACAGATTTCTTTGCTTTCGATCTATCTATACCACTCCTGCACATTATATTATAACAAGAACGTGCCAATTCCTGATCTTCTTTCATTTTTCAAACGCCCGAAGGTGTGGGGAATTTCATCATCAAATGGGGTTGAGAAACCACAACCACAAATAAATTCAAAGATCTCCTCCCGATGATCGCATTATAAGGGAGTATAGGAAGATCCACCACAACGAATTCCACTAGCAAAGTCGTCGATATTTCTTGATCTCCCAAAGTGACTGGCAGAAAAACAAATCCTTCATCATCAACAACACTATTATTAAAACCAACCAATTTTGTTTGCAACGGCTGGAACTTGGTGGTTCCCTTCAAAGACATTTGTTCGAAAGCTGCAAGAGTCAAGATATTGGTAGCAGCTCCGGTGTCGACTAAAACTTGAGAAATAGGATGATTTGCGATAACAATAGATATGACAAGAGATCGTCCAGCGGTGAGAAAACTCTGGATAGATCCTCAGACCCAAAGATATATCTATTTTTTCCAAGTCAGATAATTGGATCAAGTCAATTTCCAAGAAGCGACCTTCCTATTCCAACTCCCGATAGGATCGCTTACGAGCACGACTCGAATCTCCGACGCTCCTTCCTCCTACGATAGTCATAATATTAGGGCCCAGATTACCCCACCTTGCTGAGCTTCTTCGATATTCAAAATAGGTTGACACTGATTCGGGCCAGCAGGAGGGGGATGAGGTGGTTGTTGATTTCCTTGGGCAGTGATCTCGTCTAAAAATATTTTAGAGTGTTTATTCTTAGATTAGTCAATTTTTTAATTATTCGGAATTTTATTGTTGTGGGGACACGAGCAATATACGAGGTTGGGCCCACAATGCGTGAGCTTACGTCCTCGGGAGAGCATAGCTCTATCTTGGTTTTCACTATAATAATCAAAGGATACAAGTACAATCATGAGATAATGATAATCCGAATGAAAACGGTACGAAAAAAGATCGAATCCACTCCGTCGCGCCGTGGACAAAGCTAGTCGCGAGTTCTTGACAAAATCTCGCCAGTACATACGAAATGTCGCGAATCCATACAAAATCTCGCGGATGGGGGTGCTACTCGCGACATTTTGACACAATGTTGCGACTACATGCACAATGTCGCGACTACACGGGCCAAGTGATGAAAAGTCGCGAGTCAGGTGTCCACATGACGAAATCTTGCGACAATGAGCCAATAAGTGTGTTCTCTCGACATTTTGAGCATAATGTCGCGAGTCATGGGATTCGATAAGGGGTCTCCCGAATTTTTGGAAGAAAGTCGCGGCTACCTGCACAATGTCGTGAGTAAGGGCTCTCGCGACTTTTTGGCAAAAATTCGCGACTGGGGCATTATCTCACGAAAACGGAAGCTTTGGGAAGCGTGCCAAGAGTCTAAACCCTTTTCTGGGGCCTAGAGTCTTATATTTATAGAAAAACTCAACCCAATAAGTCAACTTAAGGTCCAAAAGCCCAATCTTAGTAAAATTAGCCCAACTTACTTATAAAATATCCAATTAAAACGGAGTAATTTCATAGCGTCCCGGAACTTCAAAAATGCACCCCGATCGAACATTAATAACACTTAATGCCGAGAAAATACCCGGGAATACTCTTTTACCAGTTGATCGTCTCCAAATGCTTAGGAGGTAGCCAAAAATATCGCCTTAGGTCGCCAACGAGATTTCCGAGTGCCAAACTACGAAAATACCCATGGCATCATTTCTGACCTAAATCATCCAAAAAAACTCAAAACAACATCATAATCCCCATACGTGAGCCCGGAATGCCCAAATTACGAGACTACCCTCGAAATTACATTACTCAATAAATATAATAAAAGATCAAAAATATAATTTAGCCACGTCGGACGAGCCCCGGGGGTATCATAATTACATAAATAACTCCGGGCAATATCAATAGTCCCCTGGTTTTCAGATTCAGATTCTGAGTTGTAAACCACATTATATCAGCTCGTCTAGAAATCCAGAACTCGTTCAATAACTTTTTAACAATACCATGAATAAGGTCAAAGTCATCTCGTTATTACTAAACGGAATCATATTCCGAGATGAATTGAGAATTTCACACTTTTTCAACTCGGAGTGTATGCTCTTATACATATCAGTCTTCACTTTGCATACTAGTGTGCTTCGTTATTGACTGAAATTCTGATGCATCGCTTCGATTTGTTAGTATTACTCGATCGAACTTAGAAAATATTTCTCAACTTTCATCAAGAGGTTTTAGTTTCGCCTTGGGGCTCTCGCTTTCTTCTTAGTCAAAGACAGCTTTTCATAACTTTGAGGGTTTGCTCGACTACTTAACTCCACAATTCAATCTTGTTCTTGTCGTATATTTTTTCCAGCATTATATATTTTTTTCCACAAAACATCGAGCTCATATATTTTCCCCATCATGAGATATCCACATTTTCGAGCAAGAAAATCACTTTGCCGCCTTTGTCAGGAGGTTGATACTTATTCCTTTGTCATTCCCACTAATTTACAATTATCGGCTACCGTAAAAGGCTTTTGCCTATATAGCATGTTTGCTTTCTTAGTAAGGGCCGTTGAAATAAACAAGGTCATGTATTTAAACATGAAGAGTAACGTTTGAATATGGGATTGAGTTCCCAACTTTAAGGTGAAATGACGACTTACTGTCTCTTTTAGATACGATCGCATAAAAGCAGAGTGTCTCTAGCAGGCGTATAAGAATTAAGATTCCCCTTTTTTTTTAAATGAGTTTCTCTTGCGGCGAGATTCGCCTCGGAAGACACTAGCTTAACTCTATTGATTATAAGATAAGTAAACCGAGAAGCCTCGACTGGGCAATAAGAAACTAGGGCAACAAAGTAAAATTACCTCATAAGAAGGCCAAGAGACGTCATACTTTCGTCTTATACCCACATGTTTCCTTTGATAAAAGAAGTCTCAATTATGTCTGAGATTGATACTCTCTATCTTCGAATTTAAGATTTGCCTCTACTTGGTTCCGTCTATAATAAAACCTTACAACTTGATCAAGCCTGATAGATATTGTTATATTCGTGTTATCTCGGGTAAGAAAATCCATGTCGTCCATAAAACGACTTTACAACATCTCCAATGGTAAATAAGTTAATCCATATCATGCTCGCAATAATTCTCTGGACCGAATGGCCATAGATGAAGACGTACGTGCTATACACCAACATGCTAATCCTTCCCTCTCATAAGTAATGAGCCCGAGGCGTCCAAAAAATACTTAAATGTCATTTGCCATATGTCGAAAGAGTATAAACCTTTCGAGGATATTTACTTGATTGCTTCCATACGGATCTCGGTTAGGCATCTCTTATCGTAGGAGATCGTAACATAAGTTCCCTTGTCATACATAAGGGAATGACCCTTGACTGTCGTAACTTCGTTTAAGGGAGCGATCTTAATACATCCAGGCCAGCTTCTTGGTTCTTTCAACCATAACAAAAAATACGAGACAGTCATGAGACAATTACTTGATACACCTTTTATACGAAATAAAAATACAGGCTCGTCCACTTAACATAGATTCATCATGTTCATCGCTGACATAACCAAGCGCCCAACAATAACTTGATTGTATCTCTTTGACTTATCCACTTGACATCCAGAGAACGGGCGAAGGACACAACGTTGTTCGAGACAAAGATACCTCTTCATGTGAGACAGTTTTCACAACTTATCAAATGACTATTTTGCGCTATGGACGAGACAAACGTCTTTCTCTACATCTGTCCGAAACAAATCCACTTTGTATACCACTTTACAATCTTTCTCGAGAATTTTTCTGTATAGATTTGCCCATTAACCATTAAACAAACTGTCGTGTCGTAAGCTATCAAAGTTACGAAAAATGAGACCTCTTAATCATGAAATGGGCAAATATCGGTGTCATTAAATGTCCTTATACGACAAACATTTTATCCAAAATATTCTTTGTTGTGGGATACTTCATCGATCACTTTGATCATAACTGTGAATCCCGAGTCGTAGAAGAATTAAGTTGAATTCATACCATATGGTGAATATTTGGCTACTCTAATCATTTCTCTCAATGAGAAACATGAACACAATCCATCGGCAAGTAAATTTATGTACAGATGATTAAACCTAAATGATGGATTTTTGAGCCGATAGTCCCTTTGATAGGGGTATCACTTTACGATTTCTGTAATATCTGAGAGTGCCCGATCATAACTAACGAGAATTGATACCATAAGGCCATCACTTGGTCAATTTGACGGTCAATGAATATACGCCTTTACAAATAATGAAGTCTGTGCTATAGGACCGTACTAAGTTGGTTTAGCGAATGAAGCCATGTCAGAACGTGGCTTCATAACTTCTCTGATAATGAAAATACACTCTTCTCTGATAGTAAATAACTAAGTATTCCTCGTCATATAATGAAACTTCCTTTTATTTCACTTCAATTTCTCTGATTACCTTAAGAAAAGTCTAACATAGAATAATCTGAATCAAGAAGTTAACCTCCAAAATAATAATAGCTNACCATAAGGCCATCACTTAGTCAATTTGACGATCAATGAAAATATGCCTTTACAAATAATGAAGTCTGTGCTATAGGACAGTACTAAGTTGGTTTAGCGAATGAAGCCATGTCATAACGTGGCTTCATAACTTCTCCAATATTGAAAGTACACTCTTCTCTTGATAGTAAATAACTAAGTATTCCTCGTCATGTAATGAAACTTCCTTTTATTTCACTTCAATTTCTCTGATCGCCTTAAGAAAAATCTAACATCGAATAATCTGAATCAAGAAGTTAACCTCCAAAATAATAATAGCTTCTCATATGATTAGTTCGCCAATTCAAAATAAATACTTCTTCGGCGTGATTTGGCGAAGAGATATTTCACGAATGTGACAGGGGTTCCAGATAATCACATAAAGTATTTACGATAATTTCGATACTGGATACGAGTCCCCAGTAATCATAACGTTTGTTGAATGAAAACCATAAAGCGAGTATTTTCCCGTTTTCAATCGTTTATTGAAATGAAAACCGTAAGTACGATCACAGTCACAGGGTAATCGCTAGGCCATCCCAGTCGCAATAAAAAATGCTTGACCTTTTAATAGGTTTCGCTCCTAGTGGACGATAAATAGCTAACCACGCAAACACATGGTTTAATATTTTCTTGGACAATAAATAATGCGATTTCATCCGGGTAATCGGCCATGAATTTCGTGAAAAAGTATATCTCTGTCGCACAAACGACATTTAGTATTTCTGATAAAAATATGTTCTCGACGAACTTGCATTCTCATTGAGTATAACTTGCACCTCGGCATTGCACTGTCCCACGGGTATAAACTTGAACCTGGGGTCAACATATCATCATAGGGTCTCACGAAGCACCTAGAATTCACTGCACATTATCTCCGAGTATAAACTTGCACCCCAGATCACCTCAATCTCATAAGGCCTCACGAAGCTCCAGTAATTTACTTGCACGTTGTCTCCGGTATATACTTGCACCAGGGACGATAAAATTATCTCGACCCTTCTATAAGACGGCGTCAACACTTACTCGGCCCGTCCATAAGACGGTGCCATCACATTCTCGACCCGTCCATAAGACGGCGTCACCCCTTACTCGGCCCGTCCATAAGACAGTGTCATCGCACTCTCGACCCGTCCATAAGACGGTGTCATTCGGCCCGTCCATAAGACGGTGCCATGCGGAAAAGGACCATCCTCCGAAGAGGGCGCGACCCTCGCCGGTGTGTCATGGAGGAGTCAGATATATACTTGCACCCTGATTTGCCACGGAAATATGCTCGGTTCTAAGCCGGCTATGTCACAATAAACGGGCCCCTTAACATATTCCAACAGTAATTATGTACAGACTATTCTGTTGCGGACAGGAAGACTCATCATGTTCAAAATATTTTGACGCAGTATCTAATTTGACGAGTTTGAAAATGATCGACTATAAGACAGGTGGTACATTGCATTTCTAATCTAACCTATTTAATTTATTTCATCCTCATTCATACTAAAATGCAATGGACCTACTCATACCTTACGAGTCCCCTAGTCAAATGAATTCATGTCGTCAAAAAAGATACTTAAAGAATTAGAATATGACCACAAAAAAGAGGGAAAAATTTTTATTTTAAAAAGATCGATGAGTCACCTCTATACATAATACTTGCGCAAATTGGAAATATACCAAATCCGTGGCTACTCCTCTCCGCTCGTGTCCACATGTGGAGGCCACACGTGACACCTGCATCAATCACTTGATTTCCCATGTATATCGATAACATCACTAACAATTATGAATGCCTACATGTATTGGCCACACGCGACACCTGCTTTCACGCCATTCACCCATGATCTTTTCCAATAATTGTGCAAAGTATCTTACGAAGAGTTTATTTGCATTATCCAACACGAATTCCTCAGGAATCACAGACCAGCAAATAACACAATCATAGCGAATTTTCTCTTTCATATTCCCAAACTTGGGATATTTATTCGATGTATATACGTTCAATGTATCATTTGAATTCCATACACACGATTGCTCTTTGCCAACAGCCATTAGGAAGACCTATAATAATATGAGTCCCCATGAGTCAAGAGGACAATTATAAACAGTTGTTTCATTTTCGCAATAGATATTCCGCGTAACTATAATATCTATGTTTGCTTGCAATATTCACCGTATATGCATAGGGTAACACTGACACAGTTTCCAACTTCACTCGCAATATTCATCTCATCATCTTCTCATACTCAAACATAGTCTCCGGAAAAAATCTCTTTATTGAATGCACTTAGTTTGCATAAAATGAACAACGAAGATACGATTACACCGATTAGTCCTCGTCTTGAGGTGACCTCTTTCGTAGATGTCCCGACAACCGTACTTGACAGTTGATAATGAATCATCTCGATCACACAGTACACTTCACTGTATAAGATATAAATCTTGAAAGCCCATTATTTTGAATATCTCACGAATGCATAGAATGCATGTCACTAAACATCTTTGTTTATCGGTCAGGAGAAAGGTAAACTTTTATATGCTGGCTTGAGGATAAATCCGTTAGCACTATCATGTTCGAATAAATAAAAGAATCCCTTGAGCATAAAGACATGACTTTCCGTTACTCGATAATATGTATCAAGAACTCGAACAATAATGGGTTTCACTCCCGTTAACAAACTCTCATTCTTCCGAGTGAAATAAACTATTGGTTTTTGTACTCGCAATCTCTTGGTTGCTGGTTCAAAGATCACGATTATATCATTTCCATATTAATTCAAAACTATTATAATGTTCACATATTCTTCCGTATTGACCAAATGTTTTTATTTGCAAGTCCTCAGTGTTGACTGAATTAGTTTTCGGAGTACCGCAATTGTCCGCAATCTCTATTTTGAGAATAAGAAATTCCGCTCATAACAACGTACTAAGCATACTCGTTTTATTAAGTGGAAACTATTGGCGTATATCCCATTACCGGGTTAAATAGCATGGGTCTTAAATTCACTGGCCATCAAAACCTGTATAGTAATAAGAGCGGGCACTGCAAATGTTACACGTCACGTACTATTCCTTTCAACAATTCATTGGAAGGAAATAATTACTCCACCCTTTCATGTCAATAGAAGGCTCCGCATGTATGATCACTTTAATGAGACTCACTTTCATAACATCTTAAATCCTCTCTCTTAACCAGTCTAAGGTCGGTTCACCGAAATTCGACCTTTTGTAGTCTCCTACTAACATCATTACGACCCTTCTTTCTCATCATGAAACCCAACTAAGGCAGCACTTATGACTTCTTTGAATGCGCAAAACATAAACCCAAAGGTTTATGATGAGGAATGGAGACATAAACGAATCGATATTTATATAACACTTTCAACATTCAAAAACAACCTGAGCATGTACTTATCAATTTATATTTCGCTTACAAACATCATAGACCAAGAAAAATTATCGTCTTTCACTAACAACTCACATCTAGAAGGATTCCACTTCACTCAATACTTCATTAATATACTCAATCACTCGCTTAAATATTGGAAATGATTACTTCCATACCGGTTTTTATCTATATACCATCACTATTGATGTAATGACCCGCCTTTCCGCTTGCACGATATTGTCCGCTTTGGACTACGCTGACCCTAATGACACCCACCTAGTCCTCACGGCTTTACTTTTTCCCTAGCACCCACACTTCCCAGTGGGTCACCCATCCCTGAATTGCTCCAGGATTAGCACGCTTAACTTTCCAGTTCTAACGTTCCGCTAGCCACTTTGCTAGGGAAAAGGCCTCGTGCAATGGAAGACGAATCACTATACTTAATCTCTGATCGTTCCCCGTCCATAGCCAATGTAGGGATTCGCCAAAGGTGCCCTCTCTCTCGCACCCCCGAGGGGTCATTACATTTACCCCTCCTTATGGACTCAGCATCCTCGCTGAGGTTTGCCCCAACACACCGACTATAACCCGGGTCCTGCTCTAATACCAAATGTAACGACCCGCCTTTACGCTTGCACGATATTGTCCGCTTTGGACTAGGCTGACCCTAATGACACCCACCTAGTCCTCACGNTATAAGACAGGTGGTACATTGCATTTCTAATCTAACCTATTTAATTTATTTCATCCTCATTCATACTAAAATGCAATGGACCTACTCATACCTTACGAGTCCCCTAGTCAAATGAATTCATGTCGTCAAAAAAGATACTTAAAGAATTAGAATATGACCACAAAAAAGAGGGAAAAATTTTTATTTTAAAAAGATCGATGAGTCACCTCTATACATAATACTTGCGCAAATTGGAAATATACCAAATCCGTGGCTACTCCTCTCCGCTCGTGTCCACATGTGGAGGCCACACGTGACACCTGCATCAATCACTTGATTTCCCATGTATATCGATAACATCACTAACAATTATGAATGCCTACATGTATTGGCCACACGCGACACCTGCTTTCACGCCATTCACCCATGATCTTTTCCAATAATTGTGCAAAGTATCTTACGAAGAGTTTATTTGCATTATCCAACACGAATTCCTCAGGAATCACAGACCAACAAATAACACAATCATAGCGAATTTTCTCTTTCATATTCCCAAACTTGGGATATTTATTCGATGTATATACGTTCAATGTATCATTTGAATTCCATACACACGATTGCTCTTTGCCAACAGCCATTAGGAAGACCTATAATAATATGAGTCCCCATGAGTCAAGAGGACAATTATAAACAGTTGTTTCATTTTCGCAATAGATATTCCGCGTAACTATAATATCTATGTTTGCTTGCAATATTCACCGTATATGCATAGGGTAACACTGACACAGTTTCCAACTTCACTCGCAATATTCATCTCATCATCTTCTCATACTCAAACATAGTCTCCGGAAAAAATCTCTTTATTGAATGCACTTAGTTTGCATAAAATGAACAACGAAGATACGATTACACCGATTAGTCCTCGTCTTGAGGTGACCTCTTTCGTAGATGTCCCGACAACCGTACTTGACAGTTGATAATGAATCATCTCGATCACACAGTACACTTCACTGTATAAGATATAAATCTTGAAAGCCCATTATTTTGAATATCTACACGAATGCATAGAATGCATGTCACTAAACATCTTTGTTTATCGGTCAGGAGAAAGGTAAACTTTTATATGCTGGCTTGAGGATAAATCCGTTAGCACTATCATGTTCGAATAAATAAAAGAATCCCTTGAGCATAAAGACATGACTTTCCGTTACTCGATAATATGTATCAAGAACTCGAACAATAATGGGTTTCACTCCCGTTAACAAACTCTCATTCTTCCGAGTGAAATAAACTATTGGTTTTTGTACTCGCAATCTCTTGGTTGCTGGTTCAAAGATCACGATTATATCATTTCCATATTAATTCAAAACTATTATAATGTTCACATATTCTTCCGTATTGACCAAATGTTTTTATTTGCAAGTCCTCAGTGTTGACTGAATTAGTTTTCGGAGTACCGCAATTGTCCGCAATCTCTATTTTGAGAATAAGAAATTCCGCTCATAACAACGTACTAAGCATACTCGTTTTATTAAGTGGAAACTATTGGCGTATATCCCATTACCGGGTTAAATAGCATGGGTCTTAAATTCACTGGCCATCAAAACCTGTATAGTAATAAGAGCGGGCACTGCAAATGTTACACGTCACGTACTATTCCTTTCAACAATTCATTGGAAGGAAATAATTACTCCACCCTTTCATGTCAATAGAAGGCTCCGCATGTATGATCACTTTAATGAGACTCACTTTCATAACATCTTAAATCCTCTCTCTTAACCAGTCTAAGGTCGGTTCACCGAAATTCGACCTTTTGTAGTCTCCTACTAACATCATTACGACCCTTCTTTCTCATCATGAAACCCAACTAAGGCAGCACTTATGACTTCTTTGAATGCGCAAAACATAAACCCAAAGGTTTATGATGAGGAATGGAGACATAAACGAATCGATATTTATATAACACTTTCAACATTCAAAAACAACCTGAGCATGTACTTATCAATTTATATTTCGCTTACAAACATCATAGACCAAGAAAAATTATCGTCTTTCACTAACAACTCACATCTAGAAGGATTCCACTTCACTCAATACTTCATTAATATACTCAATCACTCGCTTAAATATTGGAAATGATTACTTCCATACCGGTTTTTATCTATATACCATCACTATTGATGTAATGACCCGCCTTTCCGCTTGCACGATATTGTCCGCTTTGGACTACGCTGACCCTAATGACACCCACCTAGTCCTCACGGCTTTACTTTTTCCCTAGCACCCACACTTCCCAGTGGGTCACCCATCCCTGAATTGCTCCAGGATTAGCACGCTTAACTTTCCAGTTCTAACGTTCCGCTAGCCACTTTGCTAGGGAAAAGGCCTCGTGCAATGGAAGACGAATCACTATACTTAATCTCTGATCGTTCCCCGTCCATAGCCAATGTAGGGATTCGCCAAAGGTGCCCTCTCTCTCGCACCCCCGAGGGGTCATTACATTTACCCCTCCTTATGGACTCAGCATCCTCGCTGAGGTTTGCCCCAACACACCGACTATAACCCGGGTCCTGCTCTAATACCAAATGTAACGACCCGCCTTTACGCTTGCACGATATTGTCCGCTTTGGACTAGGCTGACCCTAATGACACCCACCTAGTCATCACGGCTTTACTTTTTCCCTAGCTCCCACACCACCCAGTGGGTCACCCATCCCTGAATTGCTCCACGGTGAGCACGGTTAACTATCCAGTTCAAAAGTTCCGCTTCCCACTTTGCTAGGGAAAAGGCCTCGTACAATGGGAGACGAATCATTATACTTAACATACGATCTTTCCCCGTCTATAGCCGATGTAGGGATTCGCCTAAGGTGCCCTCTCTCTCGCACCCCCGAGGGGACCTCACATTAATGTAAGGACCCCGCGGGGGTACGAGAGAGAGGGCACCTTAGGCGAATCCCTACATTGGCTATAGACGGTGAACGATCAGAGATTAAGTATAGTGATTCGTCTTCCATTGCACGA